>OY992880.1:59823335-60243335 GCA_963921405.1 Cepaea hortensis | reverse complement strand
GAGTTAAGAACCGACATCACTGCACTCAGGACATTCCCATACGTGCTCAGTCCCTTTGTTCAACAGCCAGCGAAGAGTCATACTACTAATTGTTCCCACCGCTATCTGATTAAAAGTTCTCATGGTCTTCCCTCTCAGTTTTGAGATTCTTCCAGAACCCCTGCCGATTCCCCGCAATCTCATTCTTTCCACATATGGGTTCTCAATCTGTTCCTCCGCCTTCCCCACCTGGTCCCACAAGCACACGACCCCCCCCCCCCTTGTCCATAGGCAAAATACCACCAAGAGGTGCATTCCCTGCTAGCCTATCAGCCTGTTCATTCCCCCGTACACCCGCATGGCCAGGGCAAAATATTCATACAATTCTCACAATCTGTGACCTCTGAAGCGACGAGAGCCATTCCACACGAAACATTCCTTTCTCCACCTTGCTAAGCATACTATTTGAATCTGTAATGAACACAACGTGTGTTGCAGTAGTCTCCTCTAGCTACTGGAATGCCGCTGTTAATGCCTCCACCTCCATTCTCATGCTGGAGGTCGTAGTCTCATACGCCAGACTCTCCTTTTTCAAGACTCGTCTATTAGCCTTTGCAATAAAGCCCCAGCCACTACTTCTGTTTCTCACCACTGACCCATCGGTGTAGATGACTAAGTCACCTTGATGTGTGTTGCTCTGGATCAGCTGTTGCACTTCAAACTCAGTGCAGCCCGCTGCCCATTCTCTGCACTCACAACCCAGTGTTATTATTACATTGTGCCAGTCCGTCATGTCTTCCGGAACTTCCACCCACTCTCTTTCACGATTGATGGTCTCTAGATCACACACTTGACTTATACAAAGTTCTGCCTGTGCCATCCAGGAATTATGTCAGAAATCATACGGGAGCTGCAGCTAAGTTAAGTACTATCACTGGCGAGTAACCCAATTTGTCAGAAGTGGGTGTATTAAAGATTACATCCCTGGATACCCAAGAGCACAGCTGAGAATGACTCGTTTAAGAGGTAAGAGTACTGGTCTTGGTACCCCCAAAGGAATGGGAAGGAGAAGGTTAGATGTCTAGATTTATGTCTACTACTAGGCAGGGCAGGTTATCCCGCAGACAATACCTCTATCATTTGTTCTAATTAAGCCGCCACCAAGGTAAGCAATGCAGTTGCTTCCCTTGGAAAAAAATATTAAAGATGAACTAAGAGGTGAAACAAACTACAATCCAATATATTATTAATCAATAGTATTTACAACATTGGGTTGGGTGGTATGATGATAAATACTGTTACAAAAGTTAAAACATTCACATATAATAGGTAATTAAGTAAAACCTGAACGTAACTTCGTGTAGAATGTCTGGATCTGTGGCATGACATCAGTAATCCAGGTGAGATGATGCTTCAATCGACTCCACTAAAGAGCAGCTAGGCTCATCTTGGATCCACTATGGTCGGCTAAGATCAGCTCGTCGGTTTTCTGAACCAATATAAAGTCCTGACGCTATCTGGTCCCTACCAAGTATTAGGTGAACCCAGATACAAGCCACAAGTCAAGATCAACATGAAAGCACCGGCAAACAGACAGCTGTGGAGAATCAGACTAGGCAATTGGAAAGACACAAGGGAAAACCCATACTGCAGAGAGTGCCGAGAAAATAACACCATCGAAAACTACTTACTAATATGCGATAAGTACAATTTAAAGCGAAGGGACCTGAGAGAGCACTTCGTCAAAACTGGGAACCCAATGACAATGACGGAGTGCCTGCACATAAACAGCAACCCGGAAACACAGCGACTGGTCAGACAGTTCCTATGCAGAACAGGGAAGACCGTATAACCTCCCTACACTGTATATATGTATATGTGTGTCTATTTGTATTTGTGCATGTTTTTATATGTTAAATATGTTTAAAAAAAAAAAATTTAATTAAAAAAATTTAAAAAAAAAAAAAAAAGGCTGGGTGAATGGCAGGAAGGTGGGTTGCCTCTTCCGGTAGAGCACCTGATCTAGGAGGACAGGGAGACCTGGTCATCTTGTTGCTACACCACACCCACACGCGATGAAGAAAAACGCCAAAACTCAAACGTAGAGAGTTCGGGCCGTTGACCAGGGGGACAACTTGAGACTTGCACTTGAATGCTCTGCCCTTGCCTACATCGAGTCCTTATGAGGACTGGACATGACCGGGACTAGCCCCGATGAGAATAACACAAGAAGCGACAAGCAGTTAGCAGGGCTAACAGAGAAAAGAAGCCAAAAAACGAGAGAATGCGGGCCCCAGTAGGACCAACCAAGGACCGGTCTTTACCAGGACCAGCACAAAACAAACATATCCGACGAACATAGCGGAACCAATAAAACCAGTAGGAATTAGGACCAACAATCCACACGGCTCTCAACAATAACCACCGCTGACGAAGCAGGTTAGACGAGGCCGAATTTGGAATTTTTTGTTGTTTTTGGAATTGGAACTGGTCCCTCCTTGTAGACACAGAACGGGAAAACCTGGTTCTCTTGTTTAAGAGCTGATCCTTTTAAAATACACACTTCTAATTCGAGCAGAGCAATCCCAGCCAGATACACACTTCTAATTCGAGCAGAGCAATCCCAGCCAGATACACACTTCTAATTCGAGCAGAGCAATCCCAGCCAGAGTATTTATACCCGGGATTGCCAATGCTCTTATTTATTTGGTATCCTTTGATTCTTTGATCTACGTCTCTGATTCGGCTTCAGGTTTTTTTAACCCTCTCTCTGCGTTTAACGCCGAGAACTAGGTGTTATGCATGTTTCCCACTGGACCTGCGTTGTTTCATTTACACCGGCGGTCCTGGGGGGGGGGGGGGGGGGGGAGATCTCCCTGGCCGTACTTCACACTTCTTAATGAAATTCACCAGACGTTTCCAGCCTGGCGTCTGCCCGTCCCTGGGACCACGGTTGGCAAGACGTTTTATCCTGACACCTCTCAGATAGGTAAACCTACTAACGTTTCTTATGGGAAAACAGATGGCCCTTTTGGTGGCAAATTTGCGATTTCACAGTCACTGAATGCTGGCCGTCTCCTTGCCGTAATCATATATGTGTCATAGATTGGTAGACACAGAGAAGTGTGATATGCTCATTATTCCTCTAGTTTCTTTTATTCCTCTGTTTGAATACCATCATATGGTATGAGAGGCATTCTGGTGACAATCGTGGCATTCTATGACACACAATAGGCAGATGTGGCTGGGACGCTTTGCAATCGTGTGCATAGTGTGGAAGTACATAAATATCATCATTGCCTGGAGGTAATAGTAATAGTGTGGTAGGGAATGGCCAGAAGAACTGACCGACACTCATTTCTCATATGAAAGGCCAGACGGAAACATACTTAGATTGCCACTGGTACCAACAGTATTTTGACTCTTCACTGGTTGTGTTGAAGATATGGAGGGAGCGGGTATGGGAATGTCCCGAGCTCTGTGATATAGGTTCTTGACTCAAACTCATATTTGACAACGTTCCACCATATTAATATGGCCTTCAAATTTCAAAGATCGAAGATCCAAAGATCGAAGTGAAAAGACCAAGGGGAAGACCGAGAAGTAAATATCTGGATGGCTTGGCCACATGGCATGATCGAGAAAGAAACACTGAGCTGATCCACGACTCTGGTGATCGAGTGAGATGGCAGAACATGACCTCCCACGCTTATCGGCATGATGGAAATATTCAAACTTCAAAATGCACACCACTAAAAGTTATGCTGGATGCGGTAGCTGCACTGTTGTTGAACACTAAGGAAGAATACAAGGAAACGGCCGAGAACTAACATCTGATGCGGCAAATTTTCTTTTCCACAAAAGGATAATCTAGGGCAAGGCAGTTTTGTATTTACTGTTATGTTTTAGAAGAGAATCTGGTTTGTTGTAATTATTTCACATCCAAATATAATTGATACAAATCAAATCAAATCAAATCAACTTTATTTTAAAAGGGTCACAAATTGGGCACGCAGGCCCGTCTTACATTCGGTCCTTCCAATCACTCATCTTTCGTTCATCAAGAGCATTATACATTCACATAGGAAGAAAAAAAAAACATTGTGAAATGAATGTTGTAAACATAAACAAGGCATATTACCATGTTATGAGGCTCATATCCCATCTACCCACACATCACCCCACCCACACACGCACCCCCACCTACCAACACACACACACACCAAGGGACACATACATACCCCACCAACCGACTCATCCACCTCTCGCACATCCCCCACCCACGCACACTGCCCTCACCTGTTCCCCCAACCCAAACACACTCGCCACCGATACAAACATCCCCCACCAACCCACACATCCCAAGCCCACCCACATACACATCCTAACCCACACACCCACCCCC
Organism: Cepaea hortensis; assembly: GCA_963921405.1. Taxonomy (NCBI): domain Eukaryota; kingdom Metazoa; phylum Mollusca; class Gastropoda; order Stylommatophora; family Helicidae; genus Cepaea; species Cepaea hortensis. The sequence goes on along the minus strand of OY992880.1, from coordinate 60,238,951 downwards.
CACCCACACATCCTCTCCCCACCCACACCTGCAACCACCCATCCCCCAACCACACCCCCATCGACCACATATTCCCCACCGACGCACACACATCCCCCACCAACCCACACATCGCACATCCACTCACACATCCCCAAACCATACACACACATCCCCACCAACTGACATCTCTTTACCCACACACACATCTCCCTAACCACCTATACATCCCCAATCCACACACACACACCCCATCACCCACACATACATCCTTAATCCACCCACACAAGCCATAACCCACATCCCCCATCCGCACATCACACACATCCCCTGCCACACAATATTCCCAACCCACGCACCACACACACACATATCGCTAACGCACACATCCCATACCCACATACCACCACACATCCCCACCTACACAACACACACATATCCCCCACCCACATACCACACAATATCCCACCCACACCCACATAGATACCATCACCCACCCACCCTGCACATACCCCCATTCACACACCACACAAATCCCCCACCCACACACACATCCCCCACCCATACACCACACACATATACACCAACACACCACACACCTCTCCCAACCCACACACACATTCCCCACCCATCCACCAACACTCACACATCTTCCACTACACACCCACACACCCCAACCCACCCACCCCAACCAAACATCTCTCGATCACACATACCCCCACCCACACACATCCTCCACCCACTCACGCATCCCGCCTCGACACATACAGATCTCTCACCCACCTACACATCCCTAATCCACTCGCACACCCCCACCCACACATTCCCCATCCATGCACACATCCCCACCCACAAACCCCCACATGCTTCCCCCTACCATCACACATTCCCTACTCACCCACACATATCCCTCACTCATACACTTATCCCCGCACCCATCACACAATCCCCCACCCACACACTACACACTATCCCTCACCCACCCACCACAAACATACCCCCACCCACACACCATGCACACATCCCTCACCAACACACCACACACATATCCCAAACCCACACACCAAACACTTCTCCCCACGCGCACTTACATCCCCAATCCAACTACACACATCTACCCACACAACCCAGCCACCTATACATACTTCCCCCAAACCATCCACACATCTCCACCCACCCACACATACCCCCCACCCACACACACACATCCCCTGCACTCGTCCCATACACACATCCTCCACCCATACACACATTCCCCACACCCCTACTTTCACCCCCACACATCCATCCACACATCCCACCAACACCCACAAATCTCACTACCCACCAACACCCACACACGCCAACCCATCCAAACGCATACTCCCACCCAAACACCCCCACTCCCCCCCCCCCACACACACACACATATCCCCACACTCACATCATTCACACACACACTCACACATCCTCACATCTAGACACATACATAATGCCTCACGTGGGCATTGAAACTTGTATGAACAAACTCCCACACTTTACTCACACACGTACACTGACAATTATCGTGAGCAATCTCATAAAAATGTTAAACATGGAGAAACATGTGTACATATACAGTGTGGTACAGTGTACAGTACAGTTAATTGCAGTAATCTCTCTCTCTCGTTCTCGCTTTCTTTCTTTCTTTCTTTCTTTCTTTCTTTCTTTCTTTCTTTCTTTCTTTCTTTCTTTCTTTCTTTCTTTCTTTCTTTCTCAGTCTTTCTCTATCTCGTCCTCTCTCCAATTCTCTCAGTCGCTCTATGGCCTTATTCTCTCTCTTTCTCCCTCTCTCTATTTCGTTCCATCTCTCATTCTCTCGTTGTTTCTCTCTCGAGTTTTCTTTCTTCTCTCTCTCTCTCTCTCTCTCTCTCTCTCTCTCTCTCTCTCTCTCTCTCTCTCTCTCACTCTCTTTCTCTCTCTCTCACTCATTTTCTCGTATTCATTCTCGTTCTGTTTATCCCATTCTCTCTCGCGATTTCTCTCTCTCTCTCTCTCTCTCTCTCTCTCTCTCTCTCTCTCTCTCTCTCTCTCTCTCTCTCTCTCTCTCATTGTCTCCCAAATACTGCCACAGATCTGAGAAATTGTGACTTACACATATCTGGAAGATATGATTCAGAATTATATAAACACTCAGCAGTTATCAAAATCATGAAATCATAGAGAAAAGTAAGACTGTCCATGTTAAATAGATATGAATAGATGCAAACAGAAGTAAAGAAAGCATATATACTATAAGCATAAACCAAGCAAATGCAAGTTTCAGAACTATATTACAGTTTAAGTATAGGAAAGAAAAGCAGAGAACTAGATCTTACAGAACAATGTGATGGATTGGAGCTAAAATATTGCGATAATAGAAAACAGATTATATGCTTACTGACTCAGGAAGACAGCATTACCACATAGAGAGAAACGATATGAAATATAAACGATGAACCTAACAACTGTACTCGAATCACATTTACATAAAATTTGCGAGGATTTTTCACACGACCACTATGGTCGGTTAAGATCAGCTCGTCGGTTTTCTGAACCAATATAAAGTCCTGACGCTATCTGATCCCTGCTCGTAGTCACTGAACGGAAAAACCTGGTTCTCTTGGTAAGAGCTGATCCTTTTCGAATACATACTTCTAATTCGAGCAGAGCAATCCCAGCGAGAATATTTATAGTTGGGATTGCTAATACTCTTATTTGTTTGGTATCCTTTGATTCTTTGATCTACGTCTGTGATTCGGCTTCAGGTCTTATTAACCCTCTCTCCGCGTTTAACGCCGAGAACTAGGTGTTATGCATGTTTCCCACTGGACTTGCGTTGTTTCATTCACACCGGCGGTCCTGGGGGGGGGGGGGGAAGGAGGGAATCTCCCTGGCCGTACTTCACACTTCTCAATGAAATTCACCAGACGTGTCCAGCCTGGCGTCTGCCCGTCCCTGGGACCACGGCTGGCAAGACGTTTTATCCTGACACCTCTCAGATGGGTAAACCTTCTAGCGTTTCTTATGGGAAAACAGATGGCCTTTTTGGTGGCAAATTTGCGATTTCACAGACGTAAAATCCAGTCACTGAATGTTGGCCGTCTCCTTGCCGTAATCATATATGTGTCATAGATTGGTAGACACAGAGAAGTGTGATTTTCTCATTATTCCTCTAGTTTCTTTTACTCCTCTCTGTTTGAATACCATCTTGTGGTATGAGAGGCATTCTGGTGACAATCGTGGCATTCTATGACACACAATAGGTAGATGTGGCTGGGACTCTTTGGAATCGTGTGCATAGTGTGGAAGTACATAAATATCATCATTGCCTGGAGGTAATAGTAATAGTGTGGTAGGGAATGGCCAGAAGATCTGACCGACACTCATTTCTCATATGAAAGGCCAGACGGACACATACTTAGATTGCAACTGGTACCAATAGTATTTTGACTCTTCACTGGTTGTTGAAGATATGGACGGAGCGGGCATGGGAATGTCCCGAGCTCTGTGATATAGGTTCTTGACTCAAACTCATATTTGACAACGTTCCACCATATTAATATGGCCTTCAAATTTCAAAGATCGAAGATCCAAAGATCGAAGTGAAAAGACCAAGGGGAAGACCGAGAAGTAAATACCTGGATGAATTGGCCACACGGCATGATCGAGATAGGAACACGGAGCTGATCCACGACTCTGGTGATCGAGTGAGATGGCAAAGCATGACAGCCACACTTATCGGCATGGCACATGATGGAAATATTCAAACTTCAAAATGCACACCACAAAAAGTTATGCTGGATGCGGCAGCTGCACTGTTGTTGAACACTAAGGAAGAATTCAAGGAAACGGCCGAGAACTAACATCTGATGCGGCAAATTTTCGTTTCCACAAAGGAATAGTCTAGGAGGGCAAGGCAGTTTTGTATTTACTGTCATGTAAGTGGCTATGTGTAGACTTTGTTTTAGAAGAGAATTTGGTTTGCTGTAATTATTTCATATCCAAATTTAATTGGTACAAATCAAATCAAATCAAATCAGCTTTATTTTAAAAGGGTCATAAATTGGGCACGCTGGCCCGTCTTACATTCGACCCTTCCAATCACTCATCTTTCTTTCATCAAGACCATTATACATTCACATAGGAAGAAAGAAAAACATTGTGCAATGAATGTTGTAAACATAAACAAGGCAAATTACCATGTTATGAGGCCCATATCCTATCTATCCACACATCACCCCACCCACACACGCACCCCCATCTACCAACACACACACACCCAGGGACACATACCTACCCCACCAACAGACTCATCCACCTCCCGCACACCCCCACCCACACACACACTGCCCTCACCTGTTCCCCCAATCCAAACACACTCGCCACCCATACAAACATCCCCCACCAACCCACACATCCCAAGCCCACCCACATACACATCCTAACCCACATACCCATCCCCCACCAACACATCCTCTCCCCACCCACACCTCCAACCACCCATCCGCCAACCACACCTCCATCGACCACATATTCCCCACCAACCCACACATCGCACATCCACTCACATATCCCCAAACCATACACACACATCCCCACCAACTGACAACTCTTTACACACACACACACACACATCTCCCTAACCACATATACATCCCCAATCCACTCACACACACACCCCACCACCCACACATACATCCTTAACCCACCCACACATGCCATAACCCACATCCCCCACCCGCACATCACACACATCCCCTACCACACAATATTCCCAATCCACGCACCACACACACATATCCCTCACCCACACATCCCACACCCACATACCATCACACATCCCCCACCTACACAACACACACATATCCCCCACCCACATACCACACAATATCCTCACCCACACCGTCATCGATACCCTCACCCACACATATACCTTCACCCAACCACCCCGCACATACCCTCATCCACACACCACACAAATTCCCCACCCACACACACATCCCCCACCCACACACATATCCCCAACCAACACACCCCACACCTCTCCCCACCCACACATACATTCCCCACCCATCCACCAACACTCACACATCCTCCACTACGCACCCACACACCACAACCCACCCACCCCAACCAAACATCTCTCGATCACACATACCCCCACCCACACACATCCTCCACCCACTCACGCATCCCGCCCCGACACATACAGATCTCTCACCCACCTACACATCCCTAAGCCACTCACACACCCCCACCCACACATTCCCCATCCACGCACACACCCCCACCCACACCACCCACACATGCTTCCCCCAACCATCACACATTTCCTACTCACCCACACATATCCTCCACCCATACACACATCCCCGCACCCATCACACAATCCCCCACCCACACACCACACACTATCCCCCACCCACACATATATCCTACCCACCCACCACAAACACCCCCACCCACACACCATGCACACATTCCCCACCAACACACCACACACATATCCCAAACCCACACACAAAACACTTCTCCCCACCCGCTCTTACATCTCCAATCCACCCACACACATCTCCTACCAACACAACCCAGCCACCTATACATACTTCCCCCAAACCATCCACACATCTTCACCCACCCACACATATCCCCCAACAACACACACATCCCCCCGCACCCGTCCCATACACACATCCTCCACCCATACACACATTCCCCACACTCATACTTTCACCCCCACACATCCACCCACACCCACAAATCTCACTACCCACCAACACCCACACACCCCAACCCATCCACATGCATACTCTCACCCAAACACCCACACTTCCCCCACACACACATATCCCCACACTCACACATCCTCCACACACACACACACACTCACACATCCTCACATCTAGACACATACATAATGCCTCACGTGAACATTGAAACTTGTATGAACAAACTCCCACACTTTACTCACACACATACACTGACAATTGTCGTGAGAAGTCTCATAAAAATGTTAAACATGGAGATAAATGTGTACATATACAGTGTGGTACAGTGTACAGTACAGTTAATTGCAGTAATCTCTCTCTCGTTCTGGCTTTCTTTCTTTCTTTCTTTCTTTCTTTCTTTCTTTCTTTCTTTCTTTCTTTCTTTCTTTCTTTCTTTCTTTCTGTCTTTCTTTCTTTCTTTCTTTCCTTCTTTCTCAGTCTTTCTCTATCTCGTCCTCTCTCCAATTCTCTCAGTCGCTCTATGGCCTTATTCTCTCTCTTTCTCCCTCTCTCTATTTCGTTCTATCTCTCATTCTCTCGTTGTTTCTCTCTCTCAGTCTCTCTCGAATTCTCTCTCTCTCTCTCTCTCTCTCTCTCTCTCTCTCTCTCTCTCTCTCTCATTTTCTCGTATTCTTTCTCGTTCTGTTTATCCCATTCTCTCTCTCTCTCTCTCTCTCTCTCTCTCTCTCTCTCTATTTCGTTCTATCTCTCATTCTCTCGTTTCTTTTATTCTATCTTGGGTTGTCTTTCTTGGTCTCTCTCTCTCTCTCTCTCTCTCTCTCTCTCTCTCTCTCTCTCTCTCTCTCTCTCTCTCTCATTGTCTCCCAAACACTGTCACAGATCTGAGACATTGTGACGTACACATATCTGGAAGATATGATTCAGAATTATATAAACACTCAGCAATTATCAAAATCATGAAATCATAGAGAAAAGCAAGATTGTCCATGTTAAATAGATATGAATAGATGCAAACAGAAGTAAAGAAAGCATATATACTATAAGCATAAACCAAGCAAATGCAAGTTTCAGAACTATATTACAGTTTAAGTATAGGAAAGAAAAGCAGAGAACTAGATTTTACAGAACAATGTGATGGATTGGAGCTAAAATACTGCGATAAAAGAAAACAGATTATATGCTTACTGACTCATGAAGGCACATTACCACATAGAGAGAAACGATATGTTAAATGAACCTAACTGTACTCGAATCACATTTACATAAAATTTACGAGGGTTTTTCACACGACTCCTGAAAGGAATTCAGTTATTTGAAGAAGAGTGAGGTATATTAAAGAATAACATAATGAGAGCAGTAACTATTAACAAATCACAAGTGCACAGATTTGAAAAGAGGGAAAATACACAGTGGAAGCAGGGTTGCCTAATCACCGTGATTAAAAAAAAGCCAAGTCACGAAATAAAAAAGCCAAACATTGCCCAGTAAAAATATATATATTAAAAATATATTTACATCACAGCATACCACAACAAGCAATGATGTACAGACCAGATGGAAACAGAGGAAGAGGCCGACCATGTAAAAGTTGGACGGAGGAAATAGCAGAGTCCATGGGAATATAGATACATGAAGCCCGTAATCGGGCACTCTCACGATGTTTATACTTCACCTCGACACTGCAAGGTACAAGAAGAACATGATGAGATGAGATGAGATGAGGTGAAAACCTCTTCTTCAAATAAGTATTCCTCTTCATTGTTGAGAAATTCAGTTCAGTACAGGATTCCTTAGAATATAAAATTTCAGCTTTGAAATCATTCAACATTTTGGATGAAGGAACAAATTCATTACAGCACTTGTTTGTAGATAATAGTTCTGCTCTAATTCTAATAATTGCTTCTAAGAGAGACAGCTGAAGTCTATTCCTTGCTTTGGTTTTTATGCATGTTAAAAGAGAGAACATCCTCTCCACTGCAGCATTGCTAATAGGTGTTATTAAGCAAGTAAGAGCAAAAGAAACAAGCTATTTAAATTAGGGATGTTTCATGACTCCTTGCCAGAACTGCTCTGTATCTTTAGGCAGTCCATTTTCTTTAAATTGTTCTTCTTCCCTCCAATCTATAAAAGGCAAGTTTCTGTATTGCTCTTAAATAATAGTGTGGTTTTCTTCGGCCAAATGCAAAAAAGGGCAATTTCGAAAATAGTGGTTTAGAAGCCTGGTTTAAGATTATTCCAGGGCTAAAATTGGCTAGATCTTTAAATATATTTCTTGCTGAAGGAAGCCGCTTTCAAACTTGATCAAATGCTTCTTCTAGCATGGATAAGCATCTTTCTTTGAGAACTAAGGCCTCTTGTTGGCAATTAATTTTCGTGTCAGAACTTTTCTGAATGTAGTTATCACACTCTGACAGGAATTTGATGCCAAAAGCAACATTAGAAATATCTATTTTCTTATTATTGGTATCATAAATCCTACTATTAAGACTCTTATAATGCAAAAATAGTTCTTCATTTAATTCGTGAGGATCTGCCTTACTTTTCTGAAAAAGGCTATTTAACCTTTCGAATTCCTGCAGAATAGGGGCTGTAAAATGAAAATAAAGGTAGATTCTTTGATCTAGATGCCTTTCCTTTATAAGTCGTGACTTAAATTTAGTGTCATAATTTGCTAATTCAGCAGAAATAAAATAAGCCTTGTTTTCTTCCCAATTCATTAGAATGTTGAACATTATTTTTCCCCGGACAAGCCAGCAAGTAGAAGAAATTCTCTCAAAAGAAAGTAGTGCAGTTCTGGCTTGCTGAAATTCTGTCGATGAGTTCATAATTTTGAATAAATCTTTAAATGCTTCTCATCTTAGATTGCTATGTCTATACCAATCTGGTATTTCTGTCAGCAAAAATCCAATGTTTGAAGGTAGTTTTGACAACTGCATATTTGATGCACAATGATAATGAATGGCAAACACACTTATAGTACTTATACTGAACACATGAAGGCGATACGTCTCTCATTCTGGACCAAACTGAATTGTTGCATCCAACCATACTGGAAGCACCATCTGATGCAAAACCAAAGCGATTTTTTAATGATTGATTACATTTTTCAATTTCATTGTTAATGCAACTAAATATATTCTCTCCTGTAGCCTCCTGAACTGGAATAAAACCTAGAAAACTAGTAGTAATTTAATTTCTTTTATCGCTGAGGTATCTAACTAAACTGCACAAATACTTTTAGGTCGAGACATCAGTGGACTTATCAATCATGAGTGTATACGTCTTGTTTTGCAGCTCTAGAATTAGATCAGATCTTAAAGATGGTGAAATAACATTTCTTATTAGTGATATGCACTTCGTTCGGTGCAATTTTATCTGACCATTAGTGCTCCCACATCCATGGACTACCATTATTTCACTTAAGTGATCGATGGTGCATATGGCACTATGGCAGGCCATGCTAACAGCAGTTTGTAACTCTGCTAATTTGACTTTATCATCAATTGTCTTGCTTAATTTCATCACTGAAAGTGATTTTTATGAAGAAGATGGCGCGTCCCGCTTGTGTTTTTCTGTTGCTTCTTGATTTGCGAGATTTGAGTCTTGGAACAATATTATTACAGTGGCACAATTTGCAATATGCCTGTTCAGAACTCTCAGTGGATTTCTTGAGCCACACAAATGTCTTTTCCCATTGATCGTTATATTTCCGATTAGAATCATAAGACGGTTTCCACTATGGCACGATAATGGGCTCAATAATAAGAAATACCTGTGACTTGCGATGAAGGTGTAATGAATTTGGAAACTATAAACTGAACAGTAAGGTGGCTGCGCAATGCGTGAGTGCGCATAAAGCAGGACCAGATACAGTACGAAAACCATACGTGTTTAATACTTGTTAGTTGTTAATGAACCGAAAGCAGTATAAGCTAAGTTTATTGTTTTGCATTTGTTTTAGCTAAAAAAAATAGTAAAACAAGACAAAAATTAACTTGACAAATTCAAAAAAGAGGCATATGCCATTACAATTTTTTTTTAAAAAGCCTAGAAAAAAGCCAAAACGCCGAACTGATGTCCTGACGGCAAATTTTTTAAAGCCAAATTTGTTAGATTTGGCGTTTAAAAAGCCAACCTGCAACCCTGAGTGGAGGTGGCCAATGGGTTAGCCAGATTTTTCAGTATACTCTGACAAAATTAAAAAGTAGGAGAACGCATTAGGTGACGGTTGGAAATTATGGAAAACTGCCAAACATACATGACGCATGTTGCTAGGAGCTGGGAAAAAAAAAAATTAAAACAAAAGACGAAAAAGAAAATAACATCATGGTGGAGTGAAAATGTGAAAGAAATAGTCAAAGAAAAGGAAAATGGATAGAATACACATGTTACAAATAAATATTTAAATAAGATCAGAACTGCATCCACAATAGAATAACAAGAAGACATTTTATATGACAGAAAACAGAGTCATCAAAGAGGCTAAAACACAATTGTGGTGAATGTAAGGAGAAAAACTATAGCAGGTAATTTTCTTTCTGTTGTTAAAACCTAAATTGTATATTAAAATGCATTCATGCACAGGAGTCTCCATGGCGAAGTGGTCAAGCCGTCTGACTTGAGCTCCGAATTTTGTGGGCCCAATTCTGGGCCGCGTCCTTCGGTTCACAAGTTCATTTTTATTCGGAGACTCCTGGAGTCGCCGCAGTAGCTACGTAGTTTGTGCTTTATGCGACGCTTTCCGCGCTGCAGAAAGAGACTGGGACATATGGGATAAAAACCCGGTGCAATGAAATCGACCCTGGTGACCTTTAAGCATGCACGCAATCACATATTTTTAAAAGTGAAAAAAGCATATATTTACCGGCATGGCACACGATGTATGGGTGGATTTATTTATTACCATTTCCTGAAGTAAAAATGTTTTGTTTAAATAATGCAAACTTTTAACGTTGTTTTAACCTATGCTAATAATAATATTCCTTGCCATCTATTGTTCTGGCATGATTATACAGTAAAAACATAATCACAGCTCAGTCTGTCCCTATTTCTGTCTCACCTTCCACCCTTTTTTTTTTGGACCACTCTGATAATGATTTCTGAAAACTGTATTGATACACCTGTCTATCTACTACGGAGAAAAGTCTCTAACCTCTAGGCCAGGAAGTCGGCACATGAAAGTATATGATACTTTTATTGACACTAGAGTTTGGAATGGTCTGGGAGAAATATATGGAGGTTGCACGTTGCATGGATATTTGTGTTAAGTATTAGAAACAGTATGTGATGAGAAGAACAATTGCATGACAGATTTATGATGATACTGTTTTCTTTAGTGTAAATATGGATGAGTAACATGAATTGTTTTTTTGTTTTTTTTATAATTGTGATATATATTTTGCTCACCCATTGTGCTTATATCAATCACTCAATCATGTGCCATGCCGGAAAGCGTGGGCGGTCATGACTCGCCAATTCACTCGATTACCACAGTTATGGATCAGCTCAGTGTTCCTGTCTCGACCATGCCATGTGGCCAAGCCATTCAGGTATTTACTTCTCGGTCTTCCCCTTGGTCTGATCCCTTCTATCTTGCCAGTTGTCACTAAGTTCTCCAATCCATTTCTTCTCATAGCGTGTCCAAAAAAATGTGACTGTCTACGTCTAATTTCTCTAATCAATTTACGATTTTCATTTGTCTCCTGTAGTACTTGGTCATTAGTTTTTCTGTCTGTCCATGGTATTCTTTGCATTTTCCTCAGAAACCACATTTCTGCAGCCATCAGATGTTTTTCAGCTTGACTGCTCATTGTCCAAGTTTCACATCCATACAAAAGAACAGGCTCTATGTAGCACCTCAACACTCTTTTTCTCGTTTCAATTGACATCTTTTTATTGGTCAGTATGTTTTTCATCTTGCTATGGCGATTCTTGTTCTAATCTCTTCAAGGCATCTCCCATCAAATGTTATGACTGTTCTGAGATAATTGTACCGATTCATTTGTTGAAGAATATTCCCATTTACTTGTATTTTACATTGTGGTTCCTTCTTCCTAGTGACGACCATAACCTGTGTCTTTTTACAATTTAATTATAACCCCAGTTGTTCACTGTGTGCAACAACCGCATCTACAAATTGTTGCAGATTCTGCTCATTGTCTGCAATCAATACTGTATCATCTGCATATCTAATGTTATTGATGTTTCGTCATCCAAATGCGCTTATATACAAGTATGAAAAAGAGATAAACAGCATTCTTTGATAATAAAATAAGAAAAGAGGCATTGGAGAACATTGTGACGAATGGAAAGATCAGTGGTGGAAAAGGCATGGCAGACTGAGGATCATGAAGCGTGGTGGATTGAGACAGTCGTGGAAAAAGCATGGCAGACTGAGGGTCATGAAGCGTGGTGGATTGAGACAGTGGTATTGAAGAATATCACCAGCAGAGCTAATCCAGAACACCAGGGACCGAGATTTGTGGAGATGCATTAACGCCTTCGCTAGTTGGCATGGCACATGATGATGATAATGACGACCCATCACACTCTTAATGTCACATTAGTTTTCAAACCGTTGTCTGTACATAGACTTTGTTACTGTTAATATACAGCTACAATTAATCTCCTTGAAGGAGTTGATTCTTTTCATATTATAAGCGATTGTATGAGTAGTATAATGAGATGGTGTTAATCTTTCCCCATGGAGATAGAACTTGGAAGCAAACAATGGCAAATAAACCTATTATAGAAGTCATTAAAGCTCCAAAGAACATCCTGCCCCCATATAGTTTTCTGGAGTGCAAGAATCAGCTGATGTGTGATTTCAGAAACGTGAGTTTGGTTTCAGTGCATTATTATAATTGAATGTTCTTATTTACCTTGATTTAACTAGGTCAATCACCATTGCGATATAATTTGTGTAGTTCTATGGCCTTGAGCGGTGAATTTTAAATATATATGTGTTAATCACCCTGAAGCAACAAATGACCAATATAAAGACCAACCAACCACAGTACTTATAAGCATACATTATGGCCTACTGTGAATGTAAATCTCTTCTTCTTCTTTCACTCGTTATCCCCCATTGGGGCAAAACCATCAAATAACCAACTAACTCCAAACACTCCTATCCTTAACTATCACATGCAACTCCGTCCATGTCCTTCCTATATTATTCACTTCTAGCTCTGCTTCTCTTCTCCGTGTGTTTTTAGGTCTTCCTCTATTTCTTTTGCTCTATGGATTCCAGACAAAGATCTTTGTAGTTATGCTACTCTCAGGTTATCTCAGTGTTTGTTTTATCTGACGCCAGCGTCTTTTCTTGACCTCTTGATTCACAGGTATGTGTCTTGTTCTTTCTATGTGCTCCTATTTGGTGATTCTCTCATACCATTTATGCCTTCCATTTTATGCAGGCATCAATTAATGAATTTTTGTAGTTTATTTGTAATTGTTTTAGTTGTTCTCCGTGTTTCTGGTCCACACAATAGTAAAGATTTAACATTATAATTATATATTCTCAGTTTAATTTCTTTTGACTTGCGAAAATGTCTAAAAAAGCTTCTCTAACCTTATTATTCTTATTCTGATATCTTTATCTACTCTATCATCTGGTCTACATTTATTGTAAACCTCTAGGTGCTTAAAAACATACATTATGGCCTATTGTTTTTGTAAACATAACGATACCTAAAACCATATATTGTGGCCTACTGTGTATGTAAACATATAGATGCCTAAACACATACATTAAAGCCTACCGTGTATGTAAACCTCTAGCTACCTGAAACCACACATTATGGCCTACTATGTGTGTAAACCTCTAGATATCTACAAACATACATTATGGCCTACTATGTGTGTAAACCTCTAGATATCTACAAACATACATTATGGCCTACTATGTGTGTAAACCTCTAGATATCTACAAACATACATTATGGCCTACTATGTGTGTAAACCTCTAGATATCTACAAACATACATTATGGCATACTTTGTATGTGAGCCTCTAATGACTAACCAACCGTTAACTTATAAAATTACATTATGGAAAGAAGGAGAAGAAATACTGTTTAGATATATTTAAAAGAAAGAAGACAAGATCCCTCTAGGCCAGTGTTTCCCAACCTTTTTTGTGCCATGCCCCACTTAAGCCTTTCTAAAATTCATATTGCCCCCCTCCCCCGCCCCACGCCCCCCCCCCCCCCTCAACATATACATTATTTTTAATATTCAAAAATTGAAATGTTCACTAAAGAAACTTGAATGATAGGTTTAAGGAAGAAATCACTAGGTAATTATTGAGCAAACACAGTAAGTAAATTTTCAAAACATATAATGGAGAACTGAAATTCAAGTACAAAATAATTTTAATGAAAGATTTTTCTATATTATTTTAATTATTAGTAATTATTTATTATTTAAATTTAGTGAGATCCTTGCGCTTGATGCTTGCTGCAAAGAGATCTTATGTCAGGTTCCAATTTAGTTAACTTCAGTCTCAAGTCTACCCGTTTTGTTATATTCAGCCGATTTCTTCCATTTTCGAATTGCCCCCCTTAACAGTCAAATTGCCCCCCTGTGGGGCGTGGGCCCCACGTTGGGAAACACTGCTCTAGGCATTGGAATGAAGTCCATTGACACTGAAATACTAAAAACTGGGGAAGCACTAGTGTTCTACGCCTGGGGCAGACTGGTCTTGAGGTATGGTGTCCGCCTCGAGTGCTGGAGGTCCCGGGTTCAAGCCCCGGTGAAGACTGGGATTTTTTCACGTGGACTTCTAGTAACAAAATTTCCACTGGTCTCTGGATAGTGAGATCGGACGCCCGTGTGTATTGCTGCCCACAACAATCCCTTGGCAGTTGGAAATCGAAAAAAGAGTAGCCTAACGGCGCTGCCCGGGCAACATTTCGAGTTAAAAATCTACCCAAGTATTTCAGGATCCTCGTCGGTGCTACGGAGTTCGTGCACTGAGCTTAGATTCTCAGGACTCAGGCTTGAGTTAGGAGTAGATCGGAGCACTTATGGGTTACACCCGTGTGCCGTGATGTTGATCCGTCGACTAAACTAAACTCTAGGCCTAACCCCAGCCAGTCCATATGTTCTGTGCTAAATCATGGCACAGTTGTGATGTTCCAGTACTGTTATTGCACCATCGCGAGGGAGGTGCCGTGCTATGATACAGAGGCGGCCGCATCAGGCGGCACGGTAAGGGGCAGTATAAGCAGCGAAATAAAAATACAATTTAAACCATCCAATAATTAAACATTTTTAAGGGGCGGCATTTCGAAAAGAAAAAAACATTTAAAGGGCGGCATTTCGAAGACTTGCATCATACTGAGAAAATCTACCGCACGGGCCTGCCCATGGAGATGGTACTTTGATACTTCTGCGTTCATCCGGAGTTTTTTTTCGGACGTGACTGCGTTGTTCCTGTTTACAGCAGAGCTGCGTTCTTGCGCCGTTAGGCCGACACATCCGACTTCAGCGGGCATTTGTTGACCGGGTTAACCTTCTTAGGACGTTTGAATCTCACTGTTGTGGTGTTATTCCCCCATCTCAGCTAGCCCATATAGAACAGCCAAAGACATCCTGGATTCCTGGTCAACCCTCAAGGGAAGGCAGGGGCAGACCATGGGCATTCCCAGCCATCCAAGGAGGCTTCCATACTTGCAGAGCCGACACACGGCGCTCTGGTACTGGGTTCACCCAAGGAATCGTCACGTCCTGCACATGGCTGCTTAGCCTCACTTCCGTATATTGGTCCTTCCGTTCACCATAGCTGTTCCTCCGGAAACCAGAAGAATGCAGTCTGCAGATGACATCCATACAGTGAGCTTTCGATTCGAACTTTCCACGTAATGGATTTGCTATCCAAGCAATATTCCATTTCGTGCCACTACGATATTTTTTCCACCTTTTATGAAGCCCACAGTGTGCTTTTAATTCGGACTTTCCACGTAATGGATTTGCTATCCAAGCAATATTCCATTTCATGCCCCTGGGACGTTTTTGTAACCGATATACCTGTGGTATGAAGTGTGGCAGTCTAAATACTTCTTCATGCATCTTTAAATGTCAACCTGAATGTAATTAAAGTAAGCTGCAGTCAACTTGAGCTTGTTGATATCTCCATAGAGCTTGTCCTCAAAGAAGCAGGCGTGGGCCAAAATATCTTTCTCTGTTCTGCATATATGGGCACTCCTGCAGCAAATGTTTAGCTGTCATTTTACCAGTTCCACAATTACATTCATCGGTATCTACTATCTTTAGTTTATTGAACAAGTGGTATTTCAGCCTGTTATGTCCTGTGCGGAGTCTGAAGATTGCTACTTGTTCTCTTCGGTCGAGTTTGTAATATGCATCATCCTTCTGGTGGCCTGAATGCTCTGATTCCCATTTGGTCCTATAAGTGCTGTCACATGCCTGTGGTCATTGGCTTTAAGGTGAGTGGCCGTACAATATAAACAGTTCACGAGGTGAAAGGGCATTCACCGGAAAGAAAATATAAGGAGATAAACGGGGAAGGGTGTAAGGTAGAGGGGCTGCAAGAAGGGGCAGACAGTTGGAGCAGTGAGGTGGTGTTTGTGTGGATCATTGTGAGGGCGCATAGAATGGTTTAAAAGACAGGGACAAAGATTGACGAGGGGCAGTTGATGTTTGGACTCCGAGCTAAGAGGGAGTTGAGTGTAGACCAGACCAGGAGAAGGTCGTGGTCTGATAAAGTGAAGAATTGTGACGGAGTTTGGAAGATAACTCCGCACTGTGGGTTCCAGGGATAGTGAGTGGAATTCGAGACCCATAGTGGGTTACTTTGAGTCGGGCCTAGAGAGAGGCTAGTATACCTGTCGTGTGGGACGAGATTTTAGTAGCCTTGAGAGGCAATGTAATTCGAAGTGTTCCATTGGGGATGGAGATATATTCTTAGAGAATTATGGTTCCTGGATTTATATGCTACATGTGTCTGTGTTAATTCATAATTAAAGGAATATTATGTGCGCAAATTAACGCTTGTTCACTGACTGGTGTTTGGGTGTGATGCATCTTGGTTAATCTGTTGTTCAACATCACATTGTTACAAGGACATACCCTAGACACAACCATAGCCACTCTATCTGTCACTTAGTCAACATTCACTTTGTGTCAGAGAAGATTTCTGAGGGCTCTCCTGTCAAGAATAAACACCATTTTCAGTAGACAGCGCATTTCAAAAGTGTCGGAGAATTAATACGGAGTCCACGAGAAACCAGATAAAAATAACACTTCTCACTCAGAGAGAGAGAGAGAGGGTGGACAGCGGAGCGTGTCCACGGTATAAAAACTGAGTTTTTTCCGTGCGGGAACTGGGTAGCACATAGGTCACGAGAAGGTCAGGACAGGTAAATTGGATACCAGGCAGTATTTCTTCAGCTATCAGGGACGTCAGAAAATTAACGCAAACAGGCGCGTGTGTTTAAAGGTCAGGTGAACTTGTGGACAGCGAGTGTGTGTGTACGGCGTCTTCAGAGTTCGGTGCAGATAATAAGACGGAAAGGGGCGCCAGGGGAGTTACGAGGGTAATTCATGGTTAAAAACTCGCCAGGAGGAGGGGAGTTATAGGAGTAAAGTGTGGGGGAACACTCAAAGGTGACAATCGTTGCTCCACAGAAAAGTAAAAGTTTCTACACGGATTATTGTGATAAAGAGAAACAGAGATGACCTTGTGAGTCAAGGCCGAGAACCAGGGAATTTGACGGAAAAATTTCCACTGAGAATAACACGTTGGGTTTCTACTGAAACTAGGATTTACGTTTAACGTCTTTGTGTGTGTGTGTCATCATCGGCAAACAAACCACAACAGTCATTCAGGTGCCGTCTTCGCAAGTATGAGCGCATTTCTTCACCAAAAAAGACTTGCAAAACGGATTTAAAGCGCGTGATCATTTTCTGCCATTCGTTGGTTTAACCGGGTCAGAAGCAACGCGGTAGTTACTAGAAGACAAACAATATTAGATACGATAGCTGAGGAAGAGATGACACGCGAAGTAGACACAAGGACGGAGGACAAGGATGGTACAACTGAGCAGGTGGGAGTGGATCTCAAACAGAGCTTTAGTGACTCCCAGAGACAGGATACTACTCTAGACAAATGTTTCCAAGGGTGTAGGAGAGTAGAAAATAGGCAATCAAAGAAGGGTAGATGGTGCTTCGAAATGAAGAACAATATTCTCACTCGCAGGTTTTCAGATGACAAATCTACACGTAGGCAAGTAGTAGTACCTTTAGCATACAGAGAGAGGATTATGAGAACGGCGCATGACATTCCATTCGCAGGGCACATGGGAATAGCGCGTACACAACATAGAGTCCTATCCCAGTTTTATTGGCCAGGGTTTAGCAAAGATATAAAGATATATTGTAGATCCTGTACAACGTGTCAGAAAATGTATCCAAAAGGAAAGACGGCAAAAACACCGGTACAAGCTACAGATCTGAAAGTCAGACCGTTTCAAAAAGTGGCCATTGACATCATTGGGCCATTAGCAGTGATGTCTAACAGGGGTCATAGGTATATTTTGACCATGGTTGATTTCTGCACCCGGTGGACAGAGGCCGTTCCGTTAAAATACATTACGACAGAAGCCGTTGCGGAAGCATTGCTAACGTTATTTTCAAGATTAGGCTTTCCTAACGAAATGTTATCAGATAATGGTCGACAATTTACCTCTCAGATGATGAAAGAAGTGAACAGACTGTTGAATATTACACACGTTTTCACATCAGTTTATCACCCCATGAGCAACGGAATTTGTGAAAAAATGAACGGGTCTCTTAAGCAGATGTTAGCTAAAGTCATGGCAGAGCAACCAAGTGATTGGGATAAGTACTTACCAGCTATCCTGTTCGCATATAGAGAAGTACCGCAAGAAAGCACAGGATACTCACCATTTGAGTTGTTGTATGGGGCAAATCCAAGAGGCCCCATGACCATATTGAAAGAGTTAATGACAGGGAAAAGTAATGATAGTAATACGATTTCGTCGTATGACTTGGTCGTGAATATTAGAGACAGAATTATTAACGCATGCCAGAATGCACGAGATGCCCTGGAAATGTCAGGGGCTAGATATAGACAGTATGCTAATAGAAAGTCAAAACTGATCTCTTTCCAAGATAATGAGGAGGTATTACTTTTGCTACCAGAAATATCTAATAAGTTGTTAGTAACCTGGCAAGGCCCATTCAGAATTATTAGTAAAGTGTCGGATGTGGACTACATGGTGGAGGTGAAAGGAAAACACAAAGTGTATCATGTTAACATGCTAAGACAATTTGTTCCACGACCAGAAGCCTTACAGCCCGTCACAGAAGCAATTATTGACAACGAGGCGGGCCAGACAGCATGTTCTGTGGTTATTGATGAAGAAGCATCAAGCGACAATGACGTGCAGATGCACTTACCAATCGTAGCACTGAGACAGACAGAAACATGGAGAGATGTGTCCATGAATGACAGCCTGGAACGTACTGACAAAGCAAGGCTGGTAAATATATTACAGAAATATTCAGATGTTCTGACGGATATACCAGGGAAGACTGACTTGATGACACATGACATCAAGCTAACAGAGGACCAACCTATTAGAGTAAAACCATACCCTATCCCACATCATAACAGAGCAGCGGTAGACAGTGAGATAACAGAGTTACTGAAAATGGGGATAATTTCCAGATCAGACTCTCCATACTCGTTCCCCATGGTAATCATTAGGAAGAAGGACAATAAATTGCGATTGTGTATTGATTTCAGGAGATTAAACAGCATCACTATTATAGATCCGGAGCCCATGGTCAGTACTGATGATTTACTGACGCAAATATCTTCGGCAAAATATTTTAGCAAGCTGGATTTGGCGAAAGGGTACTGGCAAATAACACTGAGTGAAACAGCCAAACCACTAACAGCGTTTGCCACCCCACAGGGGCTATTTCAGTGGAATTATATGCCGTTTGGGCTAGTCAACGCACCAGCAACGTTCGTGAGGATGATGAGAATACTGTTACAGGGACGTAAGGATATTATCAGTTATATAGATGACATTTGCCTGTTCAGTAAAAACATAGAAGATCGCGTGGCAGGATTAGAATCCTTGTTTGAGAGTTTGAGGCAACATAACTTGACGGTGAAGCCGTCTAAAGTCCAAATTGGATATGAGGAAATAAGTTTCCTGGGACATATTATTGGCAACGGGCTACTGAAACCAGAAGATACAAATGTGAAAAAGATTCTGGATATCCAAATACCGAAGACGAAGAAGCAAGTTAGGAGCCTACTCGGGTTAGCAAACTTTTATAATAAGTTTATAAAGAACTTTTCTGCCATCACGTCAGTGTTGTCCGAGTTGACAAAAAAGGGCAGACCTAACAAAGTTGTATGGACGCAGCAATGCGAGGAGGCACTGAGAAGGATTAAGCAGGTATTTTCCAGTTGTCCCATTTTAATACTGCCTGATCTGGATCAACAATTTACCCTCCGGGTAGACGCGTCATTGACAGGAATCGGAGGATGTTTGATGCAAGAAAAGAACAACCTCATGCATCCAGTACTATACGTTAGCAGAAAACTCACACCACCAGAGGAACATTATTCAACCCTAGAACGTGAGGCCCTGGCGATTGTATGGTCAGTACACAAACTCTCCAAGTATTTGTTGGGCAGACAATTCATCCTGCAAACGGAGCACAGACCACTTACATTCATCCATTCGGCAGCGATGAAGAACGCACGTGTTCATCGCTGGAGCATATTGTTGCAGGAATATGCATTTCTGCCGATGCCCATACGGGGCGAAGACAACAACTTGGCAGACTTGCTGTCAAGGAATTACCAAAGGCAGGAGGCCACATAAACTAGTAACAGGTGCTTCTATATAGATAGACAATATATACTATATGGGGTGTGATAGTATGGTGGGGTATTAATACATTATATGGGGCGATGCAGCGCTTCATCATATGTTCGTGGATGATTGTTAGTTTACGTGACAAAGTAGTAGTGTGTCTTCTTAAAGATATTAATAGACCTGTGGGTACATAAGTATAATGCTTTTCTATGATGTATTATTATTATTATTATTATGTGATGTATTAGTTCATGCATTGATACAAAAGATAGAAAGATGGTTGTATTTATGTGTGGGGAATATGGGAGTTTACTATGAGTATTTGATATATTATTAAGTGTGGTAGCTAGAGTAAGTTGGATTTATACTAACGACTACCCAGGCAATGTGTCTGGGTCACATATTTGATAAGTATGAGTCTCCCAACATTTGAAAACGATGTTTTCTTTTGAGGGTGGGGTAGTGTCACATGCCTGTGGTCATTGGCATTAAGGTGAGTGGCCGTACAATATAAACAGTTCACGAGGTGAAAGGGCATTCACCGGAAAGAAAATATAAGGAGATAAACGGGGAAGGGTATAAGGTAGAGGGGCTGCAAGAAGGGGCAGACAGTTGGAGCAGTGAGGTGGTGTTTGTGTGGATCATTGTGAGGGCGCATAGAATGGTTTAAAAGACAGGGACAAAGATTGACGAGGGGCAGTTGATGTTTGGACTCCGAGCTAAGAGGGAGTTGAGTGTAGACCAGACCAGGAGAAGGTCGTGGTCTGATAAAGTGAAGAATTGTGACGGAGTTTGGAAGATAACTCCGCACTGTGGGTTCCAGGGATAGTGAGTGGAATTCGAGACCCATAGTGGGTTACTTTGAGTCGGGCCTAGAGAGAGGCTAGTATACCTGTCGTGTGGGACGAGATTTTAGTAGCCTTGAGAGGCAATGTTATTCGAAGTGTTCCATTGGGGATGGAGATATATTCTTAGAGAATTATGGTTCCTGGATTTATATGCTACATGTGTCTGTGTTAATTCATAATTAAAGGAATATTATGTGCGCAAATTAACGCTTGTTCACTGACTGGTGTTTGGGTGTGATGCATCTTGGTTAATCTGTTGTTCAACATCACATTGTTACAAGGACATACCCTAGACACAACCATAGCCACTCTATCTGTCACTTAGTCAACATTCACTTTGTGTCAAGTGCTTTTTATAAACCTTTTTGCCTCATTATAGGTTATGTCTATGTCAGGCTGTGGTAATCGTCCACTCTCTTTTGCTAGTCTGTCAGCCTCTTCATTTCCAGGTATACTGCAATGTGATGGGATCCACTGTATTATAACTTTTTTGGATTTCTGGCATAGACCATGGAGTGCTGCTCTTAGGTCAGTTAGTTGTGTGCCGTTTTTGCTCTTCAGTATTGAGACAGCTGACTTTGCATCTGTGAAGATAGCTATTTGCTTCTCTTTATTTTCTTCCATCAAAAGCATTTCTGCTGCAGTTTTCAAAGCCTCTACCTCCGCTTTGAAGGTACTTGAAAATTTTCCAGTTGCCATTCACTGTGTTTTTTTAATTCCATTTTTTAAATTTAGGAGAATTCCTCCTCCTCCATTTTCTATAGAATTTTTGGCTGATCCATCTGTATATGCATGGGTCCAATTGCTGCTTGGGTAATGTTCTTTTATGTAGTTTAGGGTTATTATTCTTCTTTCGGTTTCATTCTGAGTGTTCTTTTTCTCAATACCAGGAATGTTTTCTATCATCTCAGGCAGTTGCTGCTGTCTCCAAGCTGGGAACTTGTCTGCATTGTAAATAGGTTTGACCGTTGATATGTTAAGTATAGGATCTGCCCTAATCTTTTGTTTTGCTGTTGCTACAAAATTGTTACGCGTCAGTCTTCCCTTTCCAAAACCATTAAACCTGTATACATAGGGTGGTCTGTCAATCTTCTAAAATTTTCAGCTTGTTGCTGGGCTCTGCTATCTCTTCTATCCTGCATTGGTTGTAAACAAGTGATCTTTTCTAATTCATTAACAGGTATTGTCTTCAGGATTCCAGTTATGATTCGCATTCCTTGATTTTGGACTCTACTTATTTTGTTAAAGTTTGACTTAGCTGCTGTTGCCCAAGCTGCAATGCCATATTCCAGTACTGGCCTCACCCGTCCAGTATATAACTTCTTGAGAACTTTCTCATCTGCTCCCCACGTTGTACTAGTAAGCTTTTTCATGATTGCCATTCTTTGACTTGCTCTTGTTCGATTTTTCTCAACCTGTTTCTTCCATGTCAGGCGACGATCAAAGGTGACTCCCATATAGTTTGGATTTTCTTCATGGCACAATAGTTTCCCATTCTTCTTCTTCTTTGCGATCATCCGGAGTGTTTTTTCAGATATGATTGCGGCGTGTCTGTTATGCGCCCTTGGGCCGAAACCCGTAGGCCAACACAGCCAGCTTAAGCGTGCTTTTTGGACCAGGTAGCATTCCTGGGAGACTCTCACTGTTTGCGGTACCGTCCACAACCCAGCTGGCCAAGTTGGAACGGGTTAAGACAACGGTCGTCCCTCACAGGAAGGCAGGGACAGTCCATGGCATTTTCCGCCATCCAGGGTGGCTTCCATAATTGCAGGGCCGGCACATAGCGCCCTGGAGCTGGGTTCACCGAGGGAATCACGTCCTGCTCATGGCTGCTTTAATTCCTCACTTCAATATATTGGGCATTTCGTTCGTCCCGAGCCGTTCCTGCACAGACCATACTGGTCTGCAGTCAATATCCACTCAGCGAGTTTTTCGGACATGTGCTTGTCGTTGTGTCCGTCAGAGCTGTTCCAGACACGTCGGACATTCGGAAACTACCTAGTCAGAGCTGTTCTGAACAAGAGCGGCATTCGGAAACTAGGTAGCTGCTCCTAGCACGAGGGAAGACTAGCTTTTCCGGTCACGAAAGACATTTCACTCGGACGTAATTGCGTAGTGCCATTTTTATTTTGCCGCCCGTAGGCTGACACTTCCGGCTTCTGCGGGCATTTTTGATGAGGTTAGCCTTCCTCGGGTTTCGAGACTCTTATTTCGACTTCCACACAGCAAGCTTTCACTTCGGGCTGCCACGTAATGGATTCGCAAGACAGGCGTTCCATTTCGTGTCAACGAGACAATTTTCCACCTTTGACTACACTCACTCCATGAGTACGGTTACAGACTATCTACGGGACGTGCGACCGAGGTGCCTTTCCACCTTTTGTACACCGCTCACGAGGTAGGCTACATGTGCTGCCGGCTCAGCACCTTACCTCCGTGCGTCTGTGGGCGAGTAACGGTCAGGCCCTCTCATCCGGGGATACCTCATATCCCCCAGCTAAGAGCCATCGAACTTATCTGCGCCAAGCATGTAGCGTGCTCAGCACCTCACCACAATTTTGATGAAGGTTTGTGTCGGCCAGGCTCTCACTTCCTAGGGTTTATGGCTTAGAGACGTTCAGCCATACACCTCGGCTGGGAGCCTTAGAGGTTATGTCCGAACTGAGATTTTTGGCATCGTTTGCCTGATTTTGACTGCTATCCTCAGTCTAACTGCAGAGCAGCAGGTTGTGTCTCTCTTAGTCTGGTCCCTATCCCACGAACTGTCCGATATGTAGTTTTCATCCATCGGCAAGCACATGGGGTCGATGGGACACGCAAGCTCCCCCACCACGGCAAGGTGGAGACACATCGGGGGAGGTTTCCCAATCAATACCAGCTTAGGTTGCTGAGTTTTATTTGACAGGGAGAACACTGTGCTTGTTGTTTTCTCCTCACTTATCTTCACTAGCCATGATTTTGACCAGTCCTCTAGAGCTAATAAGGCTTGCTATATTCTGCTGTTAGCTGTACTAATATATTCTTCAGATGTCCATATGGCTAGGTCATCTGCAAAGGAGGATGTGTGTACTATGGCTGGAAAATTTTCCGTGATGTCATTTATATATGCTAGGAATAATGTTGGTGAAAGAACTCCTCCTTGGGGGACACCTTGCTACAACAGCATCATTTTGCTTGTTTGTCCTTGTACTTTTGTCCTGGCAGTTCTGTTCTCAAGGTAGTGGCTGATCCATTTATACATTTTCCCACAAACATGCATTTTTTTGCAGTTTTACTTTCAGTCCTTCCTTCCATACTTTATCAAATGCTTTTTTTAAATCTATTCAGACCGCTAGTGTGTGTTTTTTCTCTTGGAAGGCATCCTCTATTTCCTGAGCTATATAGGTTATTTGATCTTCGGTGGATCTGTACTTTCTGAATCCTGCTTGGTGTGGTGTTAAGAGTTTGTTTTCTTCCAGATGCCATGTTAGCCTGCCATTGATAATGCTATCCATTAATTTTCCTACACAGCTAAGTAGACTGATAGGTCGATAGCCGTTTGGTTCTTCCAGGTCTTTTCCTTTCTTTGGGACTGGTATTAGTAAAGCTTCCTTCCATGCCTGTGGGACTATTCCTCTCTTCCAGCTGTAATTTAGGACTGCTAGTAGTTTCTTTTTTGCCTTAGTGCCTAGTCTTATTAGCATTTCATTTGTGATTCCATCCTTTCTTGGTTATTTCTTCTTTTTTAGGGTATTCATTGCCTGTTCCATTTCTTCCATTGTTAGATTTGCCATCATATATTCTGCTGCTGTCTCTGTATTACTATGATGTATCTGTTTGTCTTTGATTGCTTTATTCTGTTCCGTTGTAATATCAATGTGGTTTGCACTGGCATAGTGTTCCATTAGTGCATTTGCAGCCTTTTTTCCTGTAAGCAAGGCATTTCCTTGTTTGATTGTTATTTGTTTGTTTCTAGGTCCTTCATTGTTCATGGCTTTCACTAGTTTCCATAGTTTGTTTCCATCCCTGTCAAAGTTCAGGTTTTCTGTTTTTTCCCTCCAACAATCTCTTGTTGTTTGATTTACTGTTCTTTTATATTTTGCTGAGATGGCTTTGAGAGAGATGTTCGCTTCAGTTGTTTGTTCTCTCTCTCTCTGCTGTCTTCCTGGCATCTTCAACTTTGTCCTCCAAAATGTGTAGTTCTTCAGTCCAGTATGGTTTGTAATTTTTCCTCGCTCCTCTAGGAATAGACTCAGTGGCCGCCTGTATTATTGCTCTGTTTAGACTTTCCACCATTTGCTTCATGTTACCATATCGTGTATTTATGTTTTCACAATATTTGTCTGTTAGTTTGGCAAATCTGTCCCAATCTGCTCGTTTGTAATTCCAGCGGGGCAAAGGCTTTTGCTCCTGTGGAACTTACCCCATATTCATTACAAGCTTGATTGGTCTGTGGTCATTACCTGCTAATTGGTCAAGCACATGGCGATCGATTTTGTGGAGGATGTCTCCTGTGCAGAAAGCTAAGTCTGGAGTAGAAGTGGTAAACCATCTCCTGGAGTAGAAGTTCGGTGTGTCATCCGCTTTGTTGAGTAGATGGAGATTTGAGTCCTCCCAGTCCTCGACTTCATCTCCTCTTTTGTCAGTATCTGGGTATCCCCATCTTTCTGAACGGCTATTAAAGTCTCCGACAATAATGCAGTTTGTGTCAGTTATTTTCATGTTTGAGAATGTAAGGTCCTTATCTGCTGGGCTATACAGATTGTAAATTCTTATTTCCACGTCCTTTATCATTATATCAACACATATAATTTTCGTTTGGTTGTCAGAGATCACAGATACTTCGCTGTAAGGTATTGTATTTCGTGTAAGTATTAGAACTCCTTCTTTGGGTCCTTCGCGGTCAAAGCGTATCCTCTGACTGAGAATTTGCGATTGGCATTGAGGTGTGTCTCTTGAATGCATGCCACATCTATTCTATCTTTATGAAGACGCTGTGTTAGGGAGACTTTCTTGTTATAAACTCCTTCGGCATTCCACTGTAGTATGTTGAGTGTCCGGGGTGTTTGGTCAATAGCTCTTAACCTACTCCTCTGTGCCTTGACTCCACAGCACAGGGGAAGGTAACCACCAGTAGTCATGAGTGGACCTCCTCAAGGCAGGGGGCCCGGCACTATCACCGCTTGATGGGACTTCGCGGGATTAGCACCATAACGATTAAATTTAATTTGCGACATCATGAATCAAGTTACGTTGCACTGCATTGTCAAGCCTGTGGCTCAGTACATCCGATTTCGACAAGCATTTTTCGGGGTGCTTTCCCTAGCCTTTGACTGTCCCCAGTCTACCTACAAGACAGCAGGTTTGTGTGTCGCTTGGTCTGGTCCCTCTTCCTTAACCTGTCCAACATTAGTGTCCCTACCAGTATCTGTGCTACCGTCGGCATAGCTCTTGGGGTTATTGGAACGCGCAAGCCCCTCTACCTCGTCACGGTGGACACACAGCAGAGGGGACACTAGATCAGGAGAAAAGTCTTTACAACAGCCTCACTCTGATAGATGCAAGCCATTTTTAGGGGTATTGAACATTTTCATTGAACGCAATTACAGCAGACTAAAACTCACAGTCTTCAAGAGGATTGACAACTAACCAACTAACCAAAGACGGGAACATGAAGATTTTATGGCCTTAACATGGAACTCCAAAACATTATATTAACACATTCTATATTTAGCAACTCGCTGCATTTTTTGATTACCCTATTATTCTTAACTCTTCAGTATATTTGTTAACTTTCCTGCATAATTCTGAAGTCTTTCTGTATACGTCTTAACTCTTTCTGTATATTTCTTAGCTCTTTCTGTACACTTCTTAACTCTTTTTGTATACTTCTTAACTCTTTCTGTATACTTCTTAACTCTGTCTGTATACCTCTTAACTTTTCTTGTTTACTTCTTAACTCTTTCTTTATACTTCTTAACTTTCTCTATATACTTCTTAACTCTTTCTGTATACTTCTGAACTCTTTATGTATATATTTAACTTTTCTGTACACTTTTTAGCTGCCCCCCCCCCCCAAAAAAAAAAAAAACACTGTCATCTTCTCTACTGCCTATAGTACCTTGCAGTGTAGGACAGGGGGGGGGGGGGTCGTGAGCCTGACGAATTAAGACTGCCTGGTTAGTGCACTCGAACTGTGCAGGTTAGGATTTTCTTTTTGCTCCCGACGTAAAAAATCTACGCCTTACCAAGAAATCGAACCCGGGTCTTTCGAAGGAGAACCCGGTGTTGTTAGGTATATTTCGCAACTCTTTCAATAAAATTGTTAACTATATATATCCCAGGCTTTTGTTCGGGACATTATTATATGTCTGGGTCAGATGAGTTACAGTCATATTTGTCTTAGACAGGAGGAGTTACTTTAATCACTAGAACAAAGTTCTTTCTGGCACAGAAAGAGTTCATGTTCCTCTGCCACACTATTACTAGACTATTTGGACCTTTCTGTTCCAGTCAGTTGTTACTTTACACTAACTAATGTCTGGATCAGAAGGTGTTAGGATAATAACATTATTTGAAGTTAAATTAATAAATAGAACAAAGTGGTGTATGAAGAATTTGGAATAATAATATTGTTGGGAAGGAGATAAATTAATATAAGGGGAAGTAATTAAGTAACATTTAAAATAAAAACATACGGTTTACAAAAAACTTGTTTACAGTAGTGGGAATCAGAAATTGTGTTTGTGTTATTTCTCAACATAGACCCTTGTCTGACAACACACATGTTCTACCTGCTCATTAGCTTGTTGATAACTTCTACGGACAGTTTTTAATTATTTTTTTTTGGGGGGGGGGGGGTGGGGTGGGGGGGGGGGGGGTGGCCTTAAACCAGTTTTGCACCTTCTTAATTATCTTGTCATCAGCAAACCTTTGACCCTGCATAGGTTCTTTCAAGGGTCCAAAAAATCCGATAGCGTCAAATCTGGACTGTATGCTGTGTGTTTCAAAACCTCAAATTTCAGAGCTTGCAGTGTATCGACTGTATGCAAAGCCATATGCGGGCAGGCGTTGTCCTGCAGCACCAATACTCCTTTTGAGAGAAGTACCCAGCATTTCAATTGTATCACTAGCATGTCACTGTATCGAGCACTAGTCAGAGTGTCACCCCTTTCCTGGAAATACAACTGTATAGGTCCCTTGATATCCCTAAAGATGTCTCATCGTGACACTCAAATGTTCCTAGTACACAGTTCATTCTGAAATCTTCTTACCCATGCATACACTCCCACCTTGCTCAAACAACTGTCTCCATACAGAACCATCATTCCTCTGCAGATTTCACAAAGTTTTATATTTCTGACTAAATAAATAAATTTAAAAAAAAACAAAAAACGAATGACTCATTGTTCTTCCATGGTGCAAGTCAGTAGTGGGGGCAGCCATTTTTAATCGCTATTACTTATGTGCCAAATGTTTGATCCTCATGACCCCTACATGGGTATTGTTTAAGAGCCAATTTGTGTCTTGAAATAAGATTTTCCATTGTCCATACTCTTCAATGCATTTTAAAATAAAATCGTTTTTTATTTATTACTTTCCCTCGTAAATAGAGACAAATGGTTTCTGGATCAGAAAGACTTGCAATCACAGTATTCTTGAAAAAGGAGGAGTTAAATTAATAACTAGAACACAGTGGTGTATAGGTAAGAAAGAGTTGGAATAATAACATTCCCGGAAAGACGGCATTAAATGAATGATTAGAACAAAATGATGCCCAGGTAAGAGGGAGTTAGAATAATAACAAAGGCGAGAGGAGTTAAATTAATAAATAGAACAAAGTTGTGCCCGGAACAGAAACAGTCCCCTTTCCTCTGACACCATTTTGAAATAGTCCAATGCACATTTGGCCACCTGTTAGCAGATAGCAATGGTTGTATGAGTAAACCTTTGAAGTGTTCATGTATTTTATTGTTTAACATCACAGGTGTAGCAGCAGCTCTTGTAATTTATTACGGAACTGTTTAAATATATTGTTATTTCCGGTGTATGAAGAAATAATGTATGACAGTTCATGACCATCATAATTTTATTCTTATGACTAATAATATGTCATTATAAGGCTAATATGAGTAAATTACACTTCTTAATTAACAGCTCTATGCAAAAGACATTGGACAAGTTCTGAGATTTTACAAAGGTCACTATGCAGAGTCACATACATCTCTTAGGCTTGTAATGGAGAAAATAATAAATAATCAACTTCAAAATAGGGGTAAGATTCAACTCAGTTCATGTTGGTTTTTAAGACCATTGTTATAAGTGACTGTTTATAGAAAAAGAAGTGTGTGCAAGAAAGAGAGCGAGAAAGAGAGAGAGAGAGAGAGAGAGAGAGAGAGAGAGAGAGAGGGAGAGGGAGGGAGATAGAGAGAGAGAGAGAGAGAGAGAGAGAGAGAGAGAGAGAGAGAGAGAGAGAGAGAGAGAGAGAGAGAGAGAGAGAGAGAGAGAGAGAGAGGTCCTTTATTAAAGTATATCAACCTTTTTAGACGCCATAGGTCAAACTGTGGCTGTGGTTTAAAAAAAAACCAGTAATGTTAAATGGCTCCTTTTCACTCCCTGCGGATGATTGGGTTTATAGTTAAAACAAAAGTAAGGGACCCTTTTATATGCCTTAAGTATTAAGAATGTGGTGCTAGACGCATACTTGTACGGCATACGGTGGGTGATATGGTTAGTATCATGCCGGCTGCCTCTACTTCCCATGACATTTCCTGGTGTCCATTTTAGGCTGGAAAGGAGTGACAGCCACAATTTTTTGGGCATGTTATGAGAAGAAATGATCTGGAGAACTTGGTGACAACTGGTAAGATCGAGGGGAACAGACCATCGGGAAGACATAGAAGCAAGTACCTGGATGGCTTTGCCTTATGGCATGGTCGAGACACAAACACGGAGCTGATCCACGACTCTGGTGATCGAGTGAGATGGCAGAACATGACCGCCCACGCTTACCGGCGTGGCACATGATGGATGGGTGGATTTTAGGCTGTGTTGACAGTTGCAAAGTACGTCAAGAAATGGCAGTTTAACAACTGAGAAAATACTCATCCTGTATTTTATTACATTTAAAATTTAAAAAAAAACAACTAAATTTTTTATTGATTTATTTGGTTGTTTCGGGATTTGAAATTTAAATATTGAGCACAACCCACCACTGGTAACGCTGATCGCATTCTGGTATGAACCTAAAGCCTATCCACGTCAATATGGAAGCACTATACTCGAGTTTCGCTCTCGTTTGAGCTCGTCAGTAGTGCATATCCCTGACCGGATCCGGAAACAAGCCCCGGGTCACGCGCGTGAAGCGGGTGTGTAACCACGCGGCACACATTGGACACAGCCAAATTATCATAACAGAATACCACAACGTCACCCATCGTAGGCTATTCTCAAGATTGCCCAATCGCCGCGACTGACGTCCGTCAATCGATGTGGAACCGAACGATCAGGACTTCTCACTGGCAAGGAACACCAGGCCTCCTAAAATCCAGTGAGCAATAATCAAATTGATTTATTTGGTTGTTTCGGGATTTGAAATTTAAATATTGTGTTCCTTGCCAGTGAGAAGTCCTGATCGTTCGGGTCCACATCGATTGACGGACGTCGGTCTCGGCGATTGGGCAATCTTGAGCATAGCCTACGATGGGTGACGGTGTGGTATTCTGTTATGATAATTTGGCTGTGTCCAGTGTGTGCCGCGTTGTTACACACCCGCTTCACGCGCGTGATCCGGGGTTTGTTTCCGGATCCGGTCAGGGATATGCACTACTGACGAGCTCAAACGAGATCGAAACTCGAGTATAGTGCTTCCATATTGACGTGGATAGGCCTTAGGTTCATACCAGAATGCGATCAGCGTTGCCAGTGGTGGGTTGTGCTCAATATTTAAATTTTTAATGTGAAAATATGACTTTCACAGATTAATTCAATGAGTGACTACATAAACATATTATATTGTATTTCATGCAGAAAATGTTAAACAAGCATCAAATTCTGGTGGTATCACCCTAATGTTAATGCCTGGTAAGTTATGAAAAATTACTTCATCATTATCATCAAGTGCCGT
The DNA here is from genome assembly GCA_963921405.1 of Cepaea hortensis. Classification (NCBI taxonomy): domain Eukaryota; kingdom Metazoa; phylum Mollusca; class Gastropoda; order Stylommatophora; family Helicidae; genus Cepaea; species Cepaea hortensis. Next base: position 60,207,403 of record OY992880.1, on the reverse strand, counting down.
GCCGGCTGGCGTAGGCGTTCGTGTCTCTCCACAGATCTCGGTCTTTGATGTTCTGGATCAACTTCCGTCTCAATCCGTCCAGCATCATTTCTCTTTATCTGCCTCTGCCTCTCTTCCCCTCGATAATTCCAGCTGTCACGATGTTCTCCAATGCCTCTGTTCTCATCGCATGACCAAAGAAAGCTGTTTGTCTCTTTCGTATTGTTGCATATAGTGTTCTAGTTTCATTAGCCTCTTTCAGGCAATCGTTGTTAGTTACTCTGACAGTCCAAGGAATTCGCAACATTCGTCTTAAAAACCACATCTCTGTTGCTTCTAAGTTCTTCCTAATTTGTTCATTTACATTCCAAGATTCGCTGCCATACAGGAAAACTGGTTCTATATAGCATTTCAGCACTCTCTTTCTTACATTCATTGATAGCGACTTATTGCATAAGATACTCTTCATTTTCTGAAATGCGGCTTTTGCCTGCCCTATTCTGCTCTTAATCTCTGTTGTACATCTTCCATCCGATGTTATCTGTGCCCCTAGGTATTTAAAATAATCCACTTGGTTGAGAATTTCCCCTTCTATTTCTGTGTCACATTTTGGTGTCCCCATTTTCTTTTATATCACCATTACTTAGAAACTTAGAAATTACTTAGATTTTTAAAAAGTGAACTTTGACACTGTTATATTTTTGTGCAGTTGATAAATGAATTCTAGTTTATGCTGGTACAACTTTGAAGGTGGTGAAAGCAAACGAGTTCCTCTGGTACAACGTGATGGAGATATTGAAGAGAGGGACAACTTGTTGAAGAATTTGTTTTATATTGAGAGAATCTAGTGATAATGGGAGGGTGTTGGGTAATATCTGTGTCCGCCTCAGGCTTAGAAGGATCCAGGTTCGATCTCAGCAATCTCTCTTTTTTATTTTCTCAAGAAACGCTATTTTCTAATAATATCACACATCTCTTTGATTTCTTGAGAAGTCAGATCGGATACCTGGGATACTGGAGAAACACAGACAGTTCAGTGTGCAACCTGTGCACATTAAAGATCCCACTGCAGTTGGAAATTACAAAGAGTGGATGGTAAGGCCACTGCCTTGGCCTAATTGTTAGGAAAGAATACCTATCGGCGGGTCTGTGGAGCCCATTATCTTGCGTGGAATCTCACTAGAAGGAGTAAACCTCACACGGACACCTAGCCTTCTGAGTTAAGGGAGAATAACAGGAGGTACCGTGTACAATTGTTCACCTTAAAGATGAATCACAAAGAGTAGATCATAACGCCACTGCCCTGACCTAACTTTGGGAAAGATAACCTATCCACTGGTAGGTAGAGTTTAATGTCTTGGATAGAATCTGCTTAGAAGAAATACATTACACAAATGTATTCTGAAATCGAACACATTGGCCTTATTTTATCATGCTGCTGTTGTGTACATTCTATAGCATTACATTTATATGTAAAAACACATCTATCCTCATGAACATGATAAATATAGACAGCTCTAGAGAACTACAAAGCAGGATTATGCAATATATTATAACAACAATAATACCTCTATACATAAATTAATATACCAGTAATTTAAAATTGCTTGTTGTAAAGTTGTAAATACACAATCAGAGATCGTAGAAATATATAATATACAGAATCTGAAATAGTAATATATATATAATGCAACATATCCCTCGGAAGAGGGTGGGAAGTACAACCTAAGTGTCATAATTGCTTCAAAGAATGAACTATCCAAAAAATAAATCTATTATCTCAAAATAATAGACAAAATACACAAGCATTTGAAAACCGGAATTGTTGAACAGGACAATTCTCATTTAGATTTGTAAAGCCCCAATTAATCTTCAGACCTTGCAGAAGTTTAGTAAGTTAATTAATTTGATAGAACTACATGTGCACGCACACAAACGCACACTGATGCATGTGCGCGAGCGAGCACGACCCCCCCCCCCCCTCCACCCACACACACAAATCCATATATATATATATATAGAGAGAGAGAGAGAGAGAGAGATTCTTCAGTTCTGACAAGATGTATGTTATTTATGTCAGCAGCGGGATTAAGAAAGGTAACTATTACATTTCACAAAATGGTCAGAGGAAGGCCTTGTTCAAATATATGCACAGTTTCAGAAGATCTGAGGCAAGAAGTTGCACGGGTTAAAGAACAAATAAAAGTTCTTGAAGAGGTATGTTATTTCCAATGTTGCTATGTTTAATGTAACCCATATATATGTCCCTGCTATTTCTAGTTTTGTGCTTATAAATGTTCACTTGGCGATTGGCAATTACTGGTATTTTACCTTGTGTGTGATCTTCTATTGATATATTATTGTTCCTGTGAAATATTTCATTATGCTTCTTGTAGTTCTTTAGGACAATCTATTTTTATGGTGTTCATTAAGATTAGTTTTGCATCTTTGTCTTACTTTACGAAAGAATACCACGAATCAGCTATTTCAAAAATATGCAATTATTGTATTTTGAAAAACCAAAGCCTAAGTTACTAACTTGGTCATAGAGAAATAATATAACTTGCAATTTGTTTTTCAAGAGATAAGATTACTAGTCTTATAAGCCATCAGACTGCTTCTGTCCTGAAGTATTTAAGTTTATATCATTGCCGTATTAATAATTTGAATAACGAAGACACAAACAATAGATTGCACGGTTTATTGCCTGGCATAATTCGCTGCATCTCGTCAGGTACATACTGCAGTAAAGTAAATTAACTAGATAAATCCATCAAGCTGAAATGTACCACATGTTCGCACAGTAATGTAAATTGTCTACCACGGTAATTTTTAGCTAACATGTCTTTCTGTTTGCACAAATCTGGCTTGCGTTGATTGATCATTATTGCTTCTGCAAACTTTAACAAGCGAGTATTTTGTGTGTTAAACAACACGCGAAAGGCAATGTCTCTGTTAATCACATGGCCGCTTTTGAGAATGTGCCTAGCAATTGATGACGCTGGAGGCTTCCGGTGTGTCGGTCCCACTAGGCTCGCATCGCCTGTGTGTCGTATCTTGTCGACCCATTGAGGAATGTGTTCTGACACTCTTTTGTTCAGCTGTCGCTTTGTTCTGCCGGTTTAGAAAGCCTGGCACCTACATGTGAATTGGTAAATACAATTGTTTTTGGCGTACAGAGGATCAACTCTTTTACTGCTGGTGTGGGAATCGGTGTGGTTCTATAACTAAAGACTGGAATTGCAGCATAGAATATTCGGCCTACTGCTGTAGTAAGCCGGTCTTGTAGACGTTGCATTACGTCATCCCCTCGATAGGTTAGCTGGATGAATACCTTGAGTTTAGGGACTGTAGTTTCGTCTGGTTTTGGTTTGGGATGTTGGCAGTGGCGCTTTATAAATCCTGTGGAGTACCCATTCAGGTTTAAGACATTCTTCAGAGTTTCAAATTCCTCTGTCAGTGTGTCCTGGGTGCATATCTTTCTAGCACGGTCAAACAGGGTCCGTACTAAGCCCCGTTTGTACTGGACAGGTGTGAAGCTCTGAAAATTTAGATATTGGCCAGTCCGTGTCTCTTTGCGGTATACCGAAGTAGTATGTCAGGCACAAACTACTTAGCATTTAAGGTGCAGCACCTATATTTTTTACTATATAAAAAGTCTACCACCGCATAGAAAACGTCACAAAACTGCACCTACGGTGACCAAATTTTCAAGGGATGCAACTCACGAATAAACAATCCTACGTATTTTTGCACTGTTACTTCCCTTTTTGTGTGATCAATTTTGTCTTTATAAATGTAATAATTACTGTTATTATTGATTGTAGCGGGGTAGGGCTTAAAAAATATCATCATACTAGTAATGCTGTTAAGGTACAGTGCTTTTCCTCCTTGGTTTCTTTTTTTCTCGTCTTCTTTTCTTTATCTGTATTGGCATAAACACTATCATCATTCCATTGGTGGTGTGTAATGGATAGGGTTACAGTGCAATTCCTCTGGGTGGCCTAGGGGGCGGCGGGAGTGGGTGTGGGAGCTCAGGGGTGGAGCGTGGGGTGTCTGCGTGTGGGGTGGGGAGAGGGGTTTCGAACCTCGGGTCGGGACAGGTATCATATGAAAATCGTAATAAGAATGTAAATATGGCAGATATATGATCTGTAGAGGGTCGTAGTAGTGTGACCACTATCACCATACGGGTTACAAAAGAAAACCTTAATAAGTGAAGATGGTCGGTGTTATTGATTGTAGCTCGTATAACTTTGTGAAATTCGTTGGTAAGTGATGGGTAGTGGCTATTAGTGATCTGTAGAGTGTCGTAGTGGCCTATACACTATCATCATACAAGTGACAAATGAAAACATTAAAAAGTAAAAATGGCCGATATTATTGATTGGGTATAGCTTAGCAAAATTCGTTGGTATGGGGTGGGTAGCGGATATTAGTGGTCCGTAGAGTTTCATAGTGGTGTAAACACTATCATCACAAGGTTACAAATGAAAACCTTAAAGTAAAAATGGCCGATAATATTGATTGCAGCGGGTATAGCTTAGTGAAATTAGTTGGTAAGAGGTGGGTAGCGTTATTAGTGCTATGTAGAGTGTCGTAGTGACCTATACACTATCATAATACAGGTAAAAATGAAAACCTTAAAAAGGTAAAGATGGCATCATTATCGAATGTACCTGGTATGGCTTAGTGAAAGTCGTTGGTGAGGGGTGAGTGAGTAACGGGGTAGCTAGATAAGTGATTTCGAACACTATCATCCCACGATTTTCAGGGTTTCAAATGAAAACCTTAAAAAATTAAAAATGACCGATATTATTGAATGTACCGAGTATGGCTTAGTGAAATTCGTTAGTAAGGGGTGGGTGAATGGAGGAAAGGCTAGATAGGTGCTTCTGATCATTGTTAAAGGGTGGTCGAGTAGATAAATACTTCCGGCCCTTGTTAAGAGCAGGAGGAGGTGCTAGATAAAGACTCTCGATCAATGGTAAATAGTGGATGAGTAGAGGAAAGGCGATATAGGTGCTTCTGATCATTGTTAAAGGATGGTAGAGTGGCGAAGTGGCTAGATAAATACGGTCGTTCCGTGAAAAGAGCCGAAGGTTGCGTCCCATATTAAAGTCTGAGGCATGAACTCATAGTTGGCTGAGTTGAGGGTGACTGCCTGGGTGACTCATCACGGGGCTATGTCGGTGGGTGTGAACGTACGTGAACGTGTTCAGACATGCCTTTGGGGGGAAAACGGAGGATGATTCAGAGTGTACTGACCCGGGTAAACCTGCTTGAACATGTTTAGACATGTTTTTCTATGTTGCATCAGCCACACAGTCTGTATAAATAGGACCGCAAAGGCGGACTTAAGACACTTCGCTTGCGACAAGAACTATCGAAAACACCTCATCGAATAGACCACTGTGGTAAGTAGCACTGTGTGTATGCTATATTGTTTCGTTGCAGGTCGCAAGTCGGTATAGTGCTGTCACTAGTGTATATCTCAGAAGCTACATAAGGCAACTAATAAGAATACACCGCAAGGTATAGCCGCCCGGTATAGGAATACTAATACAGATACTAATGACGGTCGTAATCATTATCAGCTTCACTTTTGCCGTCAAGTGACGTGGGGAGAAATGACGCCTCACAGCTCGATGGGTGGCACTGAATAGTGTCATGCCGGGTGATTGTCTGTACTCTCAAGCGTCATCAGCTGTAATCCGTTAGGGTAGCGGCTATGGTGCATTCCAATTGTGTACATATGAAACACGTTTTTCATCAAAGCATGCTTTCTATGGTCACTAAAAATTATTATGATTTTGTCCATCTGCAGATTCAAACCAAGACGACCAGTTCCTCATTGACACGTGGCCCACATCGATTCTGGAACGCACAAACGTATGTGTACATAGCAGGTCTCCACTAAGTGTAGTGTAACATATATGCGTCTACGACTATGTCCTCTTTCTATGCAGTGTATGGAAACTTGCTGTATTCAACCATTCAGTATTGATCATTATCCCGCTCACTCTACAAAGGGAAAAATAATGTGCTGACACAGGAGAATCTATAGTCATGCTCTGTGGTCACTAATGTATTAAATGAATGCATATCACTAATGTACACGATCTCAAAATACTCGTTCTCTTCAAAATGTGTCAAATCTATATAAAAGCCAATTATGTGGTGTCAAATTCATTATGTGAAATTTTTACTGTTCCTAGTTATATCATCTTTATCATTTATCCAGACTGAAAATTTGCAGACACGGAAAAATATCGAGACTATTGAGTGGTTATAAGAAGTGAAATCTCGAGGCTATTGCTTACAAGAAGTGAAATCTCGAGACCATTGCTTACAAGGAGTAAAATCTCGAAGATATTGAGCGATATATAAGAAAGTAAGACACCGAACGGTCTAGCACAACATTATTGGTATGTATGCTTTCAGTATTTCTCACTAACTATTGGTTATCACTAAATATTTTCACCCCTAAGTGGTGGGCACCATTAAATGTAGTCAGCATTTCTCACTAATATAGTACAACTCTGTTTCATACAATATAAAATAACACAAAGAACAGAATTACGAACCAAGGTGTTGCTAACCATCACCACAAAAATATAGTCACGGAGAAGACCCTCTGTAAGGATAAAAAGAAAATGAAATAATTTACTATGTGCGACATCATAAGCCTCAAATCTTTTTTTCTTTTGATATTTCCTAACAATGTATGTGATATGAAATATTTTTTTTTCTTTAGATATGCTATCATCATGACTGCGGCATGTTTTGACGTACAGAATGTAAAAAATTAGTTAGTTAGTTAGTTAGTCGCAGTTCCAACTTCCCAGCAACGGGTCGTCCCCATTATGCTCCGTTCCTGTGCTAGTGAATATCATACAAAATGCTCCCTACTGCCCAATGTGAAAAGTGGAAAAGACAGGAGTCTCGACAAACAACAGCCCGCATAGATACACTGTGCATAATGCCGCCGCCAGAATGTCAACACAATAGTCCCCCACAAAACACCCAATTCATTTCTGATGGAATCTGCAGTCATTTTCCCATCTGGATGTTTCCTAGATGTTCACCCACACAGTCCACGAAATACAGTTCATCGTCGATGGCAGTGGCAGTCAACCAGAAGCCCAGCAGCCACGCATTTCTGCATAAGGCAAAAACTGGTGAACTCTGGAACATAGCCATCTGCCATCGCTCCGAACATGCAGTCACGTTCCAATAAAACCTCGGGCAGATTCAAAAGCACTTCACACGAAACTCACAGCTCACAGTGTCGCGCCACGCACTCACTCAGTAGCAGGGCGACGGAACCATCAAGCCTCATTATTCGCCTCTTATGACATGCGTGGTAGGCTGCAGTGTTGCTATTCTTTGCTTCCTTTCCTGGCCCCGGAAACACATGGGAGAAATGTAAAAATTTCGGACTATAATGATGTTGTCTTTTATTCACAGCTGTTTGACAGTCAGTATATACAACGATTGTGAAATTCTGGAACTAGTTGAAGACTACACAATTTTATAGTGGTCACTGTACCGTATCCATTGGAGCTACACACACGAGACATTATATAATATCCGAAGCTACAAGCGTGTTGGAAATATTACTGAGCTATCACCAAGCCATTATCTAAAACCAGTCTTTTTCACCACTACATTTTTCTATCATTATAGCCACTTGACAGAAAATTATCTATCTCTGCTCTATCTGTGGTAAATTATTTACAGAAAACCGCAGTCTTACGCATCACATTAACACCGTACACAAAACCCAAACTCACACATGCCACATTTACGGTAATCTATACAAAAGGAAAGACATCCTACAACGACACATAAAACTGATCACCAGACATCAACACCAACACCTGTTACCACTACAGCATCAAACGTGGACACTACACCATCAAATACTACACCTGCATCAAGAAAAAAGAAAGTAACAGCAGATACACATACATCTAAAAAACAGAAACTTGATCAAGTGGAAGCAGAGGAAGCCGACGTAGAGATAGACGAGGAAGTAGAGATAGATGAGGAAGTAAAGACCGTAGACAAAATCCCCGACCCTGATGTCCAGCAGAAATATAGAGACATCTGGCCCTATCTTAGGACACATCAGAACATCCACAAATATGTATCGAACTACAATTTTTTTCATCGACCAGACTCAACACAACCAATTGACTGGATCGAGACATTAAACCCAATATTTGCTAGTCAGGCATGCAGGTTTAAGATAAATTATTCCCATCATATGATTTTACGACATACAGAGACAAAAGAACTTAGATTTTTCCATTCATCCTCTAACAATGCATGCCAACTCGATGTCCCCCCACTTAGTTAACAACGCACACGACTTTATAACTATAGTTCAGGACAGTGACATGTTTAATTGTACCCTTCATAACAGACCCGACACTAAGTACATGATAGAGACAATCCCTGTGACTAGTTTCTATACATACCACATCATTGAACACCCGCTAAGTTGATTGCTATCTATAATATGCTCTTTTACAAATTTAAAGTGGTCATATGTGTGATATCCGTGTGTGTGGTACATTGAGTTGTCTATATCATTGAAAATAAACGACTCAATGTTTGTGTGTCACTGTCTGTCACATTTTCACCCGATCATTAAAATGCTATTTGTATTGACAATAAACAAAATTATTGAATGTTGTGCACATGAAAATACTGATTTTTAATTGAAAAATAAAAGTTATGAAAACGAAAATTTCTTGTTTGTTGGTTTTTTCAGTGGTATGCTTGGCTTGTTTTCGTCTTTCTGGTTTTTTTTTCTTGTTTTCGTCTTTCTAGTCTTTACTTGTTTTCATGTTGACTTCTGCGCGAGCTTGTTTTTCATGTAGAATGTGGCGCAAAGATGTGGAAAAACTGACACACACACACACACACACACACACACACACACACACACACACACACACACACACACACACATACACATACACACACAATGGAACAGTGAGACAAGACCAAAGTCACACAAGAACAAAGACATATTGGAACACAGAGACACGTACAATATCACACAAGAATGTTCATACAAACTTATAATTATTGCAACGAAACTTATAAAAAGAATGACACTTTGTTAACCAAAGTGAAACATCTTAGCCAGATTACAACCAAACTTATAAATATCTCAACCAAGCGTATTAAAAGTAGAAAAATTTGTTAAAGGTGAAAATGTTGACCAAATTTCAAACAAATTTATGAAAAGTAGGAAACTTTGTTAACCAAATGTGAAAAGTTTGGTCAATTTTCAACCAGACGTATACAAATGTAGGAAACTTTGTTAACCAAAGGCGAAAATTTTCAACCAAACTTATCAACATAGGAAAATATGTTAACCAAATGTGACAAAGTTAGGCCAAAGTTCAACCAAACTTATGAAAAGTTGGAAAAGTTGTTAACCAAATGTGAAAATATATCGTCCAAAAAGAGACATATTTCAACTAAACTTATAAATAGACCAGCCAAACTTATTGAAGAAGGGAAATTGTCAGGCAAGTGGGAAAATGTTAGGCCAAATACAGAAATATCTCAGCCAGACTGATGAAAAGTAGGAAAATTTGTTAGCCAAAGAGGGAAAAACCTAAAGCATGCAGGAAAATATGTTAGACAAATGTGTAAAAATGTTACCAAATATAGAAACATCTCATCCACACTTATGAAAACTAGGAAACTTTGTTAGCCAAAGGGAAAAAAAACCTAGGTCAAGTAGGAAAATCTGTTAGCCAAATGTCAACGTCTCATACACACACAGGCATTCTTAGTTCCTTCACATGCATTCAAGGATACTTAACGTCGCTTGTGGAAATTAAACATTTAGTTACACAAACTTCATTACCATCAAGATGCGAACATAGGGCGGTTAATTCGACACATCATCTTATTAACAGAACTGCTATTTAATAAACCGACATAGCAGTCAATCAATCACAAACCCTGCACTCAATACTCGCTATCTTTAACATGGCAACGCTAGCTCGCACTCTCGCAAAGTCCATACACTCGCTACCAGAACACATGCGTCCTTCCCCTAAAACGTCCTGTCCAAGTCTGAGTCTCCTCACGCTGTCCTGTAGGTCGCGTGATACTGGACCCCGTGTCTCTCGGGACAGTCGAGCTGTCTCTACAGTCACGTTGTACTGTTGTCCGTTCGTGTTGTGTCGGGTCCTTCAGTGCAAGGCTGTCCGGTTAATCTGGGACGGAGTCCCGTTGACTTGTGTCCCCTTGTATAGCTGGGCCTTGTCCTGTCTAAGTCCTGTCTATGACATCTCTGTGTCTCTGCCTATGTCCTGTCTCTGATATCTCTATGGTCCTGTAGATGTCATGTCTATGACATCTCTGCGTTCCTACCTATGTCCTGTCTCTCATATCTCTGTTGTCCTGTAGATGTTCTATTGACGACATCTCTATGTCCTGTCTCTAATATGTCCCTTGTCCTCTCTATGTCCTGTCTCTATTCCTCATCACGCTGACACCAAATGTGAAAAATATCTGCCAAATACAGAAATAGCTTGTCCACACTTATGAAAACTAGGAAAATTTGTTAGTCAAAGAGGAAAAATATTGGCCAAGTAGGAAAATTTGATAGCCAAATGTGAAAAAATATCAACCAAAGAGAGAAATATATAAACTATACTTATTAATAGTAGGAAAAAATTGTCAACCAACCGGGAAAAATGTCGACCAAATACAGAAATATCTCTACCAAACTTAAGAAAAGTAGGAAAATTTGTTACCAAAGGGGAAAAAATAGCAGCCAAGGAGAGGAATATCTCGTCCAAACTTATAAAAAGTAGAAGAATTATTAGCCAAGTGGGAAAAAGTTAGACCAAATACAGAAATATCTCACCCAAACTTATGAAAAGTAGGAAACTTTGTTAACCAAATGTGAAAAGTTTGGCCAAATTTCAACCAAACTTATAAACATCGCAGTCAAACTTATAAAAAGTAGGAAAATTTGTTAACCAAAGGGAAAAATTTTGGCCACATTTCAACCAAACTTATGAAAAGTAGGAAACATTTGTTAACCAAAATGAAAACTTTTGGCCAAATTTCATCCGAACTTATGAAAAGTAGGAAAATTTGTTAACCAAAATGTTAACAGTTTAGCCATATTTCAAATAAACTCATATAAAGGTGGAAACTTTGATAACCAAATGTGAAAAGTCTGGCCAAATTTCAACCAAACCCATAAAAAGTAGGAAATTTTGTTGACCAAATGTGAAAATTGTGGCCAAAGTTCAACCATACTTATAAATATCTCACCCAAACTTGTGAAAAGTAGGAAATTTTTTTGTCCAGATGTGAACAGTTTGACCAAATTTCAAATAAACTCATAAAAAGTAGGAAACTTTGTTAACCAAACGTGAAAATTTTTGGTCAAGTGAAGAAATATTTCATCGAAAACTTATGAAAAGTAGGACATTTTGTTAACAAAATATGAAAAATTTTAGCCAAATTTCAGCCAAACTTATAAAAAGTAGGAAAATTCCTTAACTAAATGGGAAAAACTATCTCACGTTGTCATTTTACAGTTCCAACCGACTAGAGATATTCATCTGTCCCCTATGCAAATAACAGCTGTATTTCAGAAAATTAAATGTATCTTATGTAATAAGTCACTATTGTTGAATGAAAAAAATAAAGAAAAAAACAAAGTTTCCTACTTTTCATAAGTTTGGGTGAGATATTTCTGTATTTGGTCTAACTTTTTCCCATTTGGCTGATAATTCTCCTACTTTTTATAAGTTTGGACGAGATATTCCTCTCTTTGGCTGCTATCTTTTCCCCTTTGGTTAACAAATTTTCCTACTTTTCATAAGTTTGGTCGAGATATTTCTGTATTTGGACGACATTGTTCCCAATTGGTTGACAATGTTTCCTACTTTCAGTCAGTTTAGTTTATATATTTCTCTCTTTGATTGATATTTATTTACCTTTGGCTATCAAATTTTCTTACTTGGCCAATATTTTTCCACTTTGAATAGCAAATTTTCCTAGTTTTCATAAGTGTGGACGAGCTATTTCTGTATTTGGCCAACATTTTTCACATTTGGCTAACAGATTTTTCTACTTGATCTAGGTTTTTCCCTTTGGCTATCAAAGTTTCCTAGTTTTCATAAGTGTGGACGAGATGTTTCTATATCTTGTAACATTTTTTCACATTTGGCTAACAGTTTTCCTGCATGCCCTAGGTTTTTCCCTCTTTGGCTAACAAGTTTCCTACTTTTCATCAGTTTGGCTGAGATATTTCTGTATTTGGCCTAACATTTTCCCATTTGCCTGACAATTTCCCTTCTTTAATAAGTTAAGCTTGTCTATTTATAAGTTTAGTTGAAATATTTCACTTTTTGGACGATATATTTTCACATTCAGTTATCAAATTTTCCTACTTTTCATAAGTTTGGTTGAACTTTGGCCAAACTTTGTCACATTTGGTTAACATATTTTCCTAATTTTGATAAGTTTGGTTGAAAATTTTCGCCTTTGGTTAACAAAGTTTCCTACATTTTTATAAGTTTGGTTGAAAATTAACCAAACTTTTCACATTTGGTTAACAAAGTTTCCTACTTTTTATAAATTTGTTTGAAATTTGGTCAACATTGCCACCTTTAACAAATTTTCCTACTTTTAATACGTTTGGTTGAGATTTTTATAAGTTTGGTTGTAATCTGGCTAAGATGTTTCACTATGGTTAACAAAATGTCATTCTTTTTATAAGTTTCGTTGCAATAATTATAAGTTTGTATGAACATTCTTGTGTGATATTGTACGTGTCTCTCTGTTCCAATATGTCTTTGTTCTTGTGTGACTTTGGTCTTGTCTCACTGTTCCATTGTGTGTGTATGTGTGTGTGTGTGTGTGTGTGTGTGTGTGTGTGTGTGTGTGTGTGTGTGTGTGTGTGTGTGTGTGTGTGTGTCAGTTTTTCCACATCTTTGCGCCACATTCTACATGAAAAAAGAGCTCGCACAGAAGTCAACATGAAAACAAATAAAGACTAGAAAGACGAAAACAAGAAAAAAAAAAAACCAGAAAGACGAAAACAAGCCAAGCATACCACTGAAAAAACCAACAAACAAGAAATTTTCGTTTTCATAACTTTTATTTTTCAATTAAAAATCAGTATTTTCATGTGCACAACATTCAATATTTTTGTTTATTGTCAATACAAATAGCATTTTAATGATCGGGTGAAAAATGTGACAGACAGTGACACACAAACATTGAGTCGTTTATTTTCAATGATATAGACAACTCAATGTACCACACACACGGATATCACACATATGACCACTTTAAATTTGTAATAGAGCATATTATAGATAGCAATCAACTTAGCGGGTGTTCAATGATGTGGTATGTATAGAAACTAGTCACAGGGATTGTCTCTATCATGTACTTAGTGTCGGGTCTGTTATGTAGGGTACAATTAAACATGTCACTGTCCTGAACTATAGCTATAAAGTCGTGTGCGTTGTTCACTAAGTGGGGGGACATCGAGTTGGCATGCATTGTTAGAGGATGAATGGAAAAATCTAAGTTCTTTTGTCTCTGTATGTCGTAAAATCATATGATGGGAATAATTTATCTTAAACCTGCATGCTTGACTAGCAAATATTGGGTTTAATGTCTCGATCCAGTTAATTGGTTGTGTTGAGTCTGGTCGATGAAAAAAAATTGTAGGTCGATACATATTTGTGGATGTTCTGATGTGTCCTAAGATAGGGTCAGATGTCTCTATATTTCTGCTGGACTTCGGGGTCGGGGATTTTGTCTACGGTCTTTAATCCCTCATCTATCTCTACTTCCTCATCTATCTCTACGTCGGCTTCCTCTGCTTCCACTTGATCAAGTTTCTGTTTTTTAGATGTATGTGTATCTGCTGTTACTTTCTTTTTTCTTGATGCAGGTGTAGTATTTGATGGTGTAGTGTCCACGTTTGATGCTGTAGTGGTAACAGGTGTTGGTGTTGATGTCTGGTGATCAGTTTTTATGTGTCGTTGTAGGATGTCTTTCCTTTTGTATAGATTACCGCAAATGTGGCATGTGTGAGTTTGGGTTTTGTGTACGGTGTTAATGTGATGCGAAAGACTGCGGTTTTCTGTACATACTTTACCACAGATAGAGCAGAGATAGATATTTTTCTGTCAAGTGGCCATAATGATAGAAAAATGTAGTGGTGAAAAAGACTGGTTTTAGATAATGGCTTGGTAATAGCTCAGTAATATTTCCAACACGCTTGTAGCTTCGGGTATTATATAATGTCTCGTCTGTGTAGCTCCAATGGATAAGGTACAGTGACCACTACAAAATTGTGTAGTCTTCAACTAGTTCCAGAATTTCACAATCGTTGTATATACTGACTGTCAAACAGCTGTGAATAAAAGACAACATCATTATAGTCCGACATTTTTACATTTCTCCCATGTGTTTCCGAGGCCCGTAAAGGAAGCAAAGAATAGCAACACTGCAGCCTACCACGCGTGTCATAAGAGGCGATTAATGAGGCTTGTTGGTTCCGTCGCCCTGCTACTGAGTGAGTGCGTGGCGCGACACTGTGAGCTGTGAGTTTCGTGTGAAGTGCTTTTGAATCTGCCCGATGTTTTATTATAACGTGACTGCATGTTCGGAGCGATGGCAGATGGCTATGTTCTAGAGTTGACCAGTTTTTTCCTTATGCAGAAATGCGTGGCTGCTGGGCTTCTGGTTGACTGCCACTGCCATCGACGATGAACTGTATTTCGTGTACTGTGTGGGTGAACATCTAGGAAACATCCAGATGGGAAAATGACTGCAGATTCCATCAGAAATGAATTGGGTGTTTTGTGGGGGACTATTGTGTTGACATTCTGGCGGCGGCATTATGCACAGTGTATCTATGCGGGCTGTTGTTTGTCGAGACTCCTGTCTTTTCCACTTTTCACATTGGGCAGTAGGGAGCATTTTGTATGATATTCACTGGCACAGGAACGGAGCATAATGGGGACGACCCGTTGCTGTGAAGTTAGAACTGCGACTAACTAACTAACTAACTAATTTTTTACATTCTGTACGTCAAAACATGCCGCAGTCATGATGATAGCATATCTAAAGAAAAAAAAATATTTCATATCACATACATTGTTAGGAAATATCAAAAGAAAAAAAGATTTGAGGCTTATGATGCCGCACATAGTAAATTATTTCATTTTCTTTTTATCCTTACAGAGGGTCTTCTCCGTGACTATATTTTTGTGGTGATGGTTAGCAACACCTTGTTTCGTAATTCTGTTCTTTGTGTTATTTTATATTGTATGAAACAGAGTTGTACTATATTAGTGAGAAATGCTGACTACATTTAATGGTGCCCACCACTTAGGGGTGAAAATATTTAGTGATAACCAATAGTTAGTGAGAAATACTGAAAGCATACATACCAATAATTTTGTGCTAGACCGTTCGGTGTCTTCCTTTCTTATATATCGCTCAATACCTTCGAGATTTTACTCCTTGTAAGCAATGGTCTCGAGATTTCACTTCTTGTAAGCAATAGCCTCGAGATTTCACTTCTTATAACCACTCAATAGTCTCGATATTTTTCCGTGTCTGCAAATTTTCAGTCTGGATAAATGATAAAGATGATATAACTAGGAACAGTAAAAATTTCACATACTGAATTTGACACCGCATAATTGACTTTTATATAGATTTGACAAATTTGGAAGAGAACGAGTATTTTGAGATCGTGTACATTAGTGATATACATTCATTTAATACATTAGTGACCACTGAGCATGACTATAGATTCTCCTGTGTCAGCACATTATTTTTCCCTTTGTAGAGTGAGCGGGATAATGATCAATACTGAATGGTTGAATACAGCATATTTCCATACACTGCATAGAAAGAGGACATAGTCGTAGACGCATATATGTTACACTACACTTAGTGGAGACCTGCTATGTACACATACGTTTGTGCGTTCCAGAATCGATGTGGGCCACGTGTCAATGAGGGACAGGTCGTCTTGGTTTGAATCTGTAGATAGACAAAATCATAATAATTTTTAGTGACCATAGAAAGCATGCTTTAATGAAAAACATGTTTCATATTTACACAATTGGAATGCACCATAGCCGCTACCCTAACGGATTACAGCTGATGACGCTTGAGAGTACAGACAATCACCCGGCATGACACTATTCAGTGCCACCCATCGAGCTGTGAGGCGTCATTTCTCCCCACGTCACTTGACGGCAAAAGTGAAGCTGATAATGATTACGACCGTCATTAGTATCTGTATTAGTATTCCTATACCGGGCGGCTATACCTTGCGGTGTATTCTTATTAGTTGCCTTATGTAGCTTCTGAGATATACACTAGTGACAGCACTATACCGACTTGCGACCTGCAACGAAACAATATAGCATACACACAGTGCTACTTACCACAGTGGTCTATTCGATGAGGTGTTTTCGATAGTTCTTGTCGCAAGCGAAGTGTCTTAAGTCCGCCTTTGCGGTCCTATTTATACAGACTGTGTGGCTGATGCAACATAGAAAAACATGTCTAAACATGTTCAAGCAGGTTTACCCGGGTCAGTACACTCTGAGTCATCCTCCGTTTTCCCCCCAAAGGCATGTCTGAACACGTTCACGTACGTTCACACCCACCGACATAGCCCCGTGATGAGTCACCCAGGCAGTCGCCCTCAACTCAGCCAACTATGAGTTCATGCCTCAGACTTTAATATGAGACGCAACCGTCGGCTCTTTTCACGGAACGGCCGTATTTATCTAGCCACTCCGCCACTCTACCACCCTTTAACAATGATCAGAAGCACCTATATCGCCTTTCCTCTACTCATCCACTATTTACCATTGATCGAGAGTCTTTATCTAGCACCTCCTCCTGCTCTTAACAAGGGCCGGAAGTATTTATCTACTCGACCACCCTTTAACAATGATCAGAAGCACCTATCTAGCCTTTCCTCCATTCACCCACGCCTTACTAACGAATTTCACTAAGCTATACTCGGTACATTCAATAATATCGGTCATTTTTAATTTTTTAAGGTTTTCATTTGAAACCCTGAAAATCGTGGGATGATAGTGTTCGAAATCACTTATCTAGCTACCCCGTTACTCACTCAAACCTTTCCAACGACTTTCACTAAGTCATACCCGGTACAGTCGATAATGCCGACCATCTTTACCTTTTTAAGGTTTTCATTTTTACCTGTATTATGATAGTGTATAGGTCACTACGACACTCTACATACCACTAATAACGCTACCCACCCCTTACCAACTAATTTCACTAAGCTTTACCCGCTGCAATCAATATTATCGGCCGTGTTTACTTTTTTAAGGTTTTCATTTGTAACCTTGTGATGATAGTGTTTACACCACTATGAAACTCTACGGACCACTAATATCCGCTACCCACCCCATACCAACGAATTTTACTAAGCTATACCCGCTACAATCAATAGTATCGGCCATTTTTACTTTTTAATGTTTTCATTTGTCACCTGTATGACGATAGTGTACAGGCCACTACGACACACTACAGAGCACTAATAACCACTACCCACCCCTTACCAACGAATTTCACTAAGCTATACCCTTTACAATCAATAATATCGGCCATCTTTACCTTTTTAAGGTTTTCACTTGAAAACTATGACGATAGTGTATAGGTCACTACGACACTCTACAGATCACTAATAACCACTACCCACCCTTTACCAACGAATTTCACTAAGTTATACCAGTTACAATCAATAACACCGACCATCTTCACTTTTTAAGGTTTTCATTTGTAACCCGTATGATGATAGTGGTTACACTACTATGCACTCTACAGATCATATATCTGCCATATTTACATTCTTATTACGATTTTCATATGAAACCTGTCATGACCAGAGGTTTAAAACCCCTCGCCCCATCCCACACGCCGACACCCTACGCTCCACCCCTGAGCTCCCACACCCACACCCGCCGCCCCCTAGGCCACCCCGAGGAATTGCTCTGTAACCCTATCCCTTACACATCACCAATAGAATGATGATAGTGTTTATGCCCAATACAGATAAAGAAAAGAAGACGAGAAAAAAAGAATCCGAGGAGGAAGATCACTGTACCTTAACAGCATTACTAGTATGATGATAGCTTTTTAAGCCCCAGCCCGCTACAATCAATAATAATAGTAATTATTACATTTTTAAAGACAAAATTGATCACACAAAAAGGGAAGCAACAGTGCAAAAATACGTGGGATTGTTTATTCATGAGAAGCATCCCTTGAAAATGTGGTCACCGTAGGTGCAGTTTTGTGACGTTTTCTATGCGGTGGTAGACTTTTTATATAGTAAAAAATATAGGTGCTGCACCTTAAATGCTAAGTAGTTTGCGCCTGATATACTACTCACCGATCTTTGAATTATGCCGTCTGCTCTACGTCTCATTAGAATATCTAGGAACGGCAACGCTTCGTTGTGTTCGTGTTCCATAGATAGAGAGATGTTTTTATGAGTTATGTTCATTATGGCCTGGATCGATGTTGCTTGTAGCTCGTCTGTGGTGATAATTAGTATATCGTCTACATAACGACGGTAGAAGACCAAGTTGTTAATGTCTGAGGATCTCTTTTCTTCTAAATGTGCCATGAAGATGTCCGCTAGAATAGGACCAAGGGGACTCCCCATGGCCACTCCGTCAATTTGGCGGTATGACTTTGTAGAAAATTGAATTGTATGTTGGCGGTACATAGTAGTTGTAGCCTTTCCAGAATACACGTTGGTATGCCTAGTTTTAGTTGTTTGTCTTCAATGCGTTCCCTTATTATTTTCACCGTCTCTTCTAATGGAACGTTGGTGAATAGGGAGGCTATATTCATGGATACCATGTTTTTTTTTTTTTTAATGTCCATAGTATCCAATAATTCCACTAGTTCGAATGTATCTCTGAGTATTTTTTGAATTGAAGAACTGTCGTACTAGCTTTAAGATTTCGGCTAGCCATATCGCCATTCGGTGTTGTGCAGAGTTAACCATGGACAGGATCGGTCTTAGCGGGATGCCGGGCGTTTGAAATTTGGGTAGACCGTACATCTGAGGAGTTTGGGAGCCACGCGGTGTGAGCGTTTTTGCAGTGGCCTCACTGATGAGTCCCGCATTCACAAGTGACTGGATCTCTTTCCTCATTATAGCATCCAGATCCTCCGACTTGTTTACTTTATGGTCTACCCTGAATTTAGATTCATCTGATAATATTTCTTCCAATTTTCTCTGGTAGTCTGACATATCCATCAGTACTGCACCACTCCCTTTGTCAGGTTTGAGTATTACGAGGGTGTTGTTAGCCTTTAACGCTTTTAAAGCAGTAAGGTGTTCGTTCGTCAGCGGACATGCCTGTTTAGAGCAGTGGTTCTCAACCGGTGGGGAATTCCCCCCCCCCCCCCAGGCGGAATTTTAGGGTTTCCAGGGGGGGGGGGGGGTTAAGATTATTTCAAGATTGCATTAATACAAGAACCGATTACTTGATATTGTTTTTCCCTTCATACTTTACGGTTCTGTACGTCTCACCCTTCTAAAATTCATTTTATAAAGTAGACCCACAAATCAAGTTTTATGTGGACGTCTAGACTTGGTTTAGTATGTGCTATTAAATTTAGCTTCCATTATTACGTATACTGTGTAGGAGCGGGGGCAGAGGATCTTTAGGTAGGAGATACGAAAGGGGGGAATGACGTTCTGAAAATATGGTGAAGGGGGGCACGGGCCAAAAAAGGTTGAGAACCACTGGTTTAGAGGGTGTTGTGCGATACTGGTGTTCTAAATCTACCAGTTTGGCCTTCAGCCACCTGACCGACTCAGCAGAAGTAGGTGATAACTTGGAGACTTGATCAAACAAAATTTCAAACTGTGCTTGCGAATCAACACTGTTGATGTGTTTACGCTTTATGCATTATTAATAGGTATTAATCCAGGTATTAATAATTGTTACAGATAACTATAAGTGCTGTCAATAATAATTGCCAACACACAACTGATTAATTAGCATATTGCTAAGTAGTGATCAGAACAACCAGCTAGGCAGGTGAAAAAATTATTTAACATCTTTAACGCTCAGAAGGTTTAGTAGGTGTGTGTGTGTGTGTGCGCGCGCGTGTGTGTGTGTGTGTGTGTGTGTGTGTGTGTGTGTGTGTGTGTGTTGATAATGGGGGGGGGGGGGTAGAGAATTGGAAGAGATAACTATTTTGAAAAATCACAAGTCCACTAGTTTCAAAGAGGCTAAATACATACTGACCATTTGTAAAACGTATCCTTACACATAATGAATAAAATTTGGTGGAACTGCGGTAAAGCTGTGAAAGTGTACCAATAGTTGGGGGACACACTTCTTCTTATAGCCCATGGTTTCAAGAATGCCCACAGCTTTTTGTCTCATGTAATGGCAATAATTTCTAATACTGATTTTCCTCCATGCCATAATGCCAAACATCAGGATACACTAGAAAGAACTAATTATGCATTGGAACTCAAAGAGGTAAACAAGACAATATTATTTAAGTTATAGTGATGTAAGGAAAAGATTGTTTATATGTAGTATGACTATTGTTTTCATATGAGATAACAAAAATTAATATGAAAAACAAAAGACACATATAATGTTGAAAGCCATGTTTATTATTTCAGTGTTACATTATTCGTAATCATAAATTCACAAAGGCTGTGTTGGTGTAGTAGTAAGCACACTTGCCAACTAGCACAATGATCCTGCGTTTTATCCCTAGTGGTGTTTTGATTTTCCAACAGTACAACTCTGTCAGTCAGTCAGTCAGTCAGTCAGTCAGTCAGTCAGTCAGTCAGTCAGTCAGTCAGACAGTTAGTTAGTTAGTTAGTTAGTTAGTTAGTCCTTCCTCTTGAGCCTAAGGCGGCGCATAGGGCAGAAGTCATGGCTCTCCATGTCCGGCGGTTCGCTGCTACTTGTTGTACATCCTGGATGTTCACTTGGCCGTTGAATGAGCCTTCTCTGATGATGGTTCTACGCAGGGTCTCTCTTGGTCTTCCCCGTTTTCTTTTCCCTACTGGTGACCATAAGAGGGCTTGGTTTGGGAGTCTTGTCTTGTTCATTCTGAGTACATGGCCGATGTAGTTCCAACGGCGTTTTCTTATAAGTCAGTGGCGGTTTCAAATTCACGGAAACGGGTTGTCCCCATTATGCTCTGTTCCTGTGCCCGTGAATATCACACAAAATGCTCTTTACTGCCCAATGTGAAAAGTGGAACAGACAGGAGTCTCGGCAAGCCAACAGCCCGCACAGGTACACTGTGCATAATGCCACCGCCAGAATGCCAACACAAAAGTCCTCCAAGAAAAATACAGTTCGTCGTCGATAGAATCGGCAGTCACCAGAAAGACTTTATTGACTTGGGTTTAATCCCATATGGCTCGGTCTCTTTCTGCGGGGCGACCCTGCGAAAGCACCGCACAAATCATGAACTCCGTAGCTCCAGCAACGACTTCCAGGAGTCTCCTGAAAAATGCATTCGTGAACCAAAAAGGCAAACCAGTCAATTCAGCGACGTCAGTTCAGCGACAGCCGGACACCATCGTTACCGAACATGCAGTTTACGCTGTAAATAACAGCGGACAGATGTAAAAGTATTCCACACGGATTTCACAGTTCACAGTTTCGCGCCACGAACTCACTCAGTAGCAGAACGACGGAATCATGCACCACCAGTCTAACGTGAGGAAAATGCGAATGCAAACCTAGCCACAAGCATAAACACTCCAGAGGCCTTAACGGTTCAAGCGCCTATCCGCCATGTTAGGGATAGGAAGTCCAGTACAACTCTGGAGTCAACCCAGCCTCATAAATTGGGTGCCAGAGATCTGGAAAGGTAAATTTAGTGAGCAAAATACTGACCAGTTAGTCACTGAAAATATGGACCTAACAACATAGCCCCAAACTACCTTGCGGCATATGTAAGGAGTTACTTTGCTATTTGCTGAACATTCAATAATGTCAACAGGCTGAAAGTAATGATGATGAAACGTCTTGTATTACATTTTTGTAAATATTTCCTTGTATTTCCTAAGGAAGCCGGCAGACAATTTGCATTGAGCTTATTAGAAGATGACTACTCAAAGATGGGGCAGCTCATTGAATGTGCATGTTGTTTTGGCGAGTGTGTATTTGACAACATGGCACAGTGTGCAGAGGGCCACCTGGTGTGTGTGGACTGCCTGCGCGGTTTCATTAACGAGATTGCCTTTGGATCTGGCAAGGTAGAAACTTTCTTATTACACTAATTCTTGTACAGGTACAGTTTGTAAACGGGTATTGATTCACATTTATATTTGTAATTATACTATACTTAACACCTATGTTTATGGCTTAATTTAGACATAGACAGTCACGATGTTTTGGACACGTCATGATGAGAAACAAACTTAAAAAATGAAATGGGGAAAAAGCAAGAGGAAGGCAGAGAGATAAATACTTGGATGGCATGACCATATAGCATTATAGAGACAA
The DNA here is from genome assembly GCA_963921405.1 of Cepaea hortensis. Lineage (NCBI taxonomy): Eukaryota > Metazoa > Mollusca > Gastropoda > Stylommatophora > Helicidae > Cepaea > Cepaea hortensis. Next base: position 60,184,835 of record OY992880.1, on the reverse strand, counting down.
GAACAAATACCAGATCCAGGACTCTGGTGATAGTGTGAGGTGGCAAGCTATGGTGAGTGGCAGATACTGACCTGTGTGTCTGTGTGGAGTGTTACATTTAAGCATGTACTCAGCTCCATTAAAATATTAAAATGACATAAAGTGACTAGTTAACAAGCTAGTCATCATCCGTTCCTAGATATTTTCCAGAAAATAATGTTACCAATAATCCATTCCTATTTTCAAGGCTCGGTAGGCCTATTGGAATTCTTAGAATATTGTGGACGAATGAGGGCAATAAACAATGACATTCTACAGGATCTGAACGTTAAAAAGAAAACAGGCTCATAAACAGTATGATTTTATGGAAATTAAAGTTTTTGACCCCATCAAACACCACAGTGGTTGTAGTTTAGAGAGTAGTAAAAGGCAAGGGCGACCAACACCATTTGATACAGGACACCTTGGGCAAGAAGATGTGGAACTGACGAAATGAGCTCTTTAATAGAGCTGTGAATAGAGCAGAATTCTGTAAGTGACTTGCTACACAATGTTAAGTGAGCCCCAAGAGTCGCTTTTGTCTGAACAAAACATGCCAAAGCTGGAAAATAACATCTGTTACTGCCTGTCATCTCGCTGTGGAACATAGGCTCTCATCCTCCTCACACCAAGCCCTGGGTGAACTTGTCCGTGCTTTGTTAGAATTTGCAGTTAAAGTTTAGCGCTTAAACTTCCGGTGCGCTGTTCGTGTGGTATTGGATTCATTCCTTATACCGGTTAATTGGTCTTCAACGTTGACTTCTCGTTCAGAAAGCAATGGCAAACTACAGGACGTAACATTACCTAGTAAATTAACCTGAGGTTGGGATTGATTGCAATGTCCTGCAAATGATATGCAACATTTTATGCGTGGGTGCATTGGTGTAATGGTTAGGATATAAAATATACATTTTTAAGGATGCACATTGGAAACAGCAATTCATGACTGAATCAAAACGGAACATCAGATGATTGGTTTGTATGTGTGTGTAGGCCTATATACGTACATGCCCGTGTGAGTGAGTGAGTGAGTGAGTGGGTGGGTGGGTGAGTGGGTGGGTGTGTGAGTGAGTGAGTGAGTGGGTGAGTGAGTGAGTGGGTGGGTGAGTGGGTGAGTGAGTGAGAGTGAGTGAGTGAGTGAGTGGGTGGGTGAGTGAGTGAGTGAGTGAGTGAGTGAGTGAGTGGGTGAGTGAGTGAGTGGGTGGGTGAGTGGGTGAGTGAGTGAGTGAGTGGGTGGGTGTGTGAGTGAGTGAGAGTGAGTGAGTGAGTGGGTGGGTGGGTGTGTGAGTGAGTGAGAGTGAGTGAGTGAGTGGGTGGGTGGGTGGGTTGGTGAGTGAGTTAGTGAGTGAGTGAGTATGTTTATGTAAGTGAGTGGGCTTGAGAGAGAGAGAGAGAGAGAGCGAAAAAAACCTCTGAGAAACTACATAATAACTCTGATGTCAGATGCATTTGAATTCAGGTCATTTGGGCCCTGAAAGGGGCTTGTATCGTTTGAAGTGAAGACGGTGTAGAGACTGTCCCCCAACCCAGTGCCAGAGTCCCATCTCTATGGGGAGAGTGTTGCAGTGCTCCCCAACCACTCAAAGGACAGAAACAAGAGGCAAGACACATGCTGGAATTACACATCTGCATGGAGGAAAAATTGGACCCAATGCACAGAAGGATGGGCATAAAGAAATGTTTGCAAATATATATACAACTTCGTTTGTCTCTCTTCTCTAGACTCCATGTACATGTCGTAACTAGTCCTTTTGATGTGTTGGATTTTATCTTTTTAAGTGAGCATCTGTAAAGTGCAGAAACTCATTATTTTTCCTGGCCCTCTACTAATTAAGTTTGCCTGTGGCCCATTGATCATGTGTTGACATTCTCATCGAGGCGGGGAATTTTTACATGGCACAGGCTCCCAGGTAGCAACCCAGCCTAAAATGAGTACCAGGAACAGCTCTGGGAAGTAAAGGTGGCTGCCATGATATTGACCACATCGCCCTTCGGGTGAAAACTGGTCTGTAAAAATAATGTCCTATCACCATATGTACAGTTCACCTCAAGACTTGGGCATTGGTCCTATACTCCTTTTCTACTTTAAAATTTTCTCCTACCAATGCAATAATGTAAAGATTATCAATGATTTACGGATATTCATTTTAACTGTAAAATATCTTGCAACATATGTTGTCAATTCTTTGCTAACTTTATTTTGGAGAATTTGATTTTATTATGTAAACATAAATATGTTGTGCACACACAATTTTTGCAATGGAATTCACTTTCATTTGTACAATTTTCTTATTTCAGGTTGCTCTTGGTTGCATGATGCCTGAATGCATTGCAGAATACCCACAATGTATACCAGCTTTAATGCACTGATATTTATTTACTTATAGTTTTCTAAATTTGTCAGTGGTACAATTGACCTTGGAATACTGAATATAATATTTATCATTACTGTTTATCTGTGTCTTGTTTGTGCTGTGTAGGGGGCTTCAAGTGAAAACTTTAAATGTTTTTTGGGGTAAATATATTCTGAAAAAGTAAGAACACATGTATCATTGTACGATGTAGTCACCACTGCATTCAATACAAGTCCTCCAGCGCAGTTAAAGTGCTTGGATTCCTGTAGACAAATTGTGACTCTTGTGTCACTATTTGGTGTGCTTGACCCGGTTGTGAACAGTCTGTTTAGAAGTCACGCCGTTTTGAAATTTCTTACTGCACTCATAATCTTGCTGGACTGACAGGCATGCGTCTCCATACTGGACCTTCATTCGCCGAAAAATTCTATAGGTTTCACCCCTTCACTAATCAAAAAACGGATAACAGAACACTACTCCTCTTTGGTATATGTCAAAAGTGGGGCGGCCATCCTTAAACTGTCGTTATGACGTCACTGTGTTCGTCTGCACCATGATGTCACATGCTTAACAACAATATTGACACGTTACAAGATAATGGCGTGGTTATTGTAATTTCTATGACACTTTTAAGTTTTTTTATGTGAAGCCCCCCGTAAATATGTGTGTGGAGGTTGTGGTAGCGCAATGGCTAGGGCACTTGCATGCTGGCCTGGTGGTCATGTGTTTAAATTCCGATTTAGGCGTATTTTTAAAATTGTTATGGGCTTCCAGTTGACCTATTATAAAATGGGAACCAGGAAATGTCCTGGAAAGTTAAAGCAGCCAGTTGGATAATGACCGCCTCACCCATTGAGTGTCCATCTGTCTATGCAGTTATGTGATTAGCACCATATACCCGATAAGTCTCAGAGTGTGTAAAAGGGTCCTTTGCTTTCTTTATTTAGAATGTATCTATAGTTTAAAATATGTGACTTTGCATTATCTCAAACTTTTCGAACGTTTAGAAAAGGCAATAGCACGTTTGATGTTCATTTTCTCCTTATCTGTCGATCAGCATTTGCTATTGGTCAATTATTTGATGGGTCATGAACAGGGCATTGTGCCAAAGATCTTTACTTGTCACCTACGTTTGTCTTGTAGTCTGGAGTTTTCTTTGTTGCTCCATTCCGCATGTGGCAGACTCTCTGAGACCCATTTAGTAGAGGTGTGCTCTGAGACCACAGTGTCCTCTCTCTGCTATGTGTCTGAGATCACAGTGTCCTCTTGTTATGTGTCTGAGACCACAGTGTCCTCTTGTTATGTGTCTGAGACCACAGTGTCCTCTCTGCTATGTGTCTGAGACCACAGTGTCCTCTTGTTATGTGTCTGAGACCACAGTGTCCTCTTGTTATGTGTCTGAGACTACAGTGTCCTCTTGTTATGTGTCTGAGACCACAGTGTCCTTTCTGCTATGTGTCTGAGACCACAGTGTCCTCTTGTTATGTGTCTGAGACCACAGTGTCCTTTCTGCTATGTGTCTGAGACCACAGTGTCCTCTTGTTATGTGTCTCAGACCACAGTGTCCTTTCTGCTATGTGTCTGAGACCACAGTGTCCTCTCTCTGCTATGTGTCTGAGATCACAGTGTCCTCTTGTTATGTGTCTGAGACCACAGTGTCCTCTCTGCTATGTGTCTGAAACCATAGTATCCTGTTTTTTATGTCTTTGAAGATCGTGGTTAGCTCTCTGATCACACCTTCGGGCTCTGATTTGTAATCTTCCTTTGTTTCCCCCATTTAATTTTCATAGATTGTTTTAGAAATGTGTTTGCCTCTTTAAACATCTGATAATAATGTAGCAGCTTGAGGTTAAATACCATTTAATTTCTAAGAATACCACAGTAGGCTGGTATCCACTGCAGGACTAGTTCTGTTTTTCTGGACAGCATTCTAATATTTTAATATTGTATTTTAATTCCTGGGTGAGCCTGTTATGTTTGTGACATGAGATGGCTTGGAGGATAGACTTTGAGTCTGTGAAAACATGCCTTATTTTGTCAGCACCTTGTTACTATTAAAGGTCCTAGACAGCCACATGAAGAGCTGTTGCTCCTGCTTTGAACTTGGTGAAAGAGAATATATCTGTTTTGCCATTGGGATATTTAATGTAGATTCCGCTGCCTTTCTTTTTTGAAATCTTTATAGCAAAGTCATCTGTGAACACATATGATCAAATGTTAACGTGGTACTGCTTCTAGAACACAAGAAGTGGCAGTTTTATTTACTCTTATTCAGCTTATTCATTTGTTTAGGTTATCGATGAAACTATTTGGACTACATAGCAGGACAGATCTGGGCATTTTGCCCATGACTCTTATACGAAGGCTTCACATATATCTGTATCAGTTTCTAATATATTTGCTTGTTGTCTGTAGGTTTTTCATGCAAGGTGTTTTCAGCCTGAATTTGATAACGCATTTGTGGTTCTTTCTTGAAATATTACTCAGTACTTTTTCGTAAGACTAGACAAAATCACTATCTTTTAAAAATATTAATTAATTTGCTCTAAACACATCCACACACACACGCGCGCGCGCGCACACACATTCACACACACACACACAAACACACATGCATGAACACACGTACACATGCAAGCACATAAATGCAGGCACATACACACACACACACACACACACACACACATGCATACTACTTCTTCTTCAGCATTCCGAGCCATTGAGGTTGTTTGCTGCAAATACAAGCCGTCTCCATTCATCTCTTTGTTTGACCTTCTCTTGCCAGTCGCTGATTCCAAGTGCCTGTAGGTCTGCATGTACTTTATCTCTCCACCGTCTTCTTGGTCTACCTCGGGGTCTACGGTCATTTATTTCCTGAGTGTAAGCGAGTTTTGTTTCCCTATTATCTTCCATTCTTTCTATATGCCCCAGCCATTGTAGTCTATTAGCCTTCATGATACCAGTGATTAGCGGGGACTTAAACAGATCATAAATGTCTTTATTGCTTCTTCTTTTCCACTCTCCACTTTGTGTATCCCTAATGGGCCCAAAGATGCGTCTTAAGACTTTGTTCTCAAAGGTGTGTAACAAGGCTTCGTCTCCTTTAGTTGTACTCCAGGTTTCAGAGCCATACAGCACAACTGGTCTAATCAGTGTTTTGTATATTGTGATCTTGGTGTTACGAGATAGCGCATTTGATTTTAGCATATAGAAAGAATACTTTGTTTATGGAAAGAATACTTTGTTGAATTACTAAATTGTGAAGCTCCAAGTAACACTTTCCCACAGGAAGCGGTTCTAACGTGTGAACCGCAAATTGAAGAACCTGCTTTTGAAGAAATCCTATATGTAATAACACAACTTAAAAACAATAAGGCAACTGGGGCTGATGGAATTGCTGCTGAATTTATAAAGGCAGGCGGCCATGCATTACATCTAACGCTATACGAACTAATAATAAAAATCTGGAGGACAGAAGAATTATCCCATGACTGGAAAGAGTCATTATTGATACCTATCTTTAAGAAAGGAGACAAGTTCCAATTTGAAAATTATAGAGGAATATCACTCCTGTCCATAAGCTATAAGATACTATCCGCGGTATTACTAAATAGACTAAAACCATATTCAGAAGACATATTAGGTGACTACCAGGCGGGTTTCAGACAAAACAGATCAACAATAGATCAGATATTTATCTTACAACAAATAGCCGAGAAAAGTTGGGAATATAAAAGAGATCTCCATAACATTTTTGTGGATTTTAAAAAGGCTTATGATAGTGTCCATAGGAATAGTCTATGGAATGCTATGCAGGAATTTGGAATACCAAGGAAGTTAATCAACATGACCAGACTGTGCATGGAAGATACTTATAATATAGTAACATATAAAGGCAGGAAATCAGACCCTTTCCAAATAACATCTGGCTTGAAACAGGGTGATGCACTATCGCCGCTACTCTTCAATCTTGCTCTAGAGAAAGTTGTAAGGAAGGTAAGGGACGAATGTGATATTGGAGGAACATCCAAGCTGCTTGGTTATGCAGATGATATAGATATTATAGGGGAACATGAACAAAAGACATTGGAAATATTGACTCACTTAAAGGAAAAAACTCAACAAATGGGGCTGGTTATCAACCAAGATAAGACCAAGATATGGTAATTTCAAGAGAAGGAACGGCTAAAAACTCTGGCCACATACAAATAAGATAAAATGACCATTAAAAGAACGGAAACATACACACAGGCATACACACGTGATTAATTAGTACTTATTAATATACCATACAATAATGAAAAGTCAATGTAACACTTTATGAGTCCTAATTTTAAATCATTAGCTAGTGTTTAGATGTAAGAAACTGTTTCAAACTGTGCTATATTATTTGGATCATGCATATATAATCATTAAATCTATACAAGCATTTAAGATACTGTTAATAGGTGAACATATACATGGGAGCAGCAGTGTTCATTTTTGCTTTGTTTCATCGTGTCAGGTGAGCTTACGCGGTGCCTTGCTCCCAAGATCCAGAGTAAACTTGAAGAAAGAACCATCTTGGAGAATATTAACATGGCTGAAATAGAGGATCTTGTCAGGTAGAACATGACATCTCTTCTTCTTCCGTTCTTTAACCCTCATTAGAGCTTACGGTCTCAACCAACTGACACCTGGCCATCTGATCTTGTGCTATCACTTGCAGCCCCCTTCGTGACATCGCCATATTCCAGATGCCAATTCTAAAACTTTTCCTAGGTGATAGGCGGTGACTCGCGGATCTAAACTCCTTATGGCTTTCACTGCATCACGTCATGTTTTTTCTAGAAGAAATTTCTTTCATCTTCATTCATTCAGTAGCATGTCCTTTGCAGAACTTTGCTCCCAAAACAACTATCCGGAAAACTACAGGATCATAAGCAAGATGTCCCGCATCTGATACACCCATCTGGAGATCATCCGCCACATCCTGCACCCATCTTCTCCTTAGCCTCCCTCTTCCTCTGTTCCCGGGCATATACCCCTCCATTATTGTTCTCCCCAAACTTTCAAGGTGTTTCAAGTGACCAACATATTTCAGTTTTCTTTGTTTTATCGTGTTTAGTAGCCAACCTTCTCCACTATTCGGCTTTTATTGTATGGATTCATTACTCAAGACACTACATGAAGAAAATTACACTTTAGTATTTGTTACTGTTAACTAGAACAAGAATTGCCATTGCGAAGGTAGCCTTTTGCAAGATTTAAAACATACTGACCAATAAAAAGATAGCAATTGAAACGCGAAAAAGAGTGTGAAGTGCTACATAGAACCTGTAATTTTGTATGGATGTGAAGCGTTGACAATGAGCAGTCAAGCTGAAAAACATCTGATGGCTGTGGAAATGTGGTTTCTGAGGAAAATGTAAAGAACACCATGGACAAACAGAAAAACCAATGAACAAGTCCTTCAAGAAACAAATGAAAATCGTAAACTGATAAGAGTCATTAGACGTAGACAATCAAATTTTTTTGGGCATGTTATGGGAAGAAGTGACTTGGAGAACTTGGTGACAACTTACAAGATCGAAGGGAAGAGACCAAGGGGAAGATCGAGAAGTAAATACCTGGATGGCTTGACCACGTGGCATGGTTGAGACAGGAACACGGAGCTGATCCACGACTCTGGTGATCGGGTGTGATATCGAAACATGACCGCCCACGCTTATCGGCAAGGCACATAATGGATGGATGGACTGTTAACTTGTAACGGACAGCAGAATTCATGGCCACTTATATTAATTGAACATGTGATTATCTTCAACTTATTAACATTCTGCCAGCCATCTCTAAATAAAGCATAGGCTCTTAACCAACTCATGCCAAGGCCCACCCCCGCCCAATCTCTTAACCAACTCATGCCAAGGCCCACCCCCGCCCAATCTCTTAACCAACTCATGCCAAGGACCACCCCCGCCCAATCTCTTAACCAACTCATGCCAAGGCCCACCCGCGCCCAATCTCTTAACCAACACATGCCAAGGCCCACCCCCGCCCAATCTCTTAACCAACTCATGCCAAGGCCCACCCCCGCCCAATCTCTTAACCAACTCATTCCAAGGCCCACCCTCCCAATCTACATGATTGCTTGGGTTTTGCAGCTAAAGTTTTCTACAAGATAAGGTAGCCAGTTCGTGCCAACCCTCCTTATTTGCCTTTTATGACATGTGCTAGGTAGGTTGCTGTTTTACTATTCTTTGCTTCAACTTTTGTTACAATTTCATTGTTTATGCATACAGTTCAAAACAGGGTATATTACAGGGCACAAGGTATATTATTTTATAACAGTGTATTAAACATCTTGTTTTTAAACATGTGTTTTTCCTGTAGTCGTGAATAGAATGTTACATAAAAACAATGATAGGTCCATAGGTAGACAATGTGTTACATTTATGGTGTTAACTGATGAAGTGCCATGGGTTAATTAATCGTCTGAAGCAACTTCCCGTATCTGCCACGGGCTTATATACTGCAGTTGTTTTATGCAACACGCTTTTATTTGATATACAATACAGCACGCCTGCTACCATATTAACTTTTAAGTCATGACTGTGACACACCCCTATTTCGCATTTTCAGCCATCCATTTTTGTTAGGTCCAAACCTTCGTTTCTTTTTTTTTGTGTGTGTGTGCACTGAATCTGTAAATATCCTCTAGCACAATTTATTAATTTGACGTATGCAAATGTCAGAAGCACATTGAACAGAACAGTATAATCATGTATATGAAATAATGAAGTTCAGTTTTATTAATCTAAGGGCAATTGCGTATTCCATAGCACATAGTTTGGTAAATTGAAAAGAATACATTCTTCCTCCCCCCCCCCCCCCCCCACCCATTACTATTGTCAAGTTAAAATAGCTAACGAAAATGATGATTCTGCAGTAAGAAGTGATGAGGATCTGACTGACACTCAGTACTACACATAAAGATGACATAGACATACGTATCATCAGGTTGACCTGGTACCGTTAGTGCTGGGACTCTTCTTTGGTTGTTAAGTTTGGGCTGGGGCGTGCATGGGAATGTCCTGAGTGTTGCGATGTATTTTCTTGACTCAACTCAACTCAAATCACAGAAAATGTGAATCAGCATTTCCCATAAAAACATAAAACACTTAATCACCTTATGCATAAATATAATTTAATGGATGCAGTAGCTTAGAGGTCACGACATTTGCCTCAGGTCCATGATTGACAGCGTGGAATGTAAATGTTTATAAAATCAGGACAGGATGGTGTACTCACAACTGTCCCGGGAGAGTTGATCAGATATTTAACTTTCTTAGAGAAGGTCGAACAATTCGGAGGTCCCGTGTGTATATTCAGCATGTGTAGAATTCTCAGCAGGTGGATATGGATAAGAGCAGGCTGGATAGGCTACATCCCATGCTAAGTTTCAAAACCAGAAAACCTGCCTACAAGTGAATATTTATAGCAGGTGTGATTGTGGTCTACACACGTGGATTTTCGCCGGTGCTAAGGAGTGTGTGCATCATGCAGAGATTCTCCTGGGAGGAGACAGGAACTCTTATGGAAATATCCGTGTGCATTGAAAGGGATCCTTTACCAAAAAACAAACATTTACAGTGTAGTTTTGTCTTATGTTGATTTACAGTGTAGTTTTGTCTTATGTTCATTTATAGCAGAGGTTTTTTTCTTATGTTAATTTAATCATGAAAATTGTTCATATTTCTATTTCCGCTGTAAATGTTTATTTTAAACTGTTCAGTATTGGGTATTTCAGTTGTGAATATATTTGTCAGATTGAGCTCATTAAATATGTGACTTCTGAATACTTCTCAGATGTCCACATTGTAACTATGCAGCAATACTGCCACAGAAGGAAAAAAAGTTTTCATGCTGCAGAGACACGTGTAGAAAGGTGAGCACTTGTCTTAATAGTGATATATTTATTGCATAATACATTAACTTGTGTGTTTACATCATCATTACTGCCTATATACGTATAGATATGTGATTTGTTTTTCCATCAGCTTTGTTTTTAATCTCTTGCATATCATGATGTCAAGGTGTCTATTATTATTTATCTTTCTTTATATTATATGTATCATCATCACCCTGTGTAGAACTTCATCCCCATAACAGTCTTTCACAATTTCTTTATATCATAAGCCAGAAGTCCTGCCTTTATAACTGTCACATGAAAGTGATCTTTCACATCTTTAATCCACTTACATTGTGGTCTTTCTCTTTCCCTTTCCCAGTATACTTCCCTCCATAATTATCTTTTCTATACATTCGTGTCTTTTTTGCATGTCCAAATATTTCTTCTTCTTTGCGTTCATCCGGAGTGTTTTTTCAGATGTGATTGCGGTGTGTCTGGTTAGGCACCCTTGGGTCGAAACCCTTAGGCCAACACATCCGACTTTTAGCGTGCATTTTTGACCAGGTTAGCACTCCTGGGAGACTCTCACTTTTGTGGTACTGTCCACCTCCCAGCTGGTCAAGTTGGACCAGTCAAAGACTGCACGGTCATCCCTCAAATGAGGGCAAGGACAGTCCATAGCATTTTCCGCCATCCTGAGTGGCTTCCATAATTGCAGAGCCGACACATAACGCTCTGGTGCTGGGCTCACCGAGGGAATCGTCACGTTCTGCTCATTGCTGCTTTAATTCCTCACTTCAATATATTGGGCATTTCGTTCGCCCCGGGCAGTTCCCGCACAAACCAGACAGGTCTGCAGACGGTATCCATTCAGCGAGTTTTCGGAGATGTGCTTGTCGTTGCGCCCCTCAGAGCTGTTCCAGGCACGACTGACATTCGGAAAACTACCTAGTCAGAGCTGTTCCGAACAAGAGCGGCATTCCGAAACTAGGTAGTCAGAGCTGTTCCTAGCACGAGAGACATTCGGACGAGACATTTCACTCGGACGAAAATGCGTAGTGCCAATTTTTAGTTTGCCACCCGTAGGACGGCACTTCCGGCTTCGGCGGGCATTTTTTTAACGAGGTTAGCCTTCCTCGGGTTTCGTGGCACGTTAGACGTATTGTTGTGATGTCGCCCACATCTCAGCTGGTCAAGATAGAACGATCAACGACATCGCGGTCGACCCTCAGGGCAAGGCAGGGGCAGACCATGGGCATTCCCTCGCTGTCCAATGAGGCTTCCATAATTGCAGAGCCGGCACATATTGCTCTGAGATTGGGCTCACCCGAGGAGTTGCCACGTCCTGCTCGTGGCTGCTTTAGTTCCTCACTTCCATGTGTTGGGCATCTCGCTTGCCACTGGTTGCTCAAGCACACAACAGGAGCGGTCAGACTGCGGGCGACATCCACTCGGTAAGCTTTTGCTTTTGACTTCGGACCACGCAATGGATTCGCTAGCCGTGCGTTCCATTTTGTGTTATTGAGACGTTTTTTTCATTTTTATCTACACTCTCTATGAGTTAGATACAGACAGTTTTCGTAACCATTTCATTCGACTGGGGCATTTTCTGCATTTTAGTACTCGCTCACGAGGTAGGCTACATGTGCTCCCGGCTCAGCACCTTACCTCCGTGCAGCAGTGAACGGGAAACAGCCAGGCCCTCTCATCCGGGAATCCCTCATATTCCCCAGATGAGAGCCTTCGAAACAAGTATCAGAACTGGGCATGTAGCGTGCTCAGTATCTCACATCTATTTCTCGGTAGGTGTGTATCGGCCCGGCTCTCACATCCGAGGGTTTGTGGCTTAGAGGCGTTCAGCCTAAATCCTCGACAGAGAGCCCTAGGCTATTATCCGGACCAAGAATTTTTGCCTTCGTGCGCCTGATTTAAACTCTGACTGCTATCCTCAGTCTACCTGCAGAGCAGCAGGTTGTGTCTCTCTTAGTCTGGCCCCTATCCCATAAGCTGTCCGATATGTAGTTTTCATCCATCGGCAAGCAGATGGGGTCAATAGGACACGCAAGCTCCCCCACCACGGCAAGGTGGAGACACATCGGGGGAGGTCCAAATATTTCATTTTCCTCATTTTTGTTTGACTTAAGAAGCAGTCTTCTTCAATGAGGAGTTCTTGCAGGCTAGATCTGTTTCTTCTCCTTTGCATGCAATGCATTTTAATACACTTATACATTTATATTCACAGAAGGTTATGCGTTTTTCAGCTCATCATAAATATCCAGGTTTTGCACCCATTTGTTGCCACAGGGAATATGCAGGCTCTTAGTATTCTCTTTTATTGTTTTATTTGTTCCAATCCATACAAGTTTTAATTGCTTTAATTTTTAAAATAATTCTTCCTTTTTCTCTTGTCAAAGTGTGGAAGTCAAAATCCCCATTTGTTCCTCCAAATTGGTCATTAATACATAATTATATATATTGTCTTACTTTGAGGGTTGAGTGTCATGCATAAATCTACCCTGAAAGGGAAAGGTGGGAGAGTTTGTTTATCAAGTATGATGATAACCATTCATTTCGTCCAATGTGCATGAAAGTTTTGAGCCGTGAGTTCTAAGATGGCTGACAAGGCCTATTTTGGCTCTAAATGGTCTTTGACAATGTGGGCATGACGTTCCAGGAGGATCTCCTGCGGTGCTTTTTTTTATTTTGTCCAGTCTTTCCCCCCCCCCCCCCCCCCCCCCCCACAAATCCTGCAGCCCTGTTTGCTTCGCAGGTGGTACACCCTTGCATAATGATGTACACCATGAATTTCGGTCTTTTGCAGTAGTCTCCCATGTGTCGTGATGAAATCCAAAATATTTGCTCAAAGATTTAAACAAAAAGGGAAATGTAGGGGAATGTTCAGATGTTGCCCTTGATTTCCCCTGAGGGCTGAATGCCATAGGAGGGACAGACCTTTTTAGCTAGATAAGGTGTAAATCTGGGTAATAAAAGGGCACAGATGACATCAAAACAGAGCAATGGAATATCTTATGATATTACCCAGGAGGGATAACGTGGAAAGCATATGCTGTGTTGAAATTGGATGCGTTTGCAAATATCATAGATACACTGTAAACAAAGCACAAGCACTATTAGACTGGGTGGATGAAGAGAAGCAAAAGGAGAAAAGCCATACAACAATTCTGCAGCTGTAAAATAACGATATGATTAGAAATTGCTGGACATAAACTAAAACAGCATATAACTTGTTGCTATTCTTAACTGGCAACAATAACATCATGCTGAAGAAGGCTGAGAGGTTATGCCATGAGCCTCAGACTCAGAAGGTACCGGATTCAAACCCCAGCAAGGCTGAGAATTTTTTCAAGAACCGTTGTTACCTAACAATTTCACTCGTCCTTCCTGATCTCTTCTATAGTCGCTTAAAAGTCGACAGGGTCGACTTCATTGCACCGGGTTTTATCCCATATGGCTCGGTCTCTTTCCGCAGCACGGAAAGCGTCGCACAAAGCACGAACTGCGTAGCTTTTAGCAACGACCCACAGGAGTCTCCGAAACATTTAACTCGTAAACCGAAGGACGCGGCCCGGAATCGAACCCACAACCTTCGGAGCACGAGTCAAACGGCTTGACCACTTCGCCACAGAGACTCCCTCTTCTATAGTGAGATCAAATAGATCTTCTCAGATAAATAGAAAAAAAAACACGAGGTCCTGTGTGCAATTTTTGCATGATAAAAATCCCTTGGCTGTTGGAAATAGCAACGAGTAGGCCATAAGGCCATTGCCCTGGCAACATTATTAGGAAAGTAAACCTACCCACGGGTAGATACAGTCCTTCACATTGAATGGAATATGTCTAAAGAAAATAAACCATACATAAATGAAAGTGTTGGACACACTGAGCTCATAGGTACATTGCTAGGTGATGCATTCCCCTGGAAAGAAGAAGAAGACATTATGGTGGTATAATAGATAGTGTTGCCGGTCTCCGTGGCGAAGGTATTGCAGAAGCGGTTCGTAATCCCGTATATCCGCGTTCGAAAAACATCTGCACGCGATTTGGCAGTAGACCGCGTTGCATTGGTTTTGCGCTGGTATCGGTGCTGGCGCTCAGAAAGCAATGACAAACTACTGAATGTAAACTTGCCAAGAGATGACAGCAGCAAAAATGCTGGTGTTGATTGCGTAATCCTGTGAAAAGGATGCGCAATAAAAAAAAATAGATAGTGTTACTTTGATTTATTTGAATAGCTATGGTTTTAAACATATACTAAAAGTTCAGTTTGCATTAATAAATTATTATTAATAATTAGATATATTTGTGTTGTTTTTGTTCTTGTTAGCAACTATCTTATGCTAGGAACTGATATTTATCTACCAGGTGACATGTCGAAAGTGTAGTAACGATTGGGAAGATCATGTGGGCCTGTCTTGCTCAATGGTGGAAACTAGAGACGAGTCCTCTCTAAGAAAAGACTAGTGAGTTAACTTTCCTATGATGTGAAGAACAGAAAGTAGAGAAAAGGCAGATAAGAGTGCCTCAAGATCGGAACACATGACTACATGCTGAAATCATATTCTGTTGATAATTTGACAGTAACTTTATCAGTACCAAGAAGAAATGTGTGTCTGATATGATTAGAATATTCTTCACCTTGACTATAAACATTTGTATTCTCTGGTCACAATAATTAACAATTGAATTACAATGTATAAGAAATATATATGTAATTGATCTTTCAATATAATGCATTTCAGTTACAGGTCATACATGGGTTTGCCTTTTGTTTTAAAATCAAGGAGGCAGCTATGTACGTATTGCAATTAAAAGCCCCACTTCAGTTTTATGAAAATTATCAGGCGCCCGTGTTACTAAAGGTAAAGGTTATCCCATACCAGATAGAGCCTTGGGCGTGTCATATTAAGCTTTCAGATATAGATAATAGATTATTAGGAGGTCAGCATGGCCAAGAGGTTTAACACACCCGCACTTTAACTTTCTCTGGTGACCGCAAAGTAGTGGATTCAGTTGAACTTAAATGTTGACTTTTCGTCATTGGCTTAGGGATGAACGAACGAACGAAAATTTTTATTTTCAAAGGGTTAAGAATTGGGCACGCAGGCCCGTCTGACATTCTGCCCTTCTTCTCAATTTCCTCTCATACACTCTTAAATTACAAGTACCTCAGAAGTCGGAGTGAGTGTGCCCGATGGCCGGGGACATAAGTAATAGGGAAGGCTAACCCTCTAAATCGGGCCTGTGCTCTCAAGAGATGTAGCAACTACTTGTTGTGGTAGCATATGTGTGGACTACATCTGAGTTCAAAGCAAGCAGATGCACAACAACAAATAATAATTGACATCATTGCATTATAAGATGAGGTGACTAGCTATGTTTTCTTACAGTTATCCCTTCCTAGAAGAATATGTTGTAACCATTTTATGAGACCAGAGGACATTTTATTTTTCAATTCAATCTAATATCGGGGCTAGAACCTAACTGGTCAGCCAATGCACTAACCTCAGTGCAATTACAGACCCAGAGCTGCTACAAAAGATGGATCAACAATTGTAACAATTCAAAGAACCACGAATGGTCATAGAAAATCTAAGGCACATACTGAAAACAGATTTCTGCGGCAGTTCAGTTATCTCAGTAAAAAGAATAAATACAGTTATGAAAATGTGGAAAAGCTGAAATAGTGGAGATGTGGTTTTTTAGAAGAATTTTAAGAAAATTGAGGAAAGAGAAGACAAGAAATGCTGAGGCGTTGACAATTACAGACCTCACTAGTTCGCTCATCAATCCCATAAAATGGTATGGGTCATGTCATCAGAGAGGAAGGAATAGAGATATTAGCTTTATCTGGGGAAAATACTGGGCAAGAGTGTCAGAGAAAGACAAACGTAGTAAGCTTAAATTGCTTGGTGGCATATAATATAAGCAATACTAATTTTGTTAAAATATAAAATAACAGAGATAGCTTGGAGAGTCATGATCATCAGTGTTTGCTCCAGATCAGGTACCAGAAAAAGTAAAGTAAATACAAACCAAAGATTGTCGAACCAGGCTTTTCCGTAAAACTATGTGGACGAAATTCTTGTCTTTATGGTCGCATCAGGAAAATAAAAAAAAAAGTGTTTAAAAGAAATGTCTTTAATCTTCATTCAATCAGTCAGTCAAGTGCCACCTCCAGATTAAAGGTATCTTATGATTAACAACTTATGAATGAGGCAGTCCTTCAAGGACAAATCTCATCATCTCATCTCATCTTGTTCCTCTTGTACCTAGCAGTGTTGAGGTAAGCATAAACAGCGGTAAAGTGTCCATTTATGGACTTCATATATCAAGATTCCCATGAGTTCTGTTATTCCTTCTGTCCATAGTTTACGTGGTCGGTCTCTTCTTCTGGTTCCATTTGGTCTGTACATCATTGCTTTTTGTGGTAAACTGTGTTATTACAGAACAAATTGAAACCCTAAATTGATTAGAAAAATTAGATGTAGAAAGTCAAGACTTGTTTGGGCATAATATATGGAGAAATAATCTTGACAACTTAGTGACAACTGGTAAACTTGATAGGAAAAGAACAAAGGGAAAACAAAGAGATATACCTTGTGACTTGGCAGCAAAAAATAATCAGGACAGTAACGTACACCTGATCTGAGACTCTTGTGATGAAGGTGAGATGGCAATGTTTTTGTTTGGGGGGGATATGCGGGGGGGGGGGGGGGGGGGTTGTTGTTCTTATTTTGCGTTCGCTTGCTATGAACACAAGCATAGTCCATACACATGCTACTAATTCTAATGCACTGGACTGATTTTTACACGTGGATTAGTTTTCCATATTACCAGTATCCCTTGCCATCAGGCGAACCAACTCCGACTTCAGAGGTAGTGGCACAATATTACTGCTCGTGCTTCTCAGCATGACACATGATGATGATTAATCTCTTATGTGGATATGGAAGTCAGTGGAAAACCACCACTTTAATTTCCTATGATTACGTTTATGGAAACTTACAAAGCTAGATTTATGTAATGTAACGTGTTCAAAATATTTCATGCCAGTTTTATTACTGAATAGCCTAACATGACATATTATATACAAATAGTATTTTAATAGTATTTGAACATTTTGTTTATTCATCACAAAGAAGTGTTTTATTTGAAACAAGCGTTTATATTTGAATACCAGTGAAGAGAGAATGACAAGAGCAAAAGTACGTACATGTACACACTGCAGTACCAAGATCACGAAAGAGGCTGGTTGTAACAAAATGGTTTGCCGCTGTGGGATGGCCATGTGTTACATATGTAGGACCCCTCAGGTATGTTATAATTTAGTACTTGCTGTCTTATCCATTAATTGTATCTGTTTAATTACTTTCAGTGACCTTGAGAACTTACAGCTCTCATTTTTGCATTTTTTGCATCATATTTTATTTGTGACTAATGGACCAAATATAATAGGAAAATAGAGAAATCAGAGTCCAGGGCATTGTGCTTCCTTCGTAGAATGCCAAGAAACCTATAGGCAGTTGAGAATACCAAAAATACTAGTGTTTCACAAAGGCAGATAGATACATTACCTCCATTAGGAAAAGACATTCATCATTATTTGATCAGATTATAAGAAGAGAGTGCGGGCACAGAGGTTGTTTGTTAATACAGAACCGACACTGGCCAAGATCATAAATCACCTATCTCTCCATGGTGCGGCTTACAGACAGGGTTTCCATTCTGACTAACATTTCAAAGAAGTCATGCTTCTCCGCAGATGCAAACCTAAAGTATCGAAATTGCACACCCCTGGTTGTTTCTATGGTCGGAGAAGAGATGGAGAGCTCTGTAGCACAGTCTGCAATGAGATGATACTTCAGGTCATGAGGAAAGTCTCTACTCAAGCCTCAACCTAATAATCGCAAAGCCTTTTCAGGGCTCAATCAACCAGAATGGCAATGCGATTGACACGAGAGTTAGAATTCAAGACTTCCAGAGGCCTTCTAATCAGCAAAGGAGAGAGGGTCTGGTTAATATTGGGACAATTAGAAATATTAAAGGTATTAGAGACAGGGTGACTGAGGGAGAAAGTGATGCAACAGTTGGCAAAGTGGCACAGAAGATGATCAGCTGCAAACGTACCAGGAATATAGAACACAGATAGTTGTAGAGAACCTATATTACCGTCGCCTTCCAGCTTGACACATGACAATGATAATTATGAATTTGCATTACTTAGTGCTGTATGGTTATGTAATTAGGTATGATAGATATTCAGTGTTTGGAGAACAGATTTTGTATATTGACTACTTGCCTAAAAACAGTAATTCTGGATTAAGTCCTCAAAAGTAGCAGGGTTGAATTGTGACCAACCAGTGTGCCTTTTGGGTTGACCTAGCTTCATAAACTGGATACCACATTTATTTAAGACTGTAAAGGTAACGAAAACAATGCTGAAAGCATATGGGCCATTGGTCACTGAAAATTGTGGTCTAGCACTGTATTTCCAAGCACTTTAATAAATAAATGTGTTGCATATCCTTTACAGGACATCGCTGTCAACATCAGTATCTTTCAACTGATTGTTGATCTCTTGGCAAGATTACGCTCAGTAGTTTGCCATTGCTTTCTGAGCGGCCGGCTTACATACCCCGTAAATTACCGACGCGATTCGAACCACTGCTGATTCTCACCGTCGTCACGTTACTTACGAGATTACGGAGAAAAGTCGCTAACCTCTAGGCCAGGAAGCCGGCAAGCACTTTAATAGTGTGTGAATATTTGCTATGAAAACATATATGTGCATCAATCAATCAATCAGATGCCGTCTCAGCAATGAAGGTTGGCTGCAATGGATCTCCAACACTGTCTGTCTCTCGCCCTTACTATACATTCTGTCAGGCCATCTCTTGATGTTATCTTCCCACTTGTATCGTTGTCTACCTCTTGTTCGCTTGCCCTCAACCTTGCCTTCCGGTATGGTTTTTATAAGAGTATCATGTCTTTTAACGTGGCCGAAATATTTCATTTGCCTCTTCTTTATTTCTTTCATCAACACTCTCTTCATTCCCAGTTTATCTACAACCTCTGCATTTGATTGGTTTTGTTTCCATGAAATACGACATATTCGTCTGTATATCCACATCTCCAGGGCTTCTATGCTATGATGCTATGCAACTGTCTAGTTGCTTGTTCAATGTCCAGGCTTCCGCGCCATACAGTAGCGTTGAATATACGTAACATTTGACAATTCTCATTTTTAATGCGTTATTAATCTCTCTAGATGTTAATACTGATTTCATGCCATTGAAAGCATTTTTGGCCATTCCTATTGTCTTTTTGATTTATATTTCACTTCTACCATCAACTGTTATTATATGTCCAAGATAGGAGAAACTTGTTACTTGAACAAGTACTGTTTACTGTTATGTTCATTGATGACCTTTCCTTTTCACTGCTAATTATCATAGTTGTTGTTTTTGGATGTTAGTATCTAAGCCAAATTCTGCGCTGTGCCTGTTTACTTATTCCACTAGGTCTTGTAACTATAGCTCACTTTCTGCTAGTAACACAGTATCGTCAGTATACCTAAGATTGTTTATGATTCTTCCATTGATGTTAAGTCCAGGCATTTCAAGTTGTTTAAAAATTCTTTCTGTGTATAGGTTGAAGAGGCTTGGGGACAGAACACATCCCTGCCGTAATCCTCTTTTTATCTCTATAGGTGACGAATAGTTATTACCGCATCTATTAGACGCCACTTGTTCCAAGTACAAGTTACTAATAAGTCTGATGTCCTTTCCGTCTACTCCTATATCTTGAAGGCACGTAATTAGTCGTTCATGTTGTACACTATCAAAAGCTTTCTTGTAGTCTATAAACCAAACATATACTTTTTTGAACTTCTATATATTTTTCAATTAACATCCTCAAACAGATAATTGCTTCTCTGGTGCCGCTGTTTTTGCGGAACCCAAATTGTTCTTCAGCTATTTCCTCATTTATTTTATGTTGAATTTTTTCTTGTATGACCCTGAGTAGTATCTTAGTTATGTGGCTCGTTAAGCTAATAATTCTGCAATCCTCACAATCAACAGCTCTTGGCTTCTTCGGTAGTGTGATGAAAAAGGATGTTTTCAAATCCTTAGGGATGTACCCAGTATTATATATAATTCTGTGATAGTTTCAATGCCAAAGCTGGATAAGGATTTTATCATCTCTGTTGTTATCTTGTCAGGACCTGCAGCCTTTCCTTCTTTCATCTTTTTAATAGCTTTTTGTGTTGGGGAATGAATAGGCAGACAGATTGGCTGGCTCTGCACAACTTGGTGGAGCATTGATGCATGATAAGGCAGACGTGGTTGCGGCCATGTGGGAGCACGTGTACACCTCGGAGGAGCAAATGGATCATCATGGTCTGGCAAGAATGCGACAGCGAGGAGTGACGAGGGGATCTGGCCGATGCTCGACGCTTAGAGGAAAGGCGATACGCACATATAATCAGATTACTACTGGTACTATTGAGGTTGGAACTCTTCACTGGCTTCTGAGGATGGGGACGGAGCGCTTATGGGAATGCCACGAATGCTGTGATGTCGGTTCCTAAATCAATCAATCAATCCATCAATCAATAGCCTTTTCTACTTCAGCCGTTAGTATTGTTGGTCCATCTTGAGTATTATACAATGTTGGTCTACTGGCCCTGTTGTCCCAGAATAAATCTTCTGTGTCCTCTGTCCATCTTTTTATTATGTCAGTGTTATTAATTATAATTTCTCAATTTTTTTTCCTCTGATACAACCGTTTCCTGTTATATTATTCTTCTTCTTTGTTAATCTTTTTATTCGTTCATGTAATTCTTTCGAGTTGTGTTTTATTTCCAGATTTCATTTGAACTTAAAATAGGGTGCGTACGTTCCACGCACCAATTCTTAGACTTCTCCTTCTACTTTTCAGGTTGGTATTGTCAGAATGCACCCTCTCAAAAGAATTTGGGATGCATTCGTCATTATGCACTTCCATATTCACTATAGGAGCTGTCTCTTCCCTTTGAATATTTACAAACAGGCGCATCTCCAAGAATTACCCGTATCGCTTTTTTCTTGTTGTTGAATTACCATTGCTGTCTTTGGGATATTACATGGTGAGGTCCCAATCTCTTCCACGATGGCCAGCCATGTTCACTATCGTGTCCTGATCACGCCTCACGTGTGCCACACACTCTGCTATTTCGCTTTCGAAGCCGTTGATCTATTTAGATTCATCCGCCTTCTCCGCCGTCCCAGTCTTAGTGTACAAGGGATGGACATTCCCTTGGTAGGATATTACCCCTATTTCACTCATGTAGTTTAGCCAGTCAGCCAAGACTGTTGCCCGTGGTGTGGCCACCGCCTTACACAAGCGAAGCCATACATGAGCTAGGTAAAGAGATGGGAACCAAATAGGATCCTGGTCTATCCCTTGGGATATGACTGCCACTCACCATGAGGTACTATTCCTCTCTATCTCTTACCCTACACCATGTGCATTTTTTTCGCCTATCCTTTACAGGACATCGCTGTCACCATCAGCATCTTTCAGCTGATTGTTGATTTCTGGGCAAGATTACGCTCAGTAATTTGCCATTGCTTTTTTAGCGACCGGCTCCATACTCCGTAAGTTACCGACGCGGAGAGAACTGCTACCAATTCTCACGCAACGTCATGTTACTGACGAGAGTATACCAGATTACGGAGAACGTCGTGTAACCTCTAGACCAGAGAGACCGACACCATGTGCATACCATGTTTTAAAATCATGGTATTAACCATTCAAATTATTCATTTTATATTATATATAACTCTGCAGTATGCACCTGATGAAATGCAGCGAAATATTCCAGGCAATAAATTGTGCAACATATTGTTTGTGGCTTCTGCGTTGACATTGGGATTAGATCATAAACAGAAACCCTAGTAATGGGTGTAAGATTTCCATGCTGAAGGCATCAACACCCAGGAGTCCTCCATTGTTGCCTTTTCTCAGTCATATATATACATGCTGGAATCCTGTGACTAGTCCATTCCTAAATGTTCTCAGTGCATGATTTTCTTTGCCTTGCTCTTCTTCATTTGTCTTGTCTTCTTCAGTTGTTCCTTGAAGAATTGTTTTAACTGACCACTTTCACATCGTGTAGCATGCAATGGAAATATTCTTCAACAAGTGAATCGGTACAATTATCTCGGAACAGTCATAACATCTGATGGGAGATGCCTTGAAGAGATTAGAACAAGAATCACTATGGCGAAAGTAGCCTTTAGCAAGATGAAAAACATACTGACCAATAAAAAGACGTCAATTGAAACGAGAAAAAGAGTGTTGAGAAGCTATATAGAACCTGTTCTTTTGTATGGATGTGAAACTTGGACAATGAGCAGTCAAGCTGAAAAACATCTGATGGCTGTAGAAATGTGGTTTCTGAAGAGAATGCAAAGAATACCATGGACAGACAGAAAAACCAATGACCAAATACTACAGGAGACACATGAAAATCGTAAATTGATTAGAGAAATTGTACGTGGACAGTCAAATTTTTTTGGACATGTAATGAGAAGACATGGATTAGAGAAATTGGTGACAACTGGCAAGATCGAAGGGAACAGACGAAGGGGAAGACCGAGAAGTAGATACCTGGATGGCTTGGCCACATGGCATGGTCGAGACAGGAACACTGAGCTGATCCACGACTCTGGTGATCGAGTGAAATGGCGAGTCATGATCTCCCACGATTTCCAGCATGGCACATGATTGACTGAGCAGGTCCTTTGCAGAATTTGTGTTGTTTGTCCATCAAGAATGATGATGACCATTCATTTCATCCAGTGGGGTTGAAAGTATGGAGCCGTAAGTTCCAAGATGTCTGATAAGGCCTATTTTGGCTCGAAATGTTCTTTGACAATGTGGACAAACAATGCTTTTGACGTTTCTTGAGGAGGATTTCCTGCCGTGGTTTTTCTGTCTTGCCTTTTCTTCACAGCTCTTGCAGTCCTGGTTGCCTCATACGTGACTGTACCCTTGCGCAATGATACATGCCACGAATTTCGGTCTCTGGCTGCAGTCTCCCAGGTGTCATGATGAATTCCAAAAGCATTCAGTGAGATTTTCAGAGTGTCTTTAAAGCGTTTTCTCTAGCCGCCTTGGGAGCGTTTACCACAACGCAACTCGCCGTAAAAAATTTGTTTAGGGAGCCTATGATCTGGCATGCGAGTTAAGTGACCAGCCCAGCGAATCTTCTTCTTCTTCTTTCGATCTTGAGCATAGCCTACGATGGGTAACGTTGTGATATTCTGTTGTGATAATTTGGCGTATCCAGTGTGTGCCGCGTGGTTACATACCCGCTTCACACGCCAGTGATCCGGGGCTTGTTTCCGGATCCGGTCAGGGATATGCACTACTGACGAGCTCAAACGAGAGCGAAACTCGAGTATAGTGCTTCCATATTGACGTGGATAGGCCTTAGGTTAATACCAGAATACGATCAGCGTTGCCAGTAGTGGGTTGTGCTCAATATTTAAATTTCAAATCCCGAAACAACCAAATAATCACTAGAAATATGTCTGTAACGGCAATGTTGTCTCTTGTATGAATTTAACTGTCTTTAGACTTTAGTTCACACAGCGGTCCAAAGAGCGTATCTTCCACTGTCGTCTCTCTAGGCCAGAAGGTTTGCCTAAATATGTGACATATGCCTGGGTTCACTGACATTAAGGAGAGTGACCTTGCTAGTACATAAACAAGTGACCGGGCATGAGAAAGAATAGACGAAAGTTGGAGACAGAGAGTTAAGGGGTGTGAAGGGGTTTTCAGCCCGCTAGTGTGGATGGGGGGGGGGGAGAGACAATTTTAGGCTGGCGGAGTAGTGTTGTGTGGAGCCTGTGGAGGGTTGCAAGAAGGGTTAAAAAGACAGTGGGAAACATTGACGGGAACAGTTGAAGTTGAGACCGAGAGAGGGTCGGATCGTTTTGGGCAGTTGAGCTGAGACCCGACCAGGAGTAGGTCGGTGGGATGAAAAATGGAAGAATCGTGAGGGAGTTAGGAAGAGAACTCCGCACTGTGGTTTTCCAGGGATAGTGAGTGGAATTCGAGACCCAGAGTGGGTTACATTGAGTCGGGCCTGGAGAGAGGCTAGTATACCTGTCGTGTGGGATGAGATTTAGTAGGCCTTAAGAGGCAGTGTTATTCGAAGTGTTCCATTGGGATGAAGATATATTCTGAGAGAATTATTGTTCCTGGATTTATATGTTACGTGTGTCCGTGTTAATTCAGAATTAAAGGAATATTATGTGCGCAAATTCAATTTTATTCACTGAGGGATGGATGTGTGCTGCAGTGGTGACTTGTAGTATGAGATCGGTGGATAGCTCAGCTTCCACTCTGCAGTGAGATAGT
Organism: Cepaea hortensis; assembly: GCA_963921405.1. Taxonomy (NCBI): domain Eukaryota; kingdom Metazoa; phylum Mollusca; class Gastropoda; order Stylommatophora; family Helicidae; genus Cepaea; species Cepaea hortensis. Next base: position 60,160,139 of record OY992880.1, on the reverse strand, counting down.
AGAAGCATTAGACCCTAAACAACAACATTCTTCGTGTGGTACAAAAGAGTTTGTGTCACGCAAGATTTATGAGGGTTCGTCGCTGAAAGAAAGATTATGGGTGCTCTCCGGTCAAGGAACTCGATATAGAAAGATTATGGGAGCTCGTCGCTTAGTAAAGATTTTCTGACGGCTACGTTCGGTCAAGTCACCTAGTGTTATATAAAGATTTTATGTGGACTCTTCGCTCGGAGAGGATAACGAGTCAGAGACATTAGTCAGGCGCACAATTATCACCATATCCAGCAGACAAATCGTTTCAAAAGCGTGGAAGAATTAATACAGAGTTCACGAGAAACCAGGTGAAAATACCATTGCTCACTCGGAGAGGGGGGGGGGGGCTGTTTACGACAGTACCCGACAGTATTGCTGAATCTAGTGGATTCGTCAGAGAATTAACGCAGACAGGTCAAGAAGAGGTCAGCACAGGTGAAAAGTCGCGTGGACAAAAATTTGTTTACGACAGGAGCGGGTCAGTCCTGTGCGCGTTGAAGACAGGTGTGTGTGACGAGGCAATCGCATGGTGTGGTCACAGGTCGACAGGCCAAGATTTTTCGACGCAGTTAAAAGGACGGGTGGTGCACCAGCGACCAGTTACTGGGGAAGGACAGGTTTGAGAAACTAGCCCCGGGAGTGGAAATTTGTGTTGAAGTGTGGAGCACACAGAAGTGACAATTGTTGTTCCACAGATTAAGGGTGTATTATTTTGATAAAGAGAACTGAGGTACTGACTGAGGTGACCTGCGAGGTCAAGGCCGTGGACAACGTAAAGTTACTGAAATTTTCCATAATAGAACTACGTAAACAAGTTGTTTTGCATTGAAACCAGGATTTATGTTTCGTGTCGTTGTGGAATCGTTCTACTGTTGTCATCGTATCACTGAGCAAACATTCTACAATAGTCAAGCAAGCGCCGTCAACGCAAGAGTGGTCGCATTTCTTTGCCACAAAGAACTTACTATACAGATTTAAAGCGCTGGACATTGGTTGCCATTTTGGCTGGTTAACCTTGTCGGTTAACGTGAATCCATAACATACATTATACAATCAGGGTACAAAAACGTTACGAACTGTGTCGAGACAGGACATTTTGGACAATTACTATCACCTTGAACTTTTCCGACAGTTGGGACTTATCACCACGTGAAGGAATAAGTAACCACTCAACAAAACAATAAGTCGTTTTGGGATCGAGCGTCGTAGTCACGTTAAAACATTTACAAACACACATTTTCCAGGCTATTATTGGAAACTATTTCAAACAAACTGAAGACTTCATTGTGTCGGCCAACCATTTGGACATTTTGTTTGCTCTCATTGTCTTAAATATATATATATTTGGGTGTTACGCAAGTGTTTGTATTTGGTCCAGTGCTTGTCAGGAGTAGGATATTTTTGTGTTGTTTCGCGGAGTTCGTGAGACAGGGCAAAAGTAATTTTTCTGGGTGCACCGTATATTTTCTAGAAAGTAAATCGAAAGGTCGATTTGTTTTTTCTGCAGTGGTGCAGTGCTGGTCTTGGATTAATATACCGTGTCCTTTTGTGTCTAACGTCAGTTCTGTGTATATTATTGATTTGAGATTTTTTTTTCTTATTATTATATTTACGTATGATATTTTGTTTCTTTGGGTATATATGTGTTATTATTGTAACTCTTGCGACTAAATCTCCTGTATAGATTGTGTTTTGTTGACTTTTATGCGCACTAAATTTCTATTACATGGGCTTGTCGATGTCAGTTTTTTTTTTTGTGTCACTAGCCTATGCGTGTAGCGTCATATAGACATAACTTATTGTTATCATTCATTCGTGTATATATATGTATGTTTAACAATATTTCCAGGAATTTTTCTACAGCTATTTGTTATATATTCGAGGGAGTATAGATAATACCCCCCTACTACCTAGTGCGTACAGAGGGACTGTGTGAGTACAGAGTGATATTATTAGTACTACAAATTTACGTACATTCTGAGTAGTTGTGTACTTAGGAAAGGTACACAAAGACTAGAAGCAGTGTCTTTATATTTATAGTTGACGGACGGACAGCAACGTGTCCACAAATACAAGATGCTTACTTTAATGGAATATATTGAAGCAGGGGATCGGTTAGGCCTGAAGGGCAAAGATTTGCAGGAGTTTGCAGAAGCAAAAGTGAAAGAATATAATCAATGTGAAAAAGAACAAAAACAGGCTGAAAGAGAACAAAGACAGGCTGAAAGAGAACAAAGACAGGCCGAAATGGAAAACAAACGTCTACAGGAAGAGAAAGAGACACAAATGAAACTAGAAATGGAACAACAAAAACGCCTACAGGAAGAAAAGTTAGCTGAAGCCAAACGCCTACATGAAGAGAGAGAGAGAGAGAGAGAGAGAGAGAGAGAGAGAGAGAGAGAGAGAGAGAGAGAGAGAGAGAGAAAAATGAAACTAGAAATGGAAAAACAAAAGCATCAGTTTAAGATGGATGCTCAAATTGCACTAAAAACATTAGAACTAGCATCTAAGGGTCAAAGTGAGGAAAGCAGAAGACACTCGCAGTCGTCACAAAGACTAAAACTGCCATACTTTACGGATCGAGACAACCTTGAATCTTATCTTCACAGATTCGAAGCTTCTGCGAAAGCTTTAGGCATTCCAGAAGGAGAATATTCTATGAGGCTCAGTGAGTAACTCACGTGAAAGGCCCTAGACACCATGTTTAATTTACCTTTGGAAGATAGAAACAATTATACTATTCTGTGCCAACGCTTGCTTACAAAAGTTCCAACTTGCTGAGCATGGATACAGAACAAAGTTCAGACAATTACTGCCAGAGACAAATCACGATTTTACAGATTTTGTCAATACAGTGAAGAACACATTTAATAAATGGATGGAGCTTGCAGAAGTTGGTAAAGATTTTAATCGATTAGTGGATTTGATGCTCAGAGACAAGGTTTTATCGTCGTGCAATACAAACTTAGTGGCTTACTTTGAAGAACGTAAACCAAAGGACATAGACACAGTGTCCCAGTTAGGGCAAAATTACATGACTGAACATCCAAACAGTCCTATTGGTAGATAAATCAGTGAGGAAATAGTCTGTGCAGCGTATACAAAACAGGACCAGAATCCAGTGATCAGACCAAGATCAAAAAGTGTAGATTTAACACAAAGATATGAGGAACAAGAACCTAAAGACAATGGTTTCCGTGGCAACCAGTTTAGGAAAGCAGGACGTTATCCATACAAAAGGGGGAATTTTCAGAGACGTCCAAATAGTTATGCCGGATGTTGGAATTGTGGGAGCTGGAGACACAAGGCAGCACAGTGTGAGGTACAATCATCCAATGGGCAAACAAATAATAGGAAGAAGGACATTATCTGTTTCAAATGTGGAAAAAAGAACCATTTCAGCTATGAGTGTACGATGGGAGAAACTGAGCACTCTAATGCAGACCATGTGATCGAGGCATTCAATAATGAAAATTGTAGTGGATGTAAACCTCTTTTTGAAAAAGACGGTCAGCCGGGTCTTAATATGTGGTCACACAGTTAAGGCAGGATCAGCAGTGCATGCAGGAGGAAGTTTGAAGCTGCATCATGGGTTTGTTAATGATAGGCCAGCGTTAACAATTAGGGATTCCGGATGTACTACGATCGGGATCAGAAAAAGTTTGGTAGATCCCTTGGATTATACAGGGAAAAAGGTTAGATGCATAACATTTAACGGGTCGGTAGAATTCTATCCATTGGCCATGATCACAGTAAAAACACCATATATCACAGGAAGAGTGACAGCGTGTGTTCTGGACTCACCAGTGGCAGATCTCATCATAGGAAATGTGCCAGGAGTTAAAGATTGTACAGAAGAGGAAGTAGTTTATTGTGACCAAAATCATAGTGTAAGCAGTAATGAGGTAGTTACCAAAAGAAAACCTAAATTAGAGAGTATATCTGAAAAAGAAGAGGCACTTGAAGTAGACACAGGGACTGATGACAAGGATAGGACAGCTGAGCAGATGAGAATGGATCTCAAATATAGCTTTAGGGAATCCCAGAGACAAGATACTACTCTGGACAAATGTTTCCACGGATGTAGTAACGTAGAACATACGAAATCAAAGAAGGGTAGATGGTGCTTCAAAAGAAAGAACAAGATTCTCACTCGCAGTTTGTCGGATGACAAAACTACACGTAGGCAAGGAGTAGTACCTTTAGCACATAGCGACCAATATACAAGAACAGCTCAGGATATTGCATGTAGCAGAATGTATATCATATCAGTATTAGCTTTAGGGGTGCAAGACTACAGCACGCTTGAGCATCGATATAGAACAGTAAGAAAGATGCTCAAGTCGTGACGTAGCTTGTAGTTGGGTAGTTACCACCTAGAACGAGAAAAGGGAAGTCAACATCATAATATATTCTGTACTTGGATTTTGTATCGACCATCATGCATAAATAAAGCCTGATTTGAAACAACACAGCAGAACTTGTTGATCCTCTGTATACACGCATTGTTACAAGATGGATTATTGGTGCCGTGACCAGGATTCAAATTTTTTTTACTTGAAGGTCGCGAGTGAACAATGTGAAGTACGAAATGTCAACATGCCGCATGCTAAACTGGACTAACCAATTTGTTCAGGTACGAACGATATTTTAAACATTCATTAAATAAATTCAAAATCAGACCAACTGTAAGTGAATCAAGGTCAAAATTTAAACGTTTTTCAGACTACCTAAAGTAACCGTACACACATCAAAATTTTTGAATAGAGCCATCTACATCAAATGAGTGCCTATGACTGTGGAATTTTATCAAGCTGTTTTTCATCATAAATATTTGAAGCAACGTTTGTCGAATTGCTATGAAGTTTGACTTACAGTATTTCAGCCGTCAAGTAACCTTGTGTTGAAGGTCACACACTTACATACTAGCGAATTCAATAGAAAATTGGTTTAAAGGAGCTGTTTCCTTTTGTTATGTTCATTCAACATTGACTTTGAGAACCTGAAGAAAAATTAGAGCTTTTGAGTCAATCATATCCTTTAATTGGGAATCACGATGAAACACAGTTGTATTCGCTCATCCTGAATTCTAACAAGTCAAAATGTTTCCAACAAAAGCGAATATTTTAACAGAGTGTCAGCCTGCTAAAGAAAGGACGACCCAAATCTAGTCGCTCTATCGCTAGACCAGTTTTCAAGACGTCGCCTGAAGTGCCCTGTTCATGGTGAAGAGAATGTGCAAGTCTGGTAGGGGCTCAACCAGGGGCTGAAAGTGAAAAGAAAGTAACGAAACCTGAGACGCTAGAAGAAGGATGTCACTGAAGTCACGTTTGGATTGCTACTAAATTATACGAACTCCAGACGTTTGAGAATACAGGAACCGTGACAAGGGAAATTCTTAAAGAACGCACGTGAATCCACGCTTCTCTTGAATCAAGGAAAGACATGCTCGATGGTAATTAATTTAAATATAACTGCTATGAGAACATTTTTAATGTGATTTAAATATTTAAATAAGATCATTTAGATAAATTGTTTTATAAATGTGAATTTGCTTGTATAAGTGTATAGCGAAATATTTCAGCATGGCAGAAGAAGGTTCACTGACACAAGTTTTGACTGGGGTAGGAACAGTAATAGGCAAACTCAACACAGTAATGAAACAACAAGGAATGGCAGCTGAAATTGTTAAATTTAGCAGACAGGCGAAAGATTTTAAGAAGTGGATAACTTCGATAGAGAAATATGAATATTTGGTGTCAGCTTCAGATGAAGAGAAAATGAAACTTGCTTATCAGGCAGCAACAGAACCAGTTTCTGATCATATCAGAAGGAAATTAGAGGCTAGGGTAGATGAGACGTGGGAGCAGTTCAAGGACGACTTAGCTCATAAATACGCGGAAATAACGGACCCACAACATGCGTTTTCGGTGTTGAGACAGTCCAAACAAAATACTGGAGAGACTGTACAATTATTCAGCGATAGGTTGATTAACTTGGCTGAAGAAGCATTCTTAGGACAGAACGTACGAGGAGAAGAGGTGGAGCGGATGTTAGTCGGGATTTTTGTAGATGGTATAAAGTCAGATGGACTGAAATTTAAGCTGATGAGGGAAAATCCTGAGAGATTATCACAAGCTGTAGATATAGCAGTACAAGAGGAGAACTTGAGACGTAGATTTAGGTTGAGAGTAGGACGAGAAATAGGTACCAGTCGAGAAGATAGAATTGAAGAGCCTATGGAGATAGGACAAACAAGGTTCGGATGGAATAGGAGAGGAGGCATACAGACATTACAAGGTAGTAGTAGAAATGCTTATGATGAAAGAAGACAAATGAGATATCCTACAAGTGAGACGGTAGGGAATACAAATAACACAAATATAGTCTGTTGGTCTTGTGGTCAGAGGGGACACATTTTTCGCTTTTGTGGTAACAGGCGTGTCCAGTCGAATACACAAAGTAGAAATGGCAATAGCAGATTAAATAGGAATGTTGAAGCGAGACACAGAAGTTTTACAAGTACAAGAACGCAGGAAAACCGGCGCCCTACCTATTAAATAGGACCTGTGGTAGGAGGGAAAATAACAAGGTCCCAAGATTTAAAGAATATTTTAATAACAGATATAGCAGGACGAGTAGAGAATGCTCTCAATTAGATGAAATGAAACAGTTCACAGTGAATAAAACAGATCCCAGTTCATGTATAATAGAAATAGGGAAGTATAGAGTTCGTACATTAATTGATTCGGGAGCTCAGGTTAGTGTGATCAAAGAAAGTTTTTTTTATACAAAATAATGAGAAATTGCAAAATATTCAGAAGTCATAATAATCTTCACTCTGTTACAGGACAGAATTTACAGGTAGTTGGACAAACAATAATGAATTTTAAGTTAGGAGGGATCAACGTAAGACATCTTTTTCATATAGTGAAAGATTTAAATAGAAACATGCTCATGGGAAGAGATTTTCTAATAAAGAATGGTGTAAGACTTATGTTTGATCTACATAAATTAAAATTCAAGGACGTGTATGTAGATTTAGAAGAAGACATTCACATTTCATCACTGGTTAGAGTTAAAATGTCTACGACGTTAAAACCACAGACGGTTAATTTAATACAGGCAAAGGTAAAAAGAAATCCGTATTATGAAGTAGGACACACAGTTAGAATCACTGAATTGCAAAGGGAGGTAATTGATGAGCCTGGTCTAGAAGTTCCGGATGGAATAATATCATTAGATAAACACTTAACTTCTCCAGTAATGATTATTAACAACACAAGTAGAGAAATTAAATTATACAGAGGATGTGTAATAGCCAAAGTAGATCATAACATTACTGACATATTAGCAACAGATAGAGTAGAAATGCCGGGAATAAATTATTCAGAAACTCCTAGTGAAAGAATTAATAACAGACGCGGACGCGAAAGAAAAGGGAACGTGCAGAAGGATGAATTGATCCATCCATTCAGAAGAAATACAGCCCAAATACATTCACTAGACAAAATAACAAGAGAGCAAGAATTGTTAGCACAGTTAAAAACTCCACAAGAAAATAAGAAAGTATTAGAACAACTTATAAAAGAGAATCAGGATGTATTTGCAATTAATGATTTAGAGTTGGGAAGGACAAAAACAGTTACGATGGAAATAGATACTGGAGATCACCCACCAATTAGTTTGAAACCGCATAGAACACCCTTAAGGAATAGAGAAATTGTCGAAAAAGCAATAGAAGACATGCTGAAAGCAGGAATAATAACAAGATCAAAGTCGGAATGGTCTTCTCCGATTGTCATCGTGACCAAAGCTGATGGTTCACATCGATTCTGCTGCGACTATCGGGCGTTGAACAAAATCACTAAGAATCTAGCGTACCCATTGCCGGTGATTGACGATATTTTAGGGTTACTTAATGGGTCTACTTTCTTTACCACGTTAGATGCAAGATCAGGATTTTGGTGTATACCTTTGTCCCCAGACGCCCAGAAAAAGAGTGCTTTTTGTACACACGCAGGTTCTTACGAATTCTTACGAATGCCTTTTGGAGTTCGTACAGCGCCCTCGTATTATATGCTATTAATTAATCAAGTTTTAGAAGGTATGCAAAAGTTTGCATTGGCATACATAGATGACATTTTAATTTATACAGCAGGAGATGTAGATGATCACTTAAAACATGTAAAATTGGTATTCGACAGATTAAGAATACATGATGTTAAACTGAAGCTCAGTAAATGCGAATTTTTAAAAACAGAAACAAAGTATTTGGGGTATATTATTAATAGAGACGGAATTAAACCAGATCAAGATAAGGTTAAAATTATTAGAGAATTATCTCCTCCAACTAACGTAAAAGAAGTGCGTGCGTTTATTGGAACCTGTGGGTATTATAGGCGTTTCATTCCAGGGTTCTCAAAGATAGCAGAGCCTATTACTAACTTAACTGGCAAATACGCTAGATTTAAGTGGGATGATGAATGTCAGAAAGCGTTCGAGTTTTTAAAAAATAGCTTAACAATAGTGCCACTATTGACATATCCAGATTTGAATAAACAGTTAATATTATATACAGATGCTTCAGATAATGCTATAGGAGCGTGTTTGGTTCAACCATATGAAGGAAAAGAATCTGGAATACCAGGGGTTAAAAATGAAAGGCCAATTTATTTCTTGTCTCATAAACTTAGCAGATATCAACGGAAATGGTCTACTATTGAGAAGGAAGCTTATGCCATTCATTATGCTCTCCAGAAACTTAACTACTATCTACATAACGCAGATTTCATCATTAGAACTGACCACATGCCTTTAAAATCTTTGTTAGAAGCTCCAGTGCAGAACAGGAAAATGCAAACATGGGCGTTGAATCTACAAGGATATAATACAAGAATAGAATACATACCAGGTAGGAACAACACATGCGCTGATCTATTGTCTAGAATCCCGTATCCACAGTCATTATGAAACACGGAAGATGAAGGAGAACCGGAGATTGACGACCGAAATTGGCAAGTAAATATATTAGATTCTGCCATAATAAATAGAGAAGATTTTGAGAGTTTACCGTCGGATCAAGAGTCTGAACCTAGTGCGGAAGACCCACATTTAGCACAATTTAATATGAAAGAAGAACAAGAATTAGATCCAAAAGTCTTAGAAATAAAACAGAAATTAAAAGAAACAGATGAGAATAAATATAAGAAGAATTATTTAGTTTTGCAAGAGGATGAACAGTTATATTACATGAGTGAAAGGAACGAACAGCTAAGGAAATATATTCCAAAACATTTGGAAAATGAAGTTTTAAAAGCATATCATGATGAGAATGGTCATCTCGGTCGTGATAAATTAGTGAAAGCACTTACGAATAAATATTATTGGCCGAATTTATTTAAAACTGCTTGTAAATATGTCGAAACGTGTGAAAGATGCAGATTAAGGAATATGAAAACAATTAAATGTCCCTTACAAGATACAGATATTCCTCAGTTTCCAATGCAAAAAGTTAGTTTAGATATATCAGGTCCTCACCCTAGAACATTATCAGGGAACGTATATCTAATTCATATGGCGGACGTCTACAGTCTTTGGCCGGAAGTTTATGCAATCCCAGATAAGAGCGCAGATACTATCATTAATATTTTTTTACAGGAATTCGTACCAAGATTTAGTTGCCCACAGATAGTACTCACGGATAATGGTAAAGAATTTGTGAATAAGAAATTCGAAAAGTTATTAAAAGATTTAAATATAAAACATATAAAGACCTCATACTATAGACCTTCTTCAAATGCTAAGAACGAACGACAACATAGAATATTGTACGATTTTATAGCAAAGATTGTCGATGAACATGAAAAAGATTGGGATCTATTCTTGGGACCTGCGCTTAGCGCTATACACACAAATCAAAATGAGAGCACAGGGTTTTCACCATTTTATTTATTACACTGGAGAGAGCCAATATTACCCATAGATAATCTGTTAAAACCAAGACGTAAATATATGGGGGAAGACTTTCAGGAGGTCATCATACAAGAAATGCATAAAGCACATGTAAGATTAATGAATAATATAATTAAAGCTAGAGAAAGACAGAAAAAGTACAGAAACGTGAATACAAAATTACAAGAATTCAAAGTAGGTGATAGAGTTTATTATAAGAAGCATAGAAGGAACTCTAAGTTTGATGCTCGTTGGGTTCCAGGTTATTACATTTTAGAAAAGCTAGGAAATGTATCGTACAGTATTAAGAACCAGATCACGGGACATATAGCAAGGGCACACGTAGAGCACTTAAGAAGAGATAGTGATGATAAGGGAAATAATAATTATAATAATACTTATTATTCAGACACCGGATACTTAGATGAACAAGTCGTCAGAAGAGCTACGATACCCACAGATTTTAGAAAAGATCCAGCACAAAGTCAATTAGTAACAACTCCAGTTTGTGATGATACTCAAGAACAGACAATACCAAAAACGATAGTAGAAAAAAATATGAATGAGAGTCATTATGATAGCATAGAATCTATGGAAGAAGAGATAGGTGCTCCATTTAAAAATACTAGACAAGCAACGAAAAGGAGAATAGAGAGACAGAGAGAAAGAGAAGTGAAAAGACAGAGAAGAATTAGGGAAAATTCATCAAGCGACGAATTTATACCCCTATTAGAAAGGTCGTTAAGAAACGATGATAAAAAAATTAGATTGGATATAGAAAGAAAAAGATTGGCAGCTGCTAGTAATAGACATACAGATGAAGAAGAAATGGATGAAAATTCAGAATCAAATAGTAGTATGGAAGAAAGTAATACTTTATACGAAGAAGAAGATATTGATGTGGAGATAGCACTTATTCAAAGGAACTTGGAGTTACTGAAGAAATGGAAACGTAGGAAATAAATTGAGAGAAAATACTGCAGATAGCAAGATATAAATTTCATGATTTAAAAAGGAAAATGATACATGAGGATGTATATGACACATTTGTTATGGAAAAGGAGATATAAATTTTATGATGTAAAAAGGGAAAATGATACTTGAGGATGTATATGACACATTTGTTATGGAAAAGGGTTCTATTGATACTTATAATGAGTTGTCTTGAAGAATAGACATAATTAGGTATTAAGATAACTAATATGGATGTAAATTCGAGTGAGGTATATTTTTTTACGGTAATTTGATTGCCAATTGATTTTATGCTTTGACTTCTTGTGTTTCTTAAATAGATAAATAAGTTAGTTATTGTTAGTCCAAAAAAAGAGACTAACAATATATAGGATGTATGTTATATTATTTTAATATATGTTTTTCTTTGAATGAGTAAATACCTTTAATTGTTATGAGATGAAACATAAATGATGTATAAAAACTTGGGGGGGGGGGGGGGGGGTATGATGTCCTGTTGTGATTTTATTTCGCTTCACTCATAATTTAAGTGAATTGTCTTGTATGTTAAATGGTAATTACCTTGTTTATATATATATATGTTAGAAATTAAGTAAGTTAAGTTTAATTTACATGGTTTTGTCTAGAATAAAGACAATACATGGGGCTTTATTTAGGACCCTTCGTTCAGAAAATAGTAATAAACTACTGAGGACTAGTAGAGAGACACATTATCTTTGTGAATAATATGTTCATAGGTATATTCTGTTGCTGTGATAATCAGCATAAAGAGGTTGATATGGCTATGAAGCATTAGAAACATATGCCGGGGATGGTTATGGGAAAGTTAAAATAGGGGCTGCATGAAAGTCAGCATTAATGGAAGATATATGGAATGGATACCATATTATGAGTAATGATATGATAGTTGGTTAATAGAGAATAGATAAAAAGGGGGCTGTGAATGGCAGCATATAAGGTTGGGTATATGGAATTGATAAACAAGGAGGCGTACCATGGGATATGAGGGGGGAATGTAGGAGCTGTGAAAAAACAGCGTTAATTAATATGAAATGTTCATGGAATATGAACATTGGTTCGTGGTTGAAAGTGAGATAAGGTTGTGGATGGCAATATATGGCAATATAAATGTTGAGTATATAAAAGAAAACTTAGATCAACTTAATTTATAGTGAACAGAGGTGTATTTCATAAGATATATTTTAAAAAAAACTGTTTACAAAAGTTTTTTCGTTGGCAAGAGAGGTAAATGTGATTGTGTTGACTATTTCCTTATACTTTTCATAAATTGGGTGCGCACCCTTTTCTTAACCCTTTTCTTAACCCTTTCCTGAAATCTTTTCTTTACCCCTTCCTTACTTTTTTCTGTCTATCCTATGCTGTGTGAATGAGAAATTTCATAATGCCAAGTGTACGATAACGATGATATGAGCCATTCTTATGATATATATATTTTGATAAGGAAACTGTGAAGAGCCAGAAACGAAGAAGAAATGTAATCTCATAGTGGTTTGCTATGTGGTACAATTGGAGGGAACTGTTCACCTAAGGTAGAGTTAGTTTAGGGCGGCTTAGAGAAATTATGGGAGGTAAGGAGAGAATAAAGGGGTTAGGAGTAAGACTTTTGAAGAAGAAAAGTCTTTTAAAAGACAGGGAGGTGTAGCAGAATGTATATCATATCAGTATTAGCTTTAGGGGTGCAAGACTACAGCACGCTTGAGCATCGATATAGAACAGTAAGAAAGATGCTCAAGTCGTGACGTAGCTTGTAGTTGGGTAGTTACCACCTAGAACGAGAAAAGGGAAGTCAACATCATAATATATTCTGTACTTGGATTTTGTATCGACCATCATGCATAAATAAAGCCTGATTTGAAACAACACAGCAGAACTTGTTGATCCTCTGTATACACGCATTGTTACAGTGGATGGTGCTTCAAAAGAAAGAACAAGATTCTCACTCGCAGTTTGTCGGATGACAAAACTACACGTAGGCAAGGAGTAGTACCTTTAGCACATAGCGACCAATAAACAAGAACAGCTCAGGATATTGCATGTGCAGGGCACCTAGGAATAAGGCGTGTGCAGCAGAGAGCAAGGTGCCAGTTATATGGGCCAGGATCTTGTAAAGAGGGCAAGCCAAACATAGAATCCTGTGCAATGGTGCAAGATGCAGATAGAAAATTTAAGTCAGTTCAAAAGAGGGTTCGTGACATAACTGACCCAGGGGTAGGGATAGCAGATAGGTGTTTTAAATATAGAGGGACCATGAGTGATGTGTTCACGACCGGTAGAGGCATCACCGACAGGAATCGGCAGATGTTTGATGCAAGAAAAGAACCACCTGATAGAGGGTCATTACACAAATAGTTTGTGTGTTCTTGAAGCTATTAATAGACCTTCGGGTACACAAATATAATGCTTTTCTATGTTATGTTGATTATTATGGGATGTATTAGCTCATGAATTGGTACACAAGATGGAAAGTTGGTTGTATTTATGTGTGGGGAATATGGGAGTTTACTATGATTATTCGATATATTATTTAGTGTGGTACCTAAAGTGAGATGGAGTCATACTTAGGGCTACCCAGGAAATGTGCCTGGGTCACATATTTGATAAGTATTAGTCTCCCAACATTTGAAAACGATGTTTTCTTTTGAGGAGGGGGTAATGACATATGACTGGGTTCACTGACATTAAGGAGAGTGACCTTGCTAGTACATAAACAAGTGACCGGGCATGAGAAAGAATAGACGAAAGTTGGAGACAGAGAGTTAAGGGGTGTGAAGGGGTTTTCAGCCCGCTAGTGTGGATGGGGGGGGGAGAGACAATTTTAGGCTGGCGGAGTAGTGTTGTGTGGAGCCTGTGGAGGGTTGCAAGAAGGGTTAAAAAGACAGTGGGAAACATTGACGGGAACAGTTGAAGTTGAGACCGAGAGAGGGTCGGATCGTTTTGGACAGTTGAGCTGAGACCCGACGAGGAGTAGGTCGGTGGGATGAAAAAGGGAAGAATCGTGAGGGAGTTAGGAAGAGAACTCCGCACTGTGGTTTTCCAGGGATAGTGAGTGGAATTCGAGACCCAGAGTGGGTTACATTGAGTCGGGCCTGGAGAGAGGCTAGTATACCTGTCGTGTGGGATGAGATTTAGTAGGCTTTGAGAGGCAGTGTTATTCGAAGTGTTCCATTGGGATGAAGATATATTCTGAGAGAATTATTGTTCCTGGATTTATATGTTACGTGTGTCCGTGTTAATTCAGAATTAAAGGAATATTATGTGCGCAAATTCAATCTTATTCACTGAGGGATGGATGTGTGCTGCAGTGGTGACTTGTAGCATGAGATCGGTGGATAGCTCAGCTTCCACTCTGCAGTGAGATAGTAGAAGCATCAGACCCTAGACAACAACATTCTTCGTGTGGTACAATAGAGTTTGTGTCAATATATTATATTTTGGGCAGTCTTGGAGTATGTGCACATGGCTGTTTCACCAATCTTGAATTTTGTATACATGTGGTTGCGTAATCTATTGTGTCCTGTTCTGAGACGCAGAATAATGACTTGTTCTGGTCTGTCCATTACGTGGTAGTCATCTTGAGCAGGTTTTGGTGGCTTTCTGACTGATTTGATCATTCTTTTCTTTTGGGGGATGTAACGGGCACGTCAGGCTGTTCTTCTTTGGCTCCTTCCTTAGCCAATCGATCAGCTCTGTCGTTTCCGGGTACTCCACAGTGGGATGGTATCTACTGTACGGTGACCTTATGCTGACTGCTAAGTTCAGAAAGTAGTGTCCTTAGTACTGGCAATTTCCCAGACAGGAGCGCCTCAAGTACTGTTTTGCATCTGTCAATAGCACCACAGGTTGTGTACCATTGCTGGTATTTAGTAATTTCTCTGTTGCTATCTTGATTGCCTCAATTTCAGCATCATAGTTATGGCAGTACTTTCCTGTCGGTACTCTGGCTGTGTCCCTAGTATTATTTGTGTATTTTATGTACACTCCCACTCCTCCATTTCGAGCAGCATTTTGTGACCTATCTGTGTAGACTCGGATCCAGAGGTCCTGTGTATATTCTTCATCAAGTAAGCTGAGAGTGGCTGTTCTGCGCTGCACACTGTTCTGTTCTTCCTTGTCAAGTATTCCTCTCACTTTTGTCTGGATTTGTAATGATAGTCTATGTTCATCTTTCCACGGAGTTCGCTCTGGAACAGTTGTTAGGGGGATACCAACTGTGGGCTGATCGGTGGTTTATCTGCAGAGTCGTTTGACCTGGTGGATAAAACTACTTCTTTTCAACCGCCCCATAGCTAGGTTTTCAAATCTGCTCTTCATAGGGTGGCCTGGCAAGCTGAGGAACTTTTCTGCTTGTATTAGCGTTTTCGTATCTCTGCGCTTTCTCAGTGCTTGTGTCCTCCCCATCTTCTCCATTTCCACTATAGGGGTTGATCTCATCCCTCCTGTGGTGACTCTAAGTGCTTGATTTGGCACCTTGTCCAGCTCTTGTAGTGTGGTTTTTGATGCCGAACACCACGCAGTTGACCCGTATTCCAGGTGTTGTCGTATGCTCTGTTGATAAACTTTGCTAAGTATTTTCTCACTGGCTCCCTATGTGGTTCCACTTAGCTTTCTCGGGATGGCCATTTTCCTTCTAGCTTTTGCTACTGCTTTGTTGATGTGCTTTCTCCATGTCAGCCTGCCATCAAATGTTACTCCAAATATGTGGGTTCTTTATCTTTTCTTAGGGGTGTTCCATTTATCTGGATGATCCCTGCCTTTTGTTTTGGAGAGAGGGTAAATATGGTGGTGCTGCACTTGTCAGTGTTTATGCTGACACACCATCTATTTGCCCATGCAACAAATGTATCTGCAGCTATTTGTAGCAATCTGGTGGCCACTGATGCATGTTCATTTGTGCTTCATAGAACCAGGTCATCGGCGTACATTGCCGCTGTAATTCCATGCCGTAGATGATGAGATCATTGATGAAGATTAGAAAAAGTGTGGGGGACAAGACTCCGCCCTGGGGGACACCGTGACTCAGTAGTACTTTCTTGCTCTTGAGTCCGTCTATCTGTACTCGGGCTCTTCTATTGTGCAAGTATGCTTTCACCCATTTGTACATTCTTCCATTGACTTTGCAGTTTCTCAGTTTCTTCATCAGACCTTCTTTCCAGACTTTATCAAAGGCTTTCTTCAGATCTATCCATGCCGCAAGCACCAGCTTCTTCTCTTGGAATGCATTCTCAATTTCTTGAGAGAGGTAGGTTGTCTGATCTTCCGTAGAGTAGCACTGCCTAAAGCCAGCCTGCTGTGGCACAAGGATGTTTCTACTTTCAATGTACCACTGCAGTCTGTGATTGATGATGCGCTCCAGTGTTTTGCAGAGACAGCTGGTGAGGCTAATTCGTCTGTAGCTAGAGGCAATGGAACTATCTTTCCCTGATTTTAGGAGGGGTATCATGATTGCTTCTCTCCATGCTTGTAGAGCACTGCCTAAGGTCCAACTGTTATTGAATATCTGCAACAGCTTTGCTTTGGCCTCTGTTCCTAGGTTCCTGATCTTTTCATTGGAGATACCATCAGCTCCTGGTGACTTTCTCATTTTCAGTTTTGATATGGCTAGCTCCAGTTCGCTGATTGTGATAAGTGCCTCCAGAACCTCATGTACTATTTCCTTCTGTACTGTATGTTGCCGTTTCTCTCGAATCTCTTGTTGTTGCTCTGGACTAATTTTGATCTTGTTACCTTGTGCGAATGAGTCCGCAAAATTCTCAGCTGCTTGCTTTCTTGTTAAGATGTTTCCATCTTTATGTAGTGCAATTGTTGAGTTTCTCCCTGTGCCCTTATCGTTAAGTTGTTTCATTAGCTTCCACAATTTTCTTGTGTCTCTTTCAAAGTTCAGAGACTCCGTTTTCTCCTGCCAGCTTTTCCGCCTTGCCTGCAGCTTGGCCCTTTGAAATTTGGCTTTTGCGTGCTGAAATTTATTGTGGTGCTCTTGGCTGGGTGTGGCCACATCATTATGCAACTGTTCCAGTTAACTACTCCAGCAGGGTTTATATTGTTTACGGGCTCCTCTTGGTACTGTTTCTCACGCTGCCTGTAGTATGCATTTCCCAAACTCTTCAACTACTTTATTTACGTCTTTCTCAGTGTTCAGGTTTCTAACCAGTATGCTGGTGCGATTCTTGTACATTGCCCAGTCTGCTTTCTTGTAGTTCCACCTCGAGAGGGTGCTGCTTTCACTTACAAGCTCATTTTCTACAGTTAGAAAGACTGGCCAATGGTCACTGCCACCAAGTTGTTTCCCAACAATTCGTGTATTGTTCCACTCCAGGTCTGGTGAATGAAAAGCCAGGTCAGGTGTAGATCTTGAGTAGAAAGTATGTGGGTTGGACGGCTTGTTAATCAAGATGAATCTATTCTCATCCTGCCAGTCTTCCAGTCTCTCTCCTCTCTGGTCCATGTGATAATAGCCCCAGCTCTGCGAGTGGCTGTTGAAATCGATACACACAATCAGTTTTTCTGTTAATGGTAGTGTGTCCAGTGCCTTGGACAGTAGTAATTGATCAGATGCAGGTCTGTATTGCCTGTCTTAAGTTTAAGTGTCTGTTACTCAGCCCCTTCCATGTAGACTTCGATTTGGGAAGCAATGATGCTATTTTATACAAGGGCCAGTATCCCACCCTTTCGCCTGTCCTTTCGGTCAGATCGGTAACACCGATAGCCTCTGATTTTGAAGGATATATTTTCGTTGAGGTGAGTTTCTTACAAGCAACATACGCTTACTTTTTCTTGGTCCAGGATGTTTTCTAATTCTATGTTTTTTTTGTTGCTGACTCCCTCCGCATTCCAGTTCATTATTTTAAGTCTTTGTTTAGTATGGCCAGTCGTCCTATTCTCATGTCCCCTGGCTCCACAGGACATCTGAGAAGGACCTCCAGTAGTTGGGGTTGGACCCTTTCGAGACATAGAGCCCAGCACTGCACCTGCCGGGGGGTCCAAAGCAGTGCGAGCACCATAACATTTATCAGTAGTCGACATATTCCATTTTGCGTAATTGCGTGGCATCCTGATTTCTGTGGTGCGCCTCCTGGTTGGTTGCCTCCGTCTTCAGCACCTTTCCTTTGCTAGAGCAGACTGTGGTCTCACTCGAGTTTAGATGTGTACGCGCACACACACGTGTCTGCGCATACATGTACGTGCATACACATCTAGAGCATACTGGTTATTTTTCGGCGCCAGAAACTCGCCGTCGCCCCTTTCCTGTTAGTAAAAACAGTTCCGCCACTTGAAGGCCAGGAGTTGGACTTTTGCTGCATAGGTTATGTATTCACGAGCTATTGGGGTATTTAAGCAATGTTGGGCTCTCACCCCAACACTGCACCCTGGCTACATACAGCAACATTTGGAACCCCAGCGAAACATGATTCTTCATTAGCAGAGTGTGGATACTGGGCATGGATGCTCTTTCTAGGACTTCAGTGTCTGGGATCTTGTTTTGCCATTTAATTTTCAGTTGCTTCCTAAGGCAGACTGTGTGGAAGTGGTTTAATTTCCTAGCGTGTCGCTGATAAACAGTCCAGGTTTCACAAACCTTTGCAGAATATAGCTGTCATCACAGCCTGCTCAAAATTTTCTGGATCTGTTTGCCATTTATCTTTCCTCATGCACCCAAATGCCCAAGTGTCGGCAATATCCCGTATCCGTCTTCACGCTGCTCGACAGCTGCCTCTTCTTCCAAGAACCATGCCTTCCATCTTTATTCTTTAGAGCCACTGTGACGTTTAATATAGCCCAAAAATGTTAGTTTCTGAGACACGATGCTATTTATGAGTCAGTTTTCTTGATTTTCAGATCATGTAGAATGTTAGTATTTTTCTTCTTCTATGTCCATAATATTCATAGAACTTTTCTGTAACATTTAAGTTGAAAAGCCCTTATTTTCTTCTGTAACTGACATCTGTTTGAGAGAATAATTTGAAGCACTTTAACATTAAAGCAATATTTGCACTTACACTTCAAATGCACATATAAATAACAGTCACCATTTAATTCATGATGTGATCATGTCTCCTCTTTATTTAGATCACCTACAATCATTTCTGCCGGCATACCGCGGCCAATATAGGTGTGAAGTGCACACAGTGCAAGGCCTGCCCCTTGTGGACGAATAATGAGGTATAATTGTATGCAGTGTTTGATGTGTGCGAGTGTATTCTCTACCGTCTTCATGTGCTCATTTTCAAAAGTGTCAAATATAGTCCACCCAAAATGGATGTGTATTCAGGATCTAAATCCAAATGACATTTCTTCAGTATGTTTAGAACTCTAAGGTGTAAAGACGTGACTATAGAAAAGGGAATGCATAGACATTTTTGGATATGAAGAAAACTATGGTGAAAGTCTAGAGAAGATAATTATGGAGAAATCGAATCGAAGAGGTGTAAAAGAGGAAAACCAGCACATACAGGGTGGGCCCAAAAAAAAGTGAGAACATCGCGTAAAAAGTAATATAATTACATCAAAATTTATTTAACTGTATCCATAATAGCTTAAATTGTTTACTCATTAATTCATTTACTTACTTACCTATTTAGCTTTATGATGTCTTTATTTCGACAATTTCCGGGCGCCATCTTTGGATTTTAATATGCCAATTGTTTACACCATCAGGGTTAAATTTGTTTACCAAGGATGAAAAAAATTACCGCGGAAGACCGTATTCTGATTAAACATTTGCGAATTGAAAAATAGTGGTGTGCTAGGAGAATGACCAATGAGTTTCCAAACAAAGCCTGGAGCATATAGTTAATGTCAGTCGGGTTATCAATAAAATTGACAACGACGGTACAACAGAACGTAAACCCGGAAGTGGTAGATCAAAATCTGCCAGAACACAACAGATTATTGAGTAGGTGAATGGGCTGATATGCAGTCAAGATGATGATCCTCACAGTCAGTCACAAAAGTCTGCGGGAAATAGAAAGAGAACTGGTATACCACGGTCGTCGGTTCGACGTATTGTTAAGCAAGATTTACAATCCAAAACGTACAAGCGTGTGATCGGGCAAAAGCTCAATGAAAATGTCAAATTGAAACGCTTGCAACGCAGCCGGCAGCTATTTGAGCGGTTTCCTAACGAGAGAAGTGTACTAAACATCTGGTTTACAGACGAAACGACATTCACCGTTGCCACTCCAGTTAATTCTCAAAATGACCGTGTTTATTCCGTTGAAACAAAGAAAATACAAGTTCAGGAAAGTCGACTTATACGAAAACTTGACCATTTCAGCTGCGGTATCAAGGTATCACTTGGTGTGTCTCGAATGGGGAAAACTAGTATTGTGTTCGTTGAACCAGGCGCCAAAGTAAACAGTGAATACTATTGTGAACATGTTCTGAGACAAGGTTTACTGCCTGTAATTCAAGCGACATGTGGTCGCCATAACTGGACATTGCAGCAAGACGGAGCTCCATCTCACACAGCTAGAAATATGATCAACTTTCTTCGTCAGGAGAATGTTAAGTTCATCGAGCCAGACACGTGGCCACCGAACAGGCCTGATTTAAACCCAGTAGATTATGCCATATGGGGTGCTTTGCAAGAAAAAGTCTAACTTTGGCGAAAATTTACCACAGTTGAGCAACTCAAGTTGACAATAATTGAAGAAGGGAGATATCTGGGGCAGCGCTTTATTGACAGTAGCATAAACGAGTGGCGTCGACGCTTAGAAAAACTCATTGAGAAGCGAGGAGGACACACTGAACATGATTTCTGATTAGCTAAATACTTGGCAAACAAAATTACATGAAACAATATAATTAATTGAATTACATTTTTAAATAACTCGTATGCTACAAGATGTTCTCACTTTTTTTGGGTGCACCCTGTAGATGGATTCAATGTGTCACAGACAATTTACACATGATAGCGACAGAGGCAGGACATCAGGTTATAGCAGGGAGATTTTTCGGCACAATTTTATGCGGGAAAAGTTGTGCATAGGACAGGCAACTGAATGATAAAGTCGACGGTGCATATAACAGAAAGAGGCGATGATAAATAAAAAAAAAACCTTAACAAATTAGGAATTGACAGAGACTTCCTAAATGAGACAAATAAAATACTTCTCACACATCCAAGGATATAATATCCTGCTGAAAATCACACTAGAGGGAAAGCTGAAAGGCACGAGGACACCCCCCCCCCATAGAGAGAGAGAGAGAGAGAGAGAGAGAGAGAGAGAGAGAGAGAGAGTGCTTTAAACCCATTGTAGTTTGCATTCAGTATAATATGGCGACTTATTTTTTCCCGCTGGTTGTGGAATAAAGTATATGCATGTTGTGATTGTAACTGATTGGCAAAGCATGATTTCGAAGGTGGAGTCTAGAATGCTTCATGTAGAATGGCGTGCATCTATTCAGAAGTTGTGGGTTGTGAGCATTCACTGGATTTTTTCTATGGGACTCTCTGGTGTGGTTGGAAATGAACAGGCAAACAGATTGGCTGGCGCAGCATCATTAAGGGGTGATTTGATGCACGATAAGGCAGATGTGGTGAAGGCCCTCTGGGAGCATGTGAATAATGCAGAAGAACAGATAGACTAGCATGGTCTAGAAAGAATGCAGCAGCAGGGGGTGGTCAGAAGATCTGGTCGACAGTCCTCGCTCAGATGTAGAACAAGACGGACGTATAATCAGATTGCAACGGGCTCCGTTAGTATTAGAACTCTTTCCTGGCTGTTGAAGATGAGGACTGAGCACTTAGGGGAATGCCACGGATGCAGTGATGTCGGTCCTTGACTCAACTCAACTCATCTTATCTCATGGCGACTGATCTGATCTGTGTGAAGAAACAGAAATGAAATTCAATGGACTGAACTGAGCATGATGAACGAGACATTTAGGTGACTATCCTAACCTATTTCACGCAAGACATGAGATGGAAGGTATATTTGGAAACTTGATGCGAGAACCACCCATGTGAAACCAGTATGATGAAATGAAATTGCTGTGAACAGATCGCAAACTTACACATGTGTAGATCGGTAACGTCACAAATAAGAACATATTAAATTATTGTATGTGCACAAGCTTTCATTATACATATTTGTTAGTTAATTAATAGCTGTACAATTTCAATAGTAACATTCATTCTTTACAAACATTGACATTATATATATATATATATATATATATATATATATATATATATATATATATATATATATATATATATATATATATATATATATACACACACACACTAGCTGACCCGGCCCGGCTTCGCCCATCTCCTGGTGGGGATCTATCTATCTATCTATCTATCTATCTATCTATCTATCTATCTGTCTGTCTGTCTGTCTATCTATCTACCTACCTAGCTATCTATCTATCTATCTATCTATTTATCTACCTAACTACCTACCTACTTAACTACCTACCTACCCATCCATCCATCCATCTACCCACCCACCCTCCCACCTATCTATCTATCTATCTATCTATCTATCTATCTATCTATCTATCTATCTAGGGGAGGGGTGCGTGATGGGTGTGGGTGATGGATTTGGGGATGTGTGTGTGGGTGGGGGATATGTCTGGCTGGGTGGGTGTGTGTGTGTGGCTGGATGGAGGATGTATGTGTGGATAGTGAGAGTGATTGTAGTTGGGAGGGGGGGGTGTGGATGGGTAGGAAATGTGTGGGGAGATGTGTGGGTGGGTGAGGGATGTCTTTAGGATGTGTGTAGGTGTGGTATTGTGTGGGAGGGGAGATGGATGTGGATAAATGATGTGTGTGTGGGTGTGCGGGTGGGTGAAGGATGTGTGTAAGGGTGGGGGATGTGTGTTTAGATGGGTGGTTGGGGTGTGTGAGTGTGGGTGGGTAGATAGGAGATGTATGTGTTGATGAGTGGGTGAGGGATGTGTGGGTGTCTGTGGTTGAGGGATAAGTACGTGTGTCTAGGGATGTGTGAGGGGATGAGTGTATAGGTTGGGGATGTGTGTGTGTGGGTTGTGTGTGCGTGGATGGGAGGTGTGTGTTTGTGAATGGGGGATATGTTGGTGGGTGGGGATGTGTGTGAGGGATGTGTGTATGGCTGGGGAGATTGTGTGTGGGTGGGGATGTATGTGTATATGGGTAGGGGTGTGTGGTTAAGGGATGTGTGGCTGGGGGATGGGTGGGTGGGGGATGTGTGGTTGGGTAGAGGATGTGTGGGTGGGTGATTGTATATGAGTAAGGGTGTGTGGTTAAGGGATGTTTGGTTGGGGGATGGGTGGGTAGAGGATGTATGGCTGGGTAGAGGATGTGTGGGTGGGTAGAGGATATGTGGGTGGGTGAGTGTGTGTAGGTTAGGAGGTGGTAGGGTGCCATACCGTGACTCTGCTACTTATAATATAATGGTAACATCAAAGAATCAACGGTAAGTCAATTTATAATCCTACGGCTCAAATGATCCAACAGTAACTTGTAAATGAACTGGAGCCGGAACTGGCAAGTAATGATAAGGTAAACTCTTGACGAGCATCAGAAACAGTCGCTGCTTTATTTTCACATCTGACACAAGGTTATGGTAGTAATATCGATATTTCTCTAAAGGGCCTGTGCTGCCAAGCCGGCGATAGAGTTAATTAATAAATATCTAATATACTATCGTACGAACCATATTTCACTCTCAGTCATTTGTCGCCTTCATTCTTCTGTTCGTCTGTCCATCATTTGTGACGCTGTTCGATCAGTCTGTCTAGGTTATTTCTGCCCACAGGATTTTCAGTCGACGGCGTCATTCCGTGACATCATTGGTGCTTCATCACTTCATCTGTCCGTGTCATCCATCCACTGATCTTTTGCCAAACAACTGTTAGCCACACCAATTTGTTCAAGAATCAAATTGCATGACCTTCTCTGTCGAGAACCCCACAAAGTCTGTTTGTTGTTACTTGACGTCAGCGTGACGTTTCTCTGTTGTATCCTAGTTTCTCTGAGCTTTTGGCTTCTAGGATTCTCTACATTCTTTCTAAGACGTAGTTCGGGCACCCGCTATATGGCAGTATGCCCCCTCCCCTTTAAAATGTTGCAATCATTTTTCTACCTCGCGATCACTAAACCCTGACAAATAGCAGTGCCGACACAATGAGTCATATGCAATGCTAAGTGCGACGTTATGGCCCCCTATTAATCACCCACAAAATTTAAAAAAAAACTTATATAACGGGCACGCACACCTGTCTACAATCCCGCGGTAGACGTCGTGTAGGCAACCCATGGGGAGGCTGTACTAACTAACTATAACAAATTAGTCCCTCATTTGTCCATACGGACAAGCGTCCTCACTCTGGGTCAATACCCGGATTCAGGGGACATGAGTAAACAACAGGTACCAAGTCGTCAATACTAGTGAACGCTCTATGATTGTCGTTGAATTATCCATCTACTGCTGTATCCGTATCGCATATATAAGGTATATATAGGTGAGGTGTTCTGCCTTCGATGAAGCTATAGTGCAATCGCATCAACTTTGAGACTTATCTATCATCGACCTGTTGACTATCAACGCATTGGTTTGTGTGTAATGTAATGGCACTTATTCTCCATCAGCGGCGCAATCACCATGTGGCGTAACCAACATTCTAGATATCGCAATCTAAATTTGTTGACAGCGATTAAAATAATAACCTAGTTATAAGCATTGATTAACTACTTAATACTAACGAGGAACGTAAACACTTAAATATGCTAAATTTAACTCCTGTGAACAATCTAACTAATTTAAACACAGTTTATAATATCATAATCTTATATTAATATATCTATCACAATCTATAGTCTATGATACTGTTAATCATTTCATTACCTTACGGAATTGTTCAATGTCACTCGCTAATGTCAATATCTAAACTTATATAATTACTATTTTGTAATTACAGAAAACACATGTTTTAAATAAATACTATTGTCATCAAACCATAAACAACGCAATCCTTCCGAATAAGTATTGTCCGAATAAGTATTGTTCGTTGACCATAAAGAACCAAATCACATCAGTTTATTGTCCGACGTATGTGTAAATATCAACAGCTTCATCATGCCGCATCTCATGTCACCTCACGTCTCTGCCAAAGAACGAAATTAACCTTATATGTATACACCTGAATAATACTATGACAAATTTAGTAATTTGTTATTTGTTGTGGAATTTGTCATCTCATCGGGTGTATTCTCAATACAATCAATCGGCCTAACTAACTAACATAAAATGAACGTAGACAACTATTAACAACGAAAACTGCTGTGTAGACAATCTAAAGTCGACTAAGAAGATCAGCTAGATTGTTATCCTTGCCTGGAATGTGACATATCAAATTCATAGTCTTGTAAGAGAAGAGATCATGGATGTATTCTGGAGTTCTTAGGATGACGAGACTTAAAGATTTGCAATGGTTTATTGTCAGATAGAACCAGAAATTTCCTCCCAAGAAGATATCTAGAGAATTTCTCAATACTCTCAATTAGAGCTAAAGCTTCAAGTTCAGTGATAGCATAATTTCTCTGCGTATCTGACAACTTCTTTCTGAAATAAAGAATATGATGTAATTTGCCGTCATGTATCTGAAGTAACAATGCTTAAATTGCATGAAAACTCGCGTCTGTCTGTAACACGAAATCTTTCGAAATATCAGGCAGTTTCAGAATAGGATACGTACTAAACAGAGTTTTTATCTGCTGCAAAAGTTTATCATGATCATCTGTCCAGACCATTTTCGTAGGCTGACCTTTCTTTAGAAGTTCAGAAAATGTTGCTGTCATATCAGCAAAATTAGGAATAAATTTCAGATAGTAGTTAATAAGACCTAATAAACTTCTCAGCTCTTGTTTAATGTTTGGTGGTTTGATGTTCAGAATTTTGGTAACAACCTGTGGATCTGTTTTACGAAACCCATAAGAAATTCTATGACCAAGAAATTGTATTTCAGTGAAACCTATTTCAATCTTGCTCGGCTTAGCTTTAAGACCGTGTTGTTGTATTCTCTGAAATACTTGTTTTAGAATTTTCACATGTGTGTCTATATCTGTAGTATGGATACAGATATCATCCATATACGTAGCGACGTTAGAAATACCATGGAGTAATTTTCTCATCATGCGCATAAATGTGCTTGGTGCATTTTGTAGACCGAGTGGAAGATATGCCCATTCATATAGACCTAATGGAGTGCTAAAAGCTGTGATATGCATGGAATCTTCATCCATCGGTATTTGCCAATATCCCTTGGTGAGATCAATCTTTGAAAAGAGTTTAGAGTTTGCCATGCCTTCGATTAATTCATCAATATTTGGCATTGGTTCTGCATCAAGGAGTGTTAACGCGTTCACTTTTCTGTAATCGACGCATAGACGCAGTGAACCATCTTTATTTTTCACAATCACTACCAGAGAACAGTAGTTAGAAATGGACTTCCTAATGATACCACTTTGATCTAGTTCAGATATTTCTGCTGTAACTTTCTCTAGATAATGTATCGGAATAGGATATGGTTTCACTTTTACTGGAATATCAGAAAGTAATGTGATTTTGTGTTTGATACGCGATGTTTGTCCTGGCTTATCAGAAAAAAATTGTTCTAAATTCTTGTATCGCTGAAACAAGTTTCTCTTTATCTTGTGCAGACAGGTTTTGATTTATTTGTATGGATTGCCAACCGTTGTCACTATTAACTGTTGGAGTTGGTATTTGGTGTGTAATGGCGTCTTCCTGTTGTTCATTAATTACCCAACATGCCGCTGCAACTCTGTGTGGTATTTGTTGTATCACCTGTGATGTTTCAGTGTCACGTGCAATGTATGGTTTTAACATATTAATGTGGACAATTTTATGTTTAATTTTGACATCAATGAGATCTCTGTGGCTGAAGGGCTTGCGAACGCGGTTTGTGAGCCCGTATACCCGGGTTCGAAACACGGCGGTGCTGGTTTTTTTCGAAAAAGGTATAGAGGCCGGTCGTTCAGAAAGCAATGGCAAACTACTGAACGTAACACTTGCCTAGTACATCAACAGCAGCTGAAAATGCTGGTGTTGACTGCAACGTCCCGTAAGGGATACGCAACACAAAGAAGAAGAGATAATCCACATCACTGACTATTCTGATGACTCTAAATGGACCCTGCCATGAAGTGACAAGACAATCACGAGTGTCGGGTAGTAACAACCAAACTTCGTCTTCTTCTTTCAAGACTATTGTCTTGGCGTTTCTGTTATCATACTGCCTGCATTTTCCCCCAGCCTTTTCGAGTGCTGATTTTGCAATTTGACAAGCTGTTATGATTTTGTCTCTCAATTGAGTAACCATTTCATAGGCTTCTCTTTTCGGGTGGTCATATGTTTTGTTCGTCAACATGTCATTGTATAACATCAATGAACCACGAGGATTCGCGCCGTACACAAGTTCAAACGGAGAAAACCCCGTACTTGATTGTGGTACCTCGCGGTACGCAAATAGCACTACAGGCAATAAAATATCCCAATCTTTAGATTGTTCAGCTGCAACTTTTGCTAGGGTTTGTTTAAGGACCCCGTTGTAATTTTCATTGACCCCATTTGTCATTGGGTGTCAAGGTGAACTAAAAGCTTGTGGAATACCTAGTATTCTCATTGCCGCTTGGGTAGCCGCAGATATGAACTGACTACCCCAATCAGACAATATACACCCTGGGAATCCTATCCTGCTGAAAATTAACAATAATGAATCTAGGATGAATTTACTGGTGATGTGTTTGAGTGGAATAGCCTCTGGCCAACGGGTACAGAGATCAATCATGGTTAAGATGAACCGATTACCACGACCAGTAGTAGTATTTAGTGGACCAACAACACCCACAGCAATCTTTTGAAATGGGCGTGATGCCAGATCAGTTTTCTGAACATGAGCTTTGGGATGTTTGCCTTTTTGTGTGGTTCTTTGGCACAATGTACATGAGCGAACATGTGTCGCAATATCTTTGGCATAACCAGGCCAATAAAACTGTGCCAACAATCTGTTAATAGTTTTGGCAATTCCCATATGGCCTCGAGCTTCACGACGGCAGGCAGAGGAACTCTTATTGAGTCAATGGCTGCGGTCTCCGACCAGTAAGGTCACTGCCATAGAGGAAAGCAACGGCAAACTACCTCTTTAAAAGTGCCTAGTATATCATGATTCGCTTAAAGACTGATCATCGCAAGACAAGGACAGAGACGTTAAAATTAGTATATTGGGCCGTGTCGGACAGAGTTCTACTAGTTAAATTAAGTGGCAGACCTTTTAGCATAAGTATTATTCAAGTATATGCGCCAACAGGAGAATCCAGTGAAGATAGTGTAGAAGAATTTTATAATGACATAGAGTCTGCCTTAAAGAAATGTAAAAATTCAGAAATAAACATCATAATAGGGGGCTTCAATGCAAAAGTAGGAAATCAAGGGGATAGATACACAGTAGGAAACTATGGTTTAGGAGAGAGAAATGAAAGAGGATACAGACTCGTAGAGTGGGCAAAAGAACAGGAAATGATTGTAGGAAACACCTGGTTCAAGCAACACCCTAGAAGATTATGGACATGGAAGAGTCCTGATAGCAGGATTAGAAACCAGATTGACTACATTCTGATTAGCAGAAGATTTAGAAACGCATTAACACTAGCAAAAACAGTTCCCCGTGCTGATTGTTATAGTGACCACAGATTACTCACAGGAACATTGAGGATAAAGTTGAAGAAAGTCAAGTATATAACAGGAAACACTAAATATGATTTGTGTACATTGAGTAATGACAAGGAAATACAAAACAAATTCAACATAGAAGTACAGAACAGATTTGAAATTTTGTCTGATCTAGAGATCCTATTCCAGGATGTGGATGATCAATGGGAAACGTTGAAGAATTCAATCAATGTGGCTGCAGAAAGAACTATTCCAAAATTAAATAGGGTGGGTCGTAAGAAATGGATGACTGAAGAAATTTTACACCTCATGGAAACAAGAAGACTCAACAAAAATAATTCTGTCAAATATGAAGAAATTCACAGACAAGTCAGAATATTATGTAAGTAGGCAAAAGAAGCATGGCTTGAGGAAAAGTGCTTAGAAATTGAAAACCAACACAACAGTCAAAATACCAAATTAGTGCACACAAGAATTCAGGAACTTACTAATAAAAGAACAACTACATCAACAGGGTGTCTAAAAACTGAAGATGGCAAAATCATAATAGAAAAAGACCAGATTCTACATGTATGGACAGATTATGT
The DNA here is from genome assembly GCA_963921405.1 of Cepaea hortensis. Classification (NCBI taxonomy): domain Eukaryota; kingdom Metazoa; phylum Mollusca; class Gastropoda; order Stylommatophora; family Helicidae; genus Cepaea; species Cepaea hortensis. The sequence continues at coordinate 60,130,897 of OY992880.1, read as the reverse complement.
GAAACACCTTTATGATGATAACAGAGACGAACAGTATGATATTAGATTTAATAATGAAGGACCGCCAATTTTGGAGATGGAGGTTCGAAATGTTCTCAAGCATATGAAAGCTGGCAAGGCCCCCGGTGCAGATAACATCACAACAGAAATGATTAAAGCTTTAGAAGAATATGGATTAGATCAAGTCACCAGACTGATGAACACATTATATGATACTGTAGATATACCTCCTGAATTATGTAACTCTGTATTTATTGCAATCCCAAAGAAATCAGGAACCTTGGAATGTGATCAACATAGAACAATTAGTATAATGAGTCACATCACAAAGATTTTGCTAAGAATTATCATGCAAAGAGTGAGGAAAAAGATACAACCTGAAATAGGGGAAGAACAATGTGGGTTTGTAGAAGGAAAGGGTACAGTAAATGCTGTGTATATGCTGCGAACAGTTATTGAACGTGCTATAGAAGTAAACAAGGATATACATCTTTGCTTTATTGACTATACAAAGGCTTTTTATAGAGTTAGACATGTCAACATGGTGGATATGCTTGCAGATCTACAAATTGATGGGAAAGACATTAGACTTATAAAAACATATATTGGAAACAACAAGCTGCAATAAGGATTGATAATGAAGTGGGGCAGTATCAGCCAATTAAGAGAGGTGTTAGGCAGGGATGTGTGATGTCTCCAGATCTTTTTTCCCTATACAGTGAAAATATTTTCAGAAATGTAGAGGATATAAATGGAATCAGCATTGGAGGACGAAACATCAATAACATTAGATATGCAGATGATACAGTATTAATTGCAGACAATGCGCAGGACCTGCAACAATTAGTAGATGCGGTTGTTGTACACAGTGAGCAACTGGGGTTAGAATTAAAATGTTAAAAGACTCAGGTTATGGTCGTCACTAGGAAGGAAGAGAAGTGCCACAATGTAATATACAAGTAAATGGAAATATTCTTCAACAAGTGAATCGGTACAATTATCTTGGAACAGTCATAACATCTGATGGGAGATGCCTTGAAGAGATTAGAACAAGAATCGCCATGGCGAAAATAGCCTTTAGCAAGATGAAAAACATTCTGACCAATAAAAAGATGTCAATTGAAACGAGAAAAAGAGTGTTGAGGGGATACATAGAGCCTGTTCTTTTGTATGGATGTGAAACTTGGACAATGAGCAGTCAAGCTGAAAAACATCTGATGGCTGCAGAAATGTGGTTTCTGAGGAAAATGCAAAGAATACCATGGACAGACAGAAAATCCAATGACCAAGTACTACAGGAGACAAATGAACATCGTAAACTGATTAGAGAAATTAGACGTAGACAGTCAAAAATTTTTAGACATGTTATGAGAAGAAATGGATTGGAGAACTTAGTGACAACTGGCAAGATCGAAGGGAACAGACCAAGAGGAAGACCGAAAGGAAAATACCTGGATGGCTTGGCGACATGGCATGGACGAGACAGGAACACTGAGCTGATCCACGACACTGGTGATCGAGTGAAATGGCGAGTCATGACCGTCCACGCTTTCCGGCATGGCACATGATTGATTAATTGATTCCCATATGACCCGCAAATGGCGAATCATGCGCAAGCTTCAGTGCTTCACTGCGATATTTGGTAGGTAACACTGTTTGTAATAGAAGTGTTGGACTTTTGTTGTACCGTCTGTATAAAATATTATTGCCCAAAATAAATTGCCAATTACCATGCTTAGCTTGTTTAGACGGTTCTTGAATGCTCTTAAAACAAATTTATAATGTAGGATCTTGTTTTTGCTCATTAGCTAAGTCAGCTGTCAGTGTGATAGTATTCTGAATGTTGTCAATATCATTCTGAGACGATTGTTCTTTTTGTCGCCGCACTTGTGCTCTCGTGACAGCATTCGTTTGGGTGTAGTAAATCTCCCATTGAATTGCCTCTTCGTGAGTGTGATCATTTGCATTGGGTACGTTCCCAATGAGTAAACCGGCACAAGGATTAGACAGCACTGCTGCATTTACTGTGCCTTCAAAGTATGGAGATTGTATCGTGATTGTGGCAATTTTATATTTTTCTATTGTGCCGCCAAAAGTTCTGCAGGCAACAGTTTTGCCTGTGTAATCTTCTGCTTTTATTAACTTTTGGTCAACTCCAATAATTGAAGCCTCTGTGTCACGAATGCATGTAGTAGGTTCACCATTCACCCACGCCTGGTAAACTTTAAGTGTGCCATTCTGTATATTTGCCGCATTGGCTTCATGAATGGTAGCTAGACATTCGTCGTTAGGGATGTCTTTCTCAGTCTTCTCTATTTTGTCATTGTATTTCTGAATAATAGCTGCATGTGTATCCTCTATGCCATCAGAATCACTACTGGAGAACACATAAGCAGTACTCGTTTCTTTCCAAGTATTTCTCATCGCACATGACTTACTGGTATGCCCTTAAGCCCGACAAGAAAAATATTTAACACTCCTCTTGTAGGAGTCATACTTACTTCTTTTCTTTGCCGTGATGTCACTCAAGTATGCAGAATACCCAGGTTGTTGGTCACATATTTCCAAACACCCGTGTGACAGTCTACAGTGTTGACATCGTGTGAAGTGACCCTTTCTAGGTCTATCAGAATCTCTGTTTGTGTTCTGGTATGGTCCTCTGCTTCTGTTTGAGAATTTCTTAAACTTACCATTACCTTTGTGATTTTGGATTCTGGCACTAGAACCTATCACAAGTTCGGGTTGTGCGCATTCAGCAAATATGTCACGATGGGCGTTATAGAATGATTCACCCCGTGACTCCATCTCACTAAGTGACTTACATTTATTCTCTACGAGAAATACAGACATCGCATCAGGTACAGCAGAAAGAAGTTTGTATCTCAGTATCAAGTCACGTATTTTATCGAAATCAGAACCAACATCTGCTGCTCTTATCCATTTGTCAAATCAAGAAGATGTTTCAGAAACAAAGTCAATGAATGTTTGGTTAGATTTAGGAGTAAGAGTCTTAAATTTTTTACGCAAGCCCGCTTCGTCAAGACTGAAATGTGCAAGAACCCTATCTCGCATGTATTTGTAGTTGGTTCGCAAATTCTCAGGGATCAACTCGATCACCTTTAAAGGTTCTAACGCAAGATGTCGATGAAATAATATTAGCAAGTCCTGTTCGGGAATTTTATAGAATTTTGCTAAGACTTCACATGAACTAACAGAATTACCTTGTTGCAAGTTACGAATCAGTCCTTGGTATTTCTTAACGGGATCATTATGATTTGCTTGTATTCTTTCTCGTTTTATCTCAGCTTCACGATCCATTTCCAATGTCTTAACCTTCAAATTACCTTCAAGTTCCTTGTCCTTCAGAAGTGCTTCTGCCGCAAGTTTCTCTTTCTCAAATGTTAGTTGCCGTTGCTTTTTTCTCTTTCTGTTGCCAGTTTCTCTTTTTAAACTGCTATTCTCTCCCTTTCCAATGCTAATTCTTTATCTTTTGCCGCCATTTTCTCTCGTTCTAAAGCTAGTTCTCTATCCTTTGCAGCCATTCTTTCCTTTTCCATTGTCATTTCCTTCTATTTTAATTCTTTCTGAAATGCAAGCTCTTTTTCCTTACTTTCTTTCTCTGCAGCTAACCTTTCTTGTCTTTCTTCTCTTTAGCGTGCTGCTTGTAGTTGTTTTTCCTCCTTCTGTTGCATTTGGAATTCTTTAAATTCCTGTTTTGCCCATGTCCTGAACGGTACCGGTTAAACCAGACTTCTCACCAATGTTCATGACGTCTTGTAGTGTCGACATTTTGTCCTAACAGCGCTATAACTTATCTAGCTGAAATAAAATAGCGGAGTGCAAAGAAATCGACAAGATGCAAGTGTTTTGACAACAGAGTAGAAAATATATCAAAATACAAATGTTGAACGAAATGTCAACTTCAAAATGAACAATAATATAGAATTGATCAACAAAATAAATTAGCAAACTTAGTGCGAATAGATATCGTCCTAACCGTTACACTATGTAAACAACAGCAAATAGTATGACAAATATATTCAGTATAAAGAATATAATAACACAAGACAGTAACAGTTACGAAATAACGAGTGACGTGCTGCGTAAACACATATCCATTCTCATAAAAGAAAATAACATTGACTTACGAGACTAAGACGACACAACAGAAGTACCGACAAATCGTGAGATCGTCAAACAAAAAAATCAACAAATATACTGGCCTTATGTAGACGTGTTGCGTTGAATAAGTTGGTGTTGAAATGGGTATCTGAATATCAATGATACCCCCGGTGACGTAGTGTAGGTTTGTCGTTGAATTTCATGATTAATGTTGGCTAAGCGTGAAAAATGTCCTGTTGCGTGTGTGATGTCCCATCCTGTCCGTGATAATGTTCAATAGTGTGACAATCGTAATGAAAACTGTCCAGCAACAGATACGCGTGGTAGTTTCGTAGTCCTGGCGTCCGCTTAGACGTGTCAGTCGAAATTTAAATACGTCCTAATGAAGAATCCGGTGAAACAAGTCCAAATTTCCTCGAAAATGATGGTGGAGGGAAGTGTCGATGGTGGAAGTGAAGTCGTCTGCGCTGATTTCCAGTATCCGAGTCGTCAGCCCAGTGCACCGAAATACAGTTTCGGTAGTGTAATGTGTCACCGTGGCAACCCGCCTGCTGTATCGGACGAATTCACACTAACAGCACCGGTGTCACTGGTTAAGGTGTGGACCTTACGACGATAAATAACTGGGCTGCTTAGTATATCTGGTTGTGAGATGTGGAAAGATCCATGATGATGAACAGCATCGTGTATCTCGTGTAACAGTTGTAGAAAACGTCAATATGTCTGTTTGGAATTTCCTGGAGGGAAGTGTCCCTGTGAAGGTTGAAGTCATCCATGTTCCGTTATACGTCAATATGGGTGTTCAAAAGCGCCAAAAATTAAGTCCAAGAGTTGTGTATATGTGTCTTGAATGTAAATTGGATGTGTAGTAGCAGATCTAGTATAATTCCTCCGTACTTAATAAAAATCTAATTCACACACACGTAATTGTTGACTTTGGGGTGTGATGATATTTAGGCCCGTGCATATCGTGGCTAAAATAGTGGCTAACTGTAGCTGATATTCCCGGAAACGAAACCACACGAGCCATACCGTGACTCTGCTACTTATAATATAATGGTAACTTCAAAGAATCAACGGTAAGTCAATTTGTAATCCTACGGCTCAAATGATCCAACAGTAACTTATAAATGAACTGGAGCTGGAACTGGCAAGTAATGATAAGGTAAACTCTTGCTGAGCATCAGAAACAGTCGCTGCTTTATTTTCACAGCTGACACAAGGTTATGGTAGTAATATCGATATTTCTCTAAAGGGCCTGTGTTGCCAAGCCGGCGATAGAGTTAATTAATAAATATCTAATATACTATCATACGAACCATTTCTCTCAGTCATTTGTCACCTTCATTCTTCTGTTCGTCTGTCCATCATTTGTGACGCTGTTCGATTAGTCTGTCTAGGTTATCTCTGCCCACAGGGTTTTCAGTCGACGGCGACATTCCGTGACATCATTGGTGCTTCATCACTTCATCTGTCCGTGTCATCCATCCACTGTTCTTTTGCCAAACAACTGTTAGCCACACCAATTTGTTCAAGAATCAAAATGCACGGCCTTCTCTGTCGAGAACCCCACAAAGTCTGTTTGTTGTTACTTGGCGTCAGCGTGACGTTTCTCTGTTGTATCCTAGTTTCTCTGAGCTTTTGGCTTCTAGGATTCTCTACATTCTTTCTATGACGTAGTTCGGGCACCCGCTATATATATATATATATATATATATATATATATATATATATATATATATATATATATATATATATATATATATATATATATATACACACATACACTAGCTGACCCGGCCCGGCTTCGCCCATCTCCTGGCTAGGATCTATCTATCTATCTATCTATCTATCTATCTATCTATCTATCTATCTGTCTGTCTGTCTGTCTGTCTGTCTGTCTGTCTGTCTGTCTGTCTGTCTGTCTGTCTGTCTGTCTGTCTGTCCATCCAACTCCTATCTAAAATAGATGCATTATTGTTATGAAAACTTTGAAGATGCCTTAAAGGCTTTATCACTTTGTTTATAGCGCATATGACTTGTTGTGCAAATAAAAATAGAAAATTAAAAATATAGATAGAATAGAAAAATAGATAGTTAGATTGATAGTAGAAAATATGATTGGAAGAGATCTATCTTTATTCCAATAACTAAAAATGCAACGTGAAAGTACTGAAAGTAAACTTAACAAGATATCACGAACAGCCAATAAATGGTGGGCGTTGGGTTGACTGCAGAGTACTGCAAAGGATATGCAACTAACTTTCTCTCACAAAAAATTAAATTTTTTTTAACGAACGAAAATCTTTATTTTCAAAGGGTTAAGAATTGGGCACGCAGACCCGTCTGACACTCTGTCCTTCTTCTCTATTTCCTCTCATACATTCTTTCATTCAACATCTCTTATGAAGCAATTCTTTGATGAAAAATAATCAATAATATATGACTCGTTGAGGCAATGTTTAACATGGGCATCATAAATACCCAACGTGGGTGTAACGTGCCATACATATGGAAATGTTTTTAAAAAAATTTACATTACATAGAAGAAGAAAAACATTTAATTTGATGTGGGAAAGAAATAAATAAGAGTAAAACATGTAATGTGCTGTCGAAGAGTTGAGTTGAGTCAAGAACCGACATCACTGCACTCAGGACATTCCCATACGTGCTCAGTCCCCTCCTCCGCTTCATTCTCTCCCCGCTAGCTGTTGTCAAAGGTATCAAGCACAAAGCACGTACTCCGTTGCTTCGGCGATAATTCTTTGTATTATTCATAGCTGGTTAGATATGACGGCAGGATATAATCGGTCACCCAAGTAGAGCCTGCCTGCTAGGGAAGGGGCAGGGGATGTCCCTTAGGAGTCCATACGCCTGGCGTCGCCCCGCCCGCATACCAGACGTCGAAGAGAAATAAAAAGATGAGTTAGAACATTTTCACGTATCTAAAATAGATGCATTATTTTTATGAAAACTTTGAAAATGCCTTAAAGATTTTATCATTATATTATAACGCATATGCCTGTAGATAACTGTAGATAAACATTTTATAAAACTTCTAGAAAAATACAATTATTTAAATTACATAACATAGCAATGCTACTAAAGTAATGTCCCTTGATATAACTTTTCTTAAGTTAAGTCCCCTTGAAATATTTTAATTAATGTTAATTTATTACGTAAATAACTGTTTGTAAACTAACAAGCTATGCCAGTTGGCTGCCCGGGAATGAGAAGAACATCTGTAGAAAATTTCATCTCAATTGGATGGACTGTTCGCGAACGCATAAAGGACACACACACAAAGACACAAACATTCTCTTATATATATATATATATATATATATATATATATATATATATATATATATATATATATATATATATATATATATATCTTGATTATATTACAAAGAGGATGACAATTTAGTTCACCACTTGTTAGGTAAATTTTAAAAAAATATAGCTATCAACAGAAATTCCATGTTTGATGGTATTTAACCAAAGCTGTGAACAAACAGTACAGTCAAAAATTCATAAACAAGGTACGTCAGATCATTTATGTGTTGCAAATTTTTAAAAAAAAAATTACTTTTGACAGGCATGTTAAAAACACATGTTCACGGTTCATTAACATTCACAGGATGATGATGAAAGAGCCATACAGGAGATTAAAAAAGAAGCTACATTGAAACGGAAAGCATTAGGTAAGAAGTTCAGGTAATTAAGAGGATGCAGATAATTTTTGATAGTTTTTTAAATTGGCTTGCATGGGAGCTTCTTTCTTTTCACTTGTGCTTACAAAAGGTAAGGGACCTTTTGAATACATCTTGCGGTCGTATTGGGCATTTGGTGTAAGCCCTGAATTTTTATAGATCAATCGGCACTCTAGTAGAGGGATGTGTTCAATACCATGCTGGCCGTCTTTACTACCTATGACATTTCATGGTACACATTTGAGACCGTTGACCTGTGAGCCCAGGTGAATTTTAAAAATCTGCTTCGACGCGAATTCAAACCGTGACCGCAAGTCTGAGAGACAAGCTACCACTATACTATAGCTGCTCCCTATATGCTGTAGTTTTCCATAATATATGCTAATGACATGACCTACTACTTTTCATAGAAAATGCCAGATGATTGTTTAATGTCTTTCAGGTTATGTCAGAGATCGAGATATTGGACCACCAGCTGCAAAAAAAGCCAGGTTTCTTTTCTTTTGATACTGCACTTCCACAGTATTTGTTCGGATGTGTAAGCTTGTATCCAAAGTTTGCATCCAAGTGATGTGTTATAATTAACTGGCAATGAATTTTTTTTGTTAAATGTTTCAGTACTATTGTATCTGTAAACATTGTAAATATAAATCAGTTTCTCAATGATATAATTTGAATTTTGAAAGTTAGGATTTCAAATTAAAAACATAGTATTCATAAGACATTTGTATAAATAAAATGTTTAACATTTAGCCACAACAAAGAATACATATTATATCATCATTAACAAGGTATTAAAACATTTTTGTTTTACATTATATTGCCAGAACTTTTTAGTTCTATGTTTTCATGTAATTTACCAGAAGCTAGATTTCATTTAAAGAGAGTATAGAAATGTTCTACAGAACCTGTTGTGCTGTATGGCAATAAATCTTGCAAACACCCTGAACTGCCAGAGTAACTAACTACGATTGACTGGAAAGGTTAATAAAAGTAAAACATTATATACAACTGTATGAAGGAGACCAATAATGTTCTTTGGTCATGTATTGAGAAGAGAAGCACTGAAAAATATCATGATGACTGGAAAGATCAGCGTGGAAGTTGCAGAAGCAGAAATGGTGCTGGATGGCCCAAAATGGCGGCATGGAAGAATAACATCTGCATAATTTATCCAGAACACCCAGGGCCAAGATATGTAAAGATGCATGAATGCCTATGGTAGGGCACATGATGATGATGAGATTTAATTTTAGTACAAGGAAAATTTTATAAAACGATGTATAAAATATAACACAATTAATATGTGAAGAGCATGCAAGCTTTAATGTGGAAACTGTAAGATTGCTCATCCTATAAAATTCCATCATATATGAATATCATTGTAATCACAATTTTACAATGTATTTACAACAACATTGTGAGTGTAAACATTTCTCATCGTTTACATAGGTTACTGTGTACATTTTAAATGTAAACTTATAATATATTTATAATAAATGCTTCTTCACAGTTGTTCTGAGCTCTTCATATTTGCTATAGATTGCTGTGAGTGTGTAACTGTGTATTTTCTTTTGTCAAATGCAATAAAAGTGTCTTCTTAGGAATGAATTTTACAGATGAGTAATCAGGGTATGGTTTCATTGGTTTTATTTTACATAATCGATTAGCATGAGTTAAACATGTTTCTACAGCAAATGTCCTTGTGACATAGATAACATGACAACACGCCACATAGTTCAAATATATCCTACTGCATAATAATCAGCGGGTCCAGCTACCATAGAAGTAAAACTATAAGGCAGCCTGGAAAACATATATTTTAGTTTTCTTGTTTCATTTGCTAGAAATAAAATGTCATTATCTGCAATATTGGAGAGGTTACACCATTCGCCTCAGATGGGTTCGATCTTAGCATAGGGCTGGTGAATTTTTTCATGAACCATTGGTCTCTGACGATATACCACGTCTCCTTGATCTCTTGTGTGGTGAGGTAGTCTTCTTGGATGAAGGAGAAGAAGAAATGTCACTGTCGTTTTCAGTTCAGTGGTTGAAACCTTTCAAGATTGAGGACCTAGTACTGAACCCGCCTGCGAGCCCATCTCAGAGCGATCACTATACAGTGGTACCTCGGGTTACGAACTTAATTCGTTCCAGAACTCGGTTCGTAACCCGAAACGTTCGTAACCCGAAACGTTCGTAACCCGAAACATTGAAATCAATGAAAGAAAGTCAATCCGTTTCAAGATGAAAGAAACGTTCTTTTTTTTTTTTTTATTAACATCCGGTCGTTTACCTGACAAAACGCAAAGAATAACGTGTACTTCACGTTTTAAATAAAGAGTAAGAAAACAACCACATGAATTAAATGTAAAATAAAAAGAGATTAAGTCTATCTTTATTATCAAGAAAACGATCGTGGGAAATTTGTCACTTTCTTTATTATTCTGAATCATTAGTTTCAGGAGTATCTTGTCGCTGTTTCTTGGCAGCCGACTGGGAATCTTTCTGCACCAAGAAACTATTAAGGGAAATTTGTCGCTTCCTTTGCTGGAGTATCTTTCTGAAGTGGGCCATCGTGTTATCATTCATCACATATAGGGGCATAGGGCTTGTTAGCAACAATTTTGTTTGGATGATGGTTCACAATGAAGTCTTCGACGTCTGCCCACTTGCTGCAAATTTCTTTAATCCTGGCAGTTGAAACGGTCACTGACTCCTCATCATCGGACGACTGCTCCTCCTTTAATGTCTTCAGCTTTTCATTCTGAAGATCCACAAGCTCATCTGTAGTACTGTTTGTACTGTACGCGATCGTTTGTCTCCAACGTTACACCTTGCTCGCCTTCATTCGTAACCCGAGGCACTGTTCGTTACCCGAGACATACAATTTTCAAAATTGTTCGTAACCTGAATTGTTCGTGACCTGAGGCGTTCGTAACCGGAGATACCACTGTACTCTTTTTCAGATATAAGCATACTTCCATTGCATGTGTGCTTTTCATACTGGTTGTTGTAGTACGCCTCCTGGCTCGTTGCCTCTGTTTTCAGCAAATCCATTTTAAATCTGCATGGATGCATTTATTTGGAGCAGTGTGGTTTTACAGCACCAGAGATTCGCTGTTGCCTCTTCTCCTGTTCGTTTAAAAGTTCTGCAACGTGTAAACCAGAAGCTGGACTTTCGCTGTAAGAGGTGATTAATGCACGTGCTTTGGGAGTATTTGGCCAAAGTTGAGAGCTGTCATGAACCTCTGTGACTTTAGGATGTCTAGGTCGTTGTGTATACACACTGGTTCAGCTCGCTCTCACAGAATGTCATATGATATACAAAGAAATGACAAAGCACCATGTAGGAAATCAAACATTTTTTCCTCTCCACAACACCATGTTGTGTTGAAATGTCCTCATACACTCCCAGACCTGGCATCCGCCAGGCGAGTATAACGTGGATTATCTGGACTGCCAGCCTCAGCAAGCTGTGTCTACATTTCCTATCTCTGATGACCAAACTAGTATGTCAAACGGGAGAAAACATCGTTTTCGTCTACTTCAGAGGTCTGATCGCCTCATCCAGTCGGACACTCTAGCCTGTAAATATTCCTGCTCTATTTCTAACAGTGTACATCGATGAGATCATCGATGTACACTGTTAGAAATAGAGCAGGAATATTCTCTCTATAGCGACCGTCCATGCAGAGTGTTTTCATCCCACGTTCTACGCTTTGTTTACCTAGCCATCGCCTCTCAGGCGGGCCTTTGTTCACATGATTCATAGCCGTTAACGTTCAAAGAGTGTGTTGTCTCTATCCTTACTTGTTATTAACACAATCTGTTATCTATGACAAGCTATGACAGCAATTCGGAACCATGTAGTTTTATTTAGAACATTCAAATTGACACAACTTGAAGTAAACAAACCTCAATGATGTTTAGCTGCAGCATTACATCAGACCTCTCACAGATTGAAATACTAGTGCAAGGAGTCGCTTAAAAAAGTCGCTTAAAATTCGACAGGGTCGACTTCATTGCACCGGGTTTTTATCCCATATGGCTCAGTCTCTTTCCGCAGCGCGGAAAGCGTCGCACAAAGCACGAACTCCGTAGCTCCAGCGACAACCCTCAGGAGTCTCCGAAAAGATGCACTCGTGAACTGAAGGATGCTGCCCGGAATCGAACCCACAACCTTCGGAGCACGAGTCAGACGGCTTGACTGCTTCGCCACGGAGACTCCCAAAAAAATGGTTGGCTGGAGATCCTTTGGAAGGCTGTGACTACCGACGTGATGGCATGTAGGTTGTCGGAGCACTGAAATGGGCTTGCTTCTGTCAGCGCGAGGTTCCTACAGGCCGTTCTCTTACCAAAGTACCACCTACACGGGGACTATGTTGCAGACCTCTAATTCTCCTCTCCAAGTCAAGAAATAGCTGGGTGTCCTTGAACTCTATATGTGTGGAGATGTATATTATTAGGATGTAACCAGGTTAGGATTTCAGCAGAGCACATACGGACTGGCTGGATAGGTAATGTTACCTCCACAAGTTTTAGGTATTTCGTTGTGAGTAGGCTTTAACCAAGTATCCGGGGGCTCGGATATGAGAGTATGCTAATAGGATATCAATAAAAGATGAACAGTGAATAAACAAATTAGGAAGATGTTCAGCACAGAAGCCACACAGAAAATAGGTTACAGTTTATTTCCTGCATCTATGTCGAAAGTGGGGGTGCCGCGCCACCAAGTTATGTGTGCTTATCACTGGCTGACAACCCTAAATAGTCAGAAATTATCTTTGGACAAAATCTATGTGACTGAAATAAAGATTATGCCTATGAATATCCAAGCGTACAGCTACAAGTGACTCGTTAAATTAGCTGAGCTGGATATTCTCCAAGGAGTTGGAAAGGGGAAAGTTAGATGACTAGGTTTACATCTCCAAAAGGATTTCTAGCCAGGAGAGATTATCCTCTCCGACTGCTTTCCCCTCCCTGGTACCTAAGTAATCCCCCATCAATGTACATACACACAAGCACGTACGCACAATTGGAAAATAACAGATAACTATGAGTTTAAAACAAACTACAATCACGTTTATTGTCTATCATAATCATTACGCATCTTTGGACCCATTAGGGATACACAAAGTGGAGAGTGGAAAAGAAGAAGTAACAAAGACATTTATGATCTGTTTAAGTCCCCGCTAATCACTGGTATCATGAAGGCTAATAGACTACAATGGCTGGGGCATATAGAAAGAATGGAAGATAATAGGGAAACAAAACTCACTTACACTCAGGAAATAAATGACCGTAGACCCCGAGGTAGACCAAGAAGGCGGTGGAGAGATAATACATGTACAGACCTACAAGCACTTGGAATCAACGACTGGCAAGAGAAGGTCCACCAGAGAGACGAATGGAGACGGATTGTATTTGCAGCAAAGAACCTCAATGGCTCGGAACGCTGAAGAAGAAGAAGAAGAAGAAGAAGAAGAAGAAGAAGAAGAAGAAGAAGAAGAAGAAGAAGAAGAAGAAGAAGAAGAAGAAGAAGAAGAAGAAGAAGAAGAAGAGGAAGAAGAAGAAGAAGAAGAAGAAGAAGAAGAAGAAGAAGAAGAAGAAGAAGAAGAAGAAGAAGAAGAAGAAGAAGAAGAAGAATCATTACACCTATGATGGTTGTCTATGTGATGATGGTGAACACATAAGTTTATGCATTACAGCAACCATGAAAGTGAAATGATGGAAATAAAATTCATAACTCTGGAGTATCCTATTTGGATCTGTGTCCGGGCTCCCAATTGAGATAAGCAAGAACAGCAGTGCGGTGTTCGGAACAGTAGAGTTCTGTCTTGTCGCCACCAGGTCTCTCTCAGTCACTGCGCGGGAAGATCTGGGCTCCTGTTGAGTGCTTGGAAGAGATAATCAAGAATGTGTATTATCTATTTCTACATCAGTACAATCCTAAATAGTACATACAATCTATCACACCCATATACAATGACCAGTTTGGCCGAGTCTCTCTTTCAGCTCAACTAAGTTCACCTCCTTACCACTCTATCTCTCTCTCCTACTGTCTAGTCTGGGAAGGACTTTTCAATCGTCTCACAAGTTTGAAATTACAAATCCTGCCATCTCTTATAACGTCCCGTCATGAGGAATGCATTTGTCCTAAGTTCATGTCACTAATTCAGACGCCAGTTCTTACAGCCGCTCCGTTCAACCGTTAGTTTAGCAGATTAAAGGGTCGGTGGTGATATAATAGTACCTGATCTCCGGGCTTATATGCCGTGATCAGTCTCTGTGAAAGACCCCCGTGAGTTACCGTGAACGCTCGTTCACAACACACTGAAAGGGTTAGGTGGACCATACACCTAATACCGAGTGTAGGTAATGTCCACACTACTACGCCTCTGCTGCACACACAATCAATAGGCAATATGCCAATGCGTGCTGCGCATAAGCACACAATAGCATAACACCCAATTCCTTCTAGTGAGTACAATATGAAAAATTGCATATCGAACATCAAATACACATAGAGTATGCAAATTCAAAACAGACATAAAGATACTCAGCATAATAGCATAATGCATGAGTTAGTAACAATATTGTATACATACAAAATAAGACATATAACAAGTCTCTCTAAAGTAACCACCCAGGACAAGCCGCATTGCTGGTCTGCCCGGCTTAGTTACTACTTAGCCACTGCCGTGGTAAGAATAAAAAGAAATAAAGTCAATTGACTATATTATGTACAGAGAATGCACACAACAAAAGGAGACTAGACTAGTTTACACATGAGTGACAAGCATCTGACAAGACACATGAAAGTATATCTATAACATTGCCGAGATCTGCCTAACATAAGGTTACTTGTCATAAAAATAACACATTTCTAGCAATGTGTCGTATACTGAACTGAGAAAGAATATTGCACAATCAAGTAACATGAGACAATAATAGTTCATGAAATAACCTAGGTCAGACATCGACTGAAAGTCCATACGTCAAAGTTACTAAGAAATAACATTCCTAGGAATATAAATGTATACAAGGAGATAGTTCATACCTGTTTTAAAATTTTACGAATCTAAAGTGAATCGATCTATGCATGCGTATTTATTTTAAGTACGACAAATGCTCTTAATCTCTTTGGCGCCTCCCTGTCTGTTTCAAGTTATAATTTACATTCCCGGGTTTTAATTGCCTCCATTCAATCGCACCTTCTGGTGTTACTTATTCAGCCCACCCCTACACCTCTTTCACAGTGGAGACTGAAATATCTGACTCCTTCACGCGGGTTCGCTTAACACTGCATTGAGTCTGCCAGTCCGTCTGTTTTTAATTGCCCTTAGGCTACTTTGTTTGGCCTGCCGGCCGTCCGTCTGTGTTATCATTCAGACACCCTGCACTTTCTACAGGTAATTAATAGCCACTCCCCAACCACTGGTCTTGTTTACACTTTTGCCCAGCCGACACGTTCCATTATCACTCCGACATTCCATACCATTCTCCTGTGAATGACTGCATTCACCTGGTTCGTTTCACGTCTGCCCTTCTGTCTGGCTGGAATGATAACCTCTGCAGGTGATCTGTACTGGTGTAAAATTAAACTGTTCCCATGTATAAAGCAGTCCGTGGGGGTTTGTTTACTTGTAGGCTTTTTATGAGTAATCTTACGTCAAGGCTAGGCAGTCTTGTACAGTGCTTGTAGAGAATGCAGTTCATTCTTCTGTACTCTCTCTAAGCGGTCCATAAATTTTGAAGTCTGGGACAGTCTCATAGGATGGTAAAGCGGCATTGTGTGACAATCTCGACAGGTGCATACTGTAGGGCTGTATTTTGTTTCCTCGCATATCCTTTACAGGACATCGCTATCAACACCAGCATTTTACAGATGGTGTTGATTTCTTGGCAAGATTAAGCTCAGTAGTTTGCCATTGCTTTCTGGGCGGCTGGCTTACTTATCCCGTAAGTCACCAACGCAGCGAGAACCGCTACCAATTCTCGTGCGCTGCGTTACCCTACGTGGATAAATGGGATTACGGAGAAAGTCGTTTAACACCTAGTCCAGGGAGACCGGCAGGGATGTCTATACATACATACATACATACATACATACATACATACATACATACATACATACATACATACATACATACATACATACATACATACATACATACATACACGCACGCACGCACGCACGCACGCACGCACGCTTGTGTGTGTGTGTGTGTATATGTGTGTGTGTGTGTTTCCAGGAAGTAAAATACTTCGGTCATATGAAAAGTCACAGTGGCTCAGACAGAACAGATATGGGAATATGGTTCTTGGAAAAAGAGGGAGGGGTCAAACAACACAAAGATGTACACATAACGCCTTGATCACGAAGGTGCACGAGAAGGGAGAAATTGCAAGAGATGGAGAAACTTTCCAGAGTTAGGTTTTTCTTTTGCGCTTTTAAACTCAAGCGTAGTCCATACACACTATTTATAGTAGTGCTGGACTGAATTTTGCGTGTGGATTGGCTTTCCCTATTAAGAGTGTCTCTCGCCATCCGGCGAACCCACTCCGACTTCAGAGGCACTTGTAATTTACGTCCCAAAGTCAAGGACGACAGGTGAACATTTTAGTCCAAGTGTCCGGTGTAGGGGTTGAACCCCTTACCTCGGCATCAGCACAACGGATGCTTAAGAACACACGGTCTTTTCCATTCGGCCATGCTGACGTCTCTCAGTGTGTGGTGATGGGAGCAACGCTAGACATGAGACCCGCTGTAAGATGATGTTATGAGGAAAGCGAAAGACTACCTCAGCCTTCGAAAGATATTCTACAATGAGGCCACGACATTGTTTACAAGCACTCAGAGAAGTAAGTGGAAATCAGAGCATCCAGACTACCCGAAGGGTGGTGTACATTACCAACTCCACAGAAGAGAATAAGTAACAATCGTCAGACAGCAGTCTGAAATACCACATGTTTCATAAACTAAAGGTAGGAAATGCCGATGAATGTAACTGTACAACTAGTAAAATGACCATGAACATTATTGCAGGAGTGTCCAACACATTAAAAAAAATTAAGTTGCATATCCTTTACAGGACGTAGCAGTCAACCCCAGCATTTTCGCTGTTCATGATTCCTGGGCAAATTTTACGTTCAGTAGTTTGCCATTGTTTCTGAACGACCAGCTCCTATACCTTTTTCGAAAAAAACTAGCACCGCTGTGTTTCGAAACCGGGTATACGGGCTCACAAACCGCGTTCGCAAGCCCTTAGCCACGGAATACAGAACAGAAAATAAATTAATATTGTGGCCTACATCCGCTCCATCGTCATCATCATCATCATCATCATCATCATCATCATCATCATCATCATCATCATCATCATCATCATGATCCGCTCCATCTGAGGACTCTATTCATATTGACTTCTGAAGCTATACGAAGAATATATATATATATAACAACTATTAACAGGTCAATACAGTTGTGAGTAAAGTCTTGAACGGCGATCACAAGCCCGACATTGTGCCAACTGCTTCGGGCGTAGGAGCACTACTGGGAGAAACCAAGCCTCATCCTAGTGCGAGGAAATGCAACCTAAGTGACACAGTGCCAAACAAAAAATAGATTTAAACCAAACATCGTACACAATCAAACAAACACATATTATAGTAAATGTGAGTTCACTGAGCATTGGAATTTGGAAGATACCGCGAAATAAAACAAATAATGCCATGGCCGTAGTATGGCGATATATCGTCCTTCTGTCCAAATGGGAGGTAAAATTTGGTGATCCTGTGCCATTGAATCATACACTAAACAGAGGGCTGTGAACAGAGCTGATCACCAACGACATGAACTATCAGAAGAATCCTCATTCTGCTCGGCGCTTATTACTTTCTCCTAGATATTTTGTAACTCCTGTTCACTTTCTGCTAGTAACACGTCATCAGCGTACCTATAGTTGTTTATAATTTCGTTGATATTCAGTTCAAGCAATTCTCCATCTTGTTTTCTATGTATAAGCTGAAAGCGCTTGGTATACAATAAGCATTCCTGTCATTAAGTGCATATATTACGTAGGTGTGGTTATATAATAATAGCTGATTCTTGTAAAATGAAAAAATGGGATTGGGGGGAGGGGGGGTAGGATATATATATATCCTTTCACACTGTAACACTATTCTAATTATTATGAGGTTTAACGGGCACTAAACTTTAATAGATTAAATTTCTGTGCAATGGTCTATAAATCAGACCTTACAGTTTAATTATAAAATTGAAAACAGAGTTACTCCTAGCGGGAGATAGAAATATATCGAGACAAACGTTATTGAAGAATCTTATCAATGTTTGTCCTTGGCTAATACTAATACAGCAGGCATTGCCGTTTCATTTACTGGATAATCATTGAAGCTCAGCAAAGCAATTTTGCGGTGTTTTAGGGTCAAATTGGTGATTCAGAACTTAGCTCAGGTCCGTAGCTCCCACGATGGTTGTGTGCAATTTTATTCCCCTGCCCTTCCTCAGTTCTCACTTGATGATGACTACTTCAGATCGTTAGGTGTATGCATATCAAATACTGTTCAGTTCACTTCTAATGTTAGTTAGTTAGTTAGTTAGTTAGTTAGTTAGTTAGTTAGTTAGTTAGTTAGTTAGTTAGTCGACAGATCATCCTCAGAGAGAACAAACTGAAGTATCTGGGAATCACATTTGACAGGAGTCTGTCCTTCAAGGACCACGTGGAGACGGTTGTGACAAGATCTCAAAAGGGACTCAATGCACTTAAAACTATGGCTGCAATGGACACAGAGCAGAGAATGCTCTTCACACTATACCAGCACTTGATCCTCTCAGTGATTGATTATGGACTAGGACTGCTCACTGTCTCAAAGAGTCAGCTGGTGAAATTAGAGCGCATACAGAATGAAGCGATGCGGGTCATTCTGGGATGCACCAGAGACACTCCAGTAGTGTGTATGCGTTACATCCTTGGTCTGCCTACTGTTGCTGGTAGGCACAAGGTGATGCAAGCGAAGGCATACCTCAGAGTAGCTGCAGACACAGATCACCCGTTGCATGAGGCGCTGGACGTAGTTAAGGGTCAGAGACTGATAAGAGGGAAATCATGGATGGCTCAGGCGGAGGATACGATCAGACAGGTGTGCCCCTTGGAGAACATCAGGCGAGGAGAGGAGTGGGTCAGAGTGCCAGCCGTGCAGTCAGAATTGTGGAGAGTTGTAATAACATTGAGCCGGGAGTGCAGGGAGTGGCCAGCAGGGGCCACGGAAGTGGAAATTCAGCAACTAATTCAGGAAAATTCTCGCCCGGGTGATGTGATTATCTACACGGATGGGTCAGTGATGAGAGGTAGGAGAAGTGCCTGGGGGTTCTTGGCAAAAACTAATGGTCGGCGATTGGTGCAGGAGAGCCTGGCGTATGATGACACTACATCTAGCTTAAGAATGGAGGTGGAGGCGGTCAGTGCAGCTTTCCGCTGGATAGAAAACACGATACATACACACATTGTGATTGTAACTGACTCAGAAAGCATGCTGAGAAGGGTGAGAACGGGCAAGCTTCGTGCAGAGTGGCTTGCTTCGCTTCAGAGGTCACGGGTAGCAAGCATCACCTGGATCTTTTCTCCTGGGCATGCCGGTGTGCTGGGGAATGAACAGGCGGAGAGATTGGCTGGCTCGGCAAAACTTGGTGGAGTATTGATGCATGACAAGGCAGACGTGGTTGCGGCCTTGTGGGAGCACGTGTACACCTCGGAGGAGCAGATGGATCACCATAGTCTGGTAAGAATGAGACAGCGAGGTGTGACGCTCGACGCTCAGAGGAAAGGCGAGACGGACATATAATCAGATTGCTACTGGAACTATTAGTGTTGGAACTCTTCGCTGGCTGCTGAGGATGGGGACGGAGCGCTTATGGGAATGTCCCGAATGCTGTGATGTCGGTTCCTAAATCAATCAATCAATCAATCAATCATCCTCATTGCACATCGAACCATTCAGTCCATAAATGCTCGGATCCCCTCAGCAAATCCCGCAGCGAGTAGCGGCTAACGACACCAGTTCTGTGTTGGTTTATCAGTCTTCTTTGGCTTCCTGCGTAGTGTTCTTGTTTGACCACCCCTCTTTTAATTTGCTGTTCTTGCAGTCTGGCCATGGTTGTAGATTCACAGTCATCACTTGGTTCTCGCAAAAGTCTTACTTCTCGTAGAGCATTCAGAATGTCAGCCTGGTCCATGGCGCGTCCGCCCTCCACGTAGCGTTACCTGCGAGGTCGTCAGCCCGCTCATTCCCTTGTACTCCCGCATGCCCTGGCACGAAGATGAAACTAATCTTTGCCAGCCGAAAACGCTTCAGAGACAGCAACCATTCTCATCGGATCCCCCCCCCCCCCATCACTATCCACTTGAGCATGTTCATTGAGTCGATAAGGAAACATGCCCTAGTGAATGTCTGTGTCTCGAAAAATGTTATTGCTGTCCTTACTGCCATGACTTCCATAGTCAGGCTACTTGTGGTCTCAGCAAAAGCACCAGAGTCCTCCTTCACAATTCTCCCTCCGGCCTGAGCCGTAAAGGCCCATGAGCTTCTCACATGTCGGACGACCGACCCGTCTGTGTAAATGACAGCATCACCGTCTAGCGAATTCTCGAAAATCAACGTTTGTACTTCCGCCTCCACAGCTGCCGGGTTTTCTTGTCTGCATTTTCTGTCTAGTTGGATGCAAACTGATAAGGATGTGCAGAAATCTGTTGGCACTTGTACCCACTCCTCGCCAGGTTCTAAGTCCTCAAGTGAACTGTTGAAGAATGTCTTCGGCTTGACCCATCCACGACCGTCCTCTTTTTAACCTGCTGCCCTTCACCTTCATAATTTCACTATGCAGTGAATGTTGTGTGTTTGCGTTAACTCTGAGGTAGGCGCGAGCACTGCAGACTTGTATTCTCTCTTCAATGGTTGGAAAATCAAGAAGGTAGCGCATCGCCCTGCATTCTGTATCTCTTGTACATCCAAGAATAATGCGCATAGCTTCATTCTGTATCCTTTCCATCCTTTCTATCTGCTTACGGCTGAGAGTCAGGATTGCCATCGCATACTCACAAACAGACATGACCAGCCCCTCGTATAGAAGACATAGATGGCGCTGCTCAGAGTTTGCTGCCGCCATCACCCGCATCGCTGCCAACCCCCGCTTGGCTTTTGTTATCACCTGGTCTATGTGCTCATTATAAGCTAGGCTTCGGTCAAACCGTATCCCCAGGTAATTCATTGCCTGCGTTCTTTCCACCGTCTCTGAACACAGCATTACAGTTGGTGTTGGATTGTTGACAATATGATTATTCAACGAGAACCAAGTCACTGTTGCCTTTGTTGGGTTGACCATTGCCCCAGCTTCATCACACCAAGTACTTATGCGATTGAGTTCGGTTTGTAGTTCCACAGCAACCTGATCTCTATCCTTACCCTGGCGATACACTAAAACATCGTCGGCATATGACAATGTCCTACCAGGTCCAGTGATCTGCTCACTGGTGATTCTCACAGTGTAGGCATTGAACAGTACCGGAGATAATGGTGATCCCTGTGGTAGGCCAGGATATATTGTTGGTTCAGACGTCCAACTGCCACATCTAAAAACTGCTTTCCTTTGGAAGAGGGCTGCAGCAATCCAACAAAGGAGGAATGGACTTATTTTGAGTTCAAGAAGCTGAAGCATTAAAAAATCCAATGGCACTCTGTTGTACGCGTCCTCAAGATCAATCGCTGCAGCAAAAGTTTCAATTCACTTCTTCTTCTTCTTCTTCTTTCGTTCGCTTGAAATATGTCTATAACTGCAATGCTGTCTCTTGTATGAATTGAACTGTCTTTTTCAGTTCACACAGCGGTCCATAGAGTTTATCTTCCACTGTCGTCTCTCTAGGCCAGAAGGTTTGCCTAGATATGTTATATTTTGGGCAGTCTTGGAGTATGTGCTCTGCTGTCTGCGACACCAATCCACATGTGCACATGGCTGTTTCACCATTCTTGAATTTTGTATACATGTGGTTGCGTAATCTATTGTGTCCTGTTCTGAGGCGCAGAATAATGACTTGTTCTGGTCTATCCATAACGTGGTAGTCATCTTGAGCAGGTTTTGGTGGCTTTCTGACTGATTTGATCATTATTTTCTTTTGGTGGTATGTAACGGGCACATCAGGCTGTTCTTCTTTGGCTCCCTCCTTAGCCAATTGATCAGCTCTGTCGTTTTCGGGTACTCCACAGTGGGATGGTATCCACTGTATGGTGACCTTATGCTGACTGCTAAGTTAAGAAAGTAGTGTCCTTAGTAGGCCTACTGGCAATTTCCCAGACAGGAGCGCTTCGACTACTGATTTTGCATCTGTCAATAGCACCACAGATTGTGTACCATTGCTGGTATTTAGTAATTTCTCTGTTGCTATCTTGATTGCCTCAATTTCAGCATCGTAGTTATGGCAGTACTTTCCTGTCGGTACTCTAGCTGTGTCCCTGGTATTATTTGGGTATTCTATGTACACTCCCGCTCCTCCATTTCGAACAGCATTTTGTTCTGACCCATCTGTGTAGACTCGGATCCAGAGGTCCTGTGGGTATTCTCCATCAAGGAAGCTGAGAGTGGCTGTTCTGCGCTGCACACTGTTCTGTTCTTCCTTGTCAAATATTCCTCTCATTTTTGTCTGGATTTGTAATGATAGTCTATGCTCATCTTTCCATGGAGTTCGCTCTGGAATAGTTGTTAGGGGGATACCAACCTCGGGGCAGATCGGTGGTTTCTCTGCAGAGTCGTTTGGCCTGGTGGATAAAACTACTTCTTTTCAACCGCCCCATAGCTAGGTTTTCAAATCTGTTCTTCATAGGGTGGCCTGGCAAGCTGAGGAACTTTTCTGCTTGTATTAGCGTTTTCGTATCTCTGCGCTCACTCAGTGCTTGTGTCCTCCACATCTTCTCCATTTCCACTATAGGGGTTGATCTCATCCCTCCTGTGGTGACTCTAAGTGCTTGATTTTGCACTTTGTACAGCTCTTGTAGTGTGGTTTTTGATGCCGAACACCATGCAGTTGACCCGTATTCCAGGTGTGGTCGTATGCTCTGTTGATAAACTTTGCTAAGTATTTTCCTACTGGCTCCCCATGTGGTTCCACTTAGCTTTCTCAGGATGGCTATTTTCCTTCTGGCTTTTGCTACTGCTTCGTTGATGTGCTTTCTCCATGTCAGCCTGCCATCAAATGTTACTCCAAGGTATGTTGGTTCTTTATCTTCTCTTAGGGGTGTTCCATTTATCTGGATGGTCCCTGCCTTTTGTTTTGGAGAGAGGGTAAATATGGTGGTGCTGCACTTGTCAGTGTTTATGCTGACACACCATCTATTTGCCCATGCAACAAATGTATCTACAGCTCTTTGTAGTAATCTGGTGGCCACTGATGCATGTTCATTTGTGCTCCATAGAACCAGGTCATCGGCGTACATTGCGGCTTTAATTCCATGCGGTAGATTAGCAACGAGATCATTGATGAAGATTAGAAAGAGTGTGGGGGACAAGACTCCGCCCTGGGGAACACCGTGACGCAGTAGTACTTTCTTGCTCTTTAATCCGTCTATCTGTACTCGGGCTCTTCTGTTGTGCAAGTATGCTTTCACCCATTTGTACATTCTTCCATTGACTTTGCAGTTACTCAGTTTATTCATCATAACTTCTTTCCAGACTTTGTCAAAGGCTTTCTTCAAATCTATCCATGCCTCAAGCACCAGCTTCTTCTCTTGGAATGCATCCTCAATTTCTTGAGAGAGGTAGGTTGTCTGATCTTCCGTAGAGTAGCACTGCCTAAAGCCTGCCTGCTGTGGCACAAGGATGTTTTTACTTTCAATGTACCACTGCAGTCTGTGATTGATGATGCGCTCCAGTGTTTTGCAGAGACAGCTGGTGAGGCTAATTGGTCTGTAGCTAGAGGCAATGGAACCCTCTCTCTCTGATTTTAGGAGGCGTATCATGATTGCTTCTCTCCAGGCTTGTGGAACACTGCCTAAGGTCCAACTGTTATTGAAGATCTGCAACAGCTTTGCTTTGGCCTCTGTTCCTAGGTTCCTGATCATTTCATTGGAGATACCATCAGCTCCTGGTGACTTTCTCATTTTCAGTTTTGATATGGCTAGCTCCAGTTCGCTGATTGTGATGGGTGCCTCCAGAACCTCATGTACTATTTCCTTCTGTCCTATATGTTGCCGTTTCTCTTGAATCTCTTGTTGTTTCTCTGGACTGATTTTGATATTGTTATCTTGTGCGAATGAGTCCGCAAAATGGTCAGCTGCTTGCTTTCTTGTTAAGATGTTTCCATCTTTATGTAGTGCAGTTTTTGAGTTTCTCCCTGTGCCCTCATCGTTAAGTTGTTTTATTAGCTTCCACAATTTCCTTGTGTCTCTTTCAAAGTTCAGAGACTGTTTTTTCCTGCCAGCTTTTCCGTCTAGCCTGCAGCTTGGCCCTTTGAAATTTGGCTTTTGCATGCTGGAATTTATTGTGGTGCTCTTGGCTGGATGTGGCCTCTGCTTGCTTTCTGCATACTTCCACATCATTATGCAACTGTTCCAGTTCACTACTCCAGTAGGAATTATATTGTTTACGGGCTCCTCTTGGTACTGTTTCTCGCGCTGCCTGTAGTATGCATTTCCCAAACTCTTCAACTACTTTATTTATGTCTTTCTCAGTGTTCAGGTTTCTAACCAGTATGCTGGTGCGATTCTTGTACATTGCCCAGTCTGCTTTCTTGTAGTTCCACCTCGAGAGGGTGCTGCTTTCACTTACAAGCTCATTTTCTACAGTTAGAAAGACTGGTCGATGGTCACTGCCACCAAGTTGTTTCCCAACAATTCGTGTAATGTTCCACTCCAGGTCTGGTGAATGAAAAGCCAGGTCAGGTGTAGTTGTAGAGTGCCACGATCTCGAGTAGAAAGTATGTGGGTCGGACGGCTTGTTAACCAAGATGAATCTATTCTCATCTTGCCAGTCTTCCAGTCTCTCTCCTCTCTGGTCCATGTGATCATAGCCCCAACTCTGCGAGTGGCTGTTGAAACCGCCGCACACAATCATTTTTCCTGTTAATGGTAGTGTGTCCAGTGCCTGTGGGCGGTCACTTGGACAGTAGTAATTGATCAGATGTATGTCTGTCTAGCCTGTTTTAAGTTTAAGTGTCTGATACTCAGCCCCTTCCATATAGACTTCGATTTGGGAAGCAGTGATGTTATTTTTTACAAGGGTAAGTATCCCACCTTTTCGCCTGTCCTTTCGGTCAGATCGGTAACACTGGTAGCCTCTGATTTTGAAGGCTATATTTTCGTTGAGGTGAGTTTATTGCAAGCAACATATGCTTACTTTTTCTTTGTCCAGGATGTTTTCTAATTCTACTTTTTTGTTGCTGACTCCCTCCGCATTCCAGTGCATTATTTTAAGTCTTTGTTTAGTATGGCCAGCTGTTCTATTCTCATGTCCCCTGGCTCCACATGACATCTGAGTAGGACCTCCAGTAGTTGGAGTTGGACCCTTTCGAGACATAGGGCCCGGCACTGCACCTGCCTGGGGGTCCAAAGCAGGGCGAGCACCATAACATTTAGCAGTAGTCGACATATTCCATTTTGCGTAATTGCGTGGCATCCTGATTTCTGTGGTGCGCCTCCTGGCTGGTTGCCTCCGTCTTCAGCACCTTTCCTTTGCTAGAGCAGACTGTGGTCTCACTCGAGTTTAGATGTGTACACACGCACACACGTGTCTGCACATGCATGTATGTGTATACACATCTAGAGCACACTGGTTATTTTCCGGCGCCAGATACTCGCCGTCGCCCCTTCTCCTGTTAGTTAAAACAGTTCCGCCACGTGAAGGCCAGGAGTTGGACTTTTGCTGCATAGGTTATGTATTCACGAGCCATTGGGGTATTTAAGCAATGTTGGGCGCTCACCCCAACACTGCGCCCCGGCTACATACAGCAACATTTGGAACCAATTCACTTCTAATGTGCGTGTTCATACAAATAAAATGGTGTAGCTTTGGTAAGCTTTAACTGAAAGTCTGCTTAGCCTTTTTAAGTAAATTGTCTCTGTTATGGCTACATAATTCTTATTTGTGCCTTGGCTGCTCAGGCAATAGCATAGATAACACTTGTAGTATCTAATTCGTAGAATTCGTTGATAATGCCGATTGATGATGGTGATATATCTTATGGGTGAACAATGCCCACTCTTGTTTTCCGAGACCGATCACCTTCTAAACGGTAGTCAGGGCCATGGTAAACGTTTAATAAAACGGGTGGTTAAACTCACCACTAAGTAGTTTTACCTCAATTTAGCAAAATTGTCAAGGCTTGGGAATACTTTAAATCAGCACCCGACACACCGGCTAATCTGTAGGTAGTAGAAGGAGGGGATATCTCAGCTGTTAGGCGCCCTGGACAATTTGACAATTTTGCGTGTCTGGATGTTCGTTGCCAATGTGCCAGGTTGCTTGCACCGAGCCAAACTCAACTCTGAGGGTTTTGTCATATTGGAAAGGGGGGGGGGGGAGAGAAAGAATTGGTGGTTAAATTATACTTTCATTTCATAAGGAGAAGAAACTGCTGGGTACTGCATGTAATATCAACACCACTAAACTAGGGACATTCCCACACATCCTAGCTATCGCTTCAATAGTCACGATACAATTGAATTTGATTAAAAGTTCACTTGGCTGTCCCTCTGTGCTTTAGTATTGTAGACCTACTCACTATTCACCCCTTTCTGAGCCAGGCTTTCTTGATATGGATACTCCTCTGTTCAGCTGCACTCTACACGCGGTTCTACACAGCCTTCGCCACTTCACCTTTATCGTAAAATAGTTCTCCCCTCAGTGAGACAGCAATTGATAATCTATTTCTGCTATCAGCCTGTTCATTGCCCCGCACACCTGAATGCTCTGGACAGAAAATCCACATGCTCGCAATCTTTGTCGTGTTGAGCGATGCTAACTACCCCACCCAAAACATCTTAGTTTCCACATTGCAAAGGACACTCTGTGAGTCCTTTACAAAGACAACATGCGGCACATGCCCTCCAAAAATGGGAAGACTGCCATCACAACCTCAACTTCCATTCCTCGCCGGAGCTATGGATTTCGAATATACCATTACCCCTAAAACGTTCAACCTGAAAGAGAAGTTATATTAGGGTCCATCCCCGGCTCAGATTAATAATCCCGTGACTAAGTCAGCCACAAATAGCGGCTGACCACGGTTTAACCCACACAAGATATTAATTTGAAGGTGAGTGTTGTCCAAAGAATGTAAAGGCGAAAGTCAGTAAAATAACGAGTTCCAATTCCATTTTCTCGAGTTGTTATAATTGGGGTCCTTATTGTGTATCTGTTTATGCTCGCGAAGATAGGGTTGCGTATTTTTGTTTCCTGTATTCTGATTAGTTATCTGTGTATTCATTTCATCCTTGTTGTGGTTTTACATATCTGGCCAGAGTCGCACACTAGTAATGCCAGGTGTTATCGGGTTCCCGCCCATTCTCATGGTGTTTTTCTTCAGGAAGTGTTTTACCAGTTGTCATCACTCCTCTATTTCCCCGTTTTAGTTTTGGTCTTGTTCTGTCTTCGTGGTCTTCTCTTGTATCTTGTGTCGGGACGGCTGGATAGTTTGATCTTGTTGGAGTCATTTCTTCTCCCGGCCACCGTCCATCATTAGTCACTTTTGTTTCGACTTTCTACCTACTCTTCTGTTACTTATTCTGACTTGGACTTATTATTGATGTCTTCTGTTTCTGATGTTTCATTCTTTACCGTGAGCCGTTTTGGTATTCTCTCTCTTCTTGAATCTTTGTCAGCCTCCTCTGTTTCTGCCTTGATTACAGTCATTCTTCTTCTGCGTTCATCCGGAGTTTTTTTTTTCCGGACGTGATTGCGTTGTGCCTGTTTACAGTAGAGCTGTGCTCTTGCGCCGTCAGGCCGACACATCCGACTTCTGCGGGCATTTGTTGACCGGGTTAACCTTCCCGGGGATTGCAGCCATTCCAGCCACACCCTGTTCAATCCTGTACTGCATGAGCTTCCATTCGTCCAGGATGCACTGAACGGTTGTTATATGTGTCTCTTGTATCTGATCTGCTTTCTCCCCATGCTGGTCACTTAAGATTTCAGGTCCTTCAGCTGGCCTTCTAACTGTGCTTTGTCGCATTTCATTAGTCGGATGGTCGCTTTGTTCTGTCTCCTAACCTTAATATTTGGTAAAATTTGACTTGACTACAATTTTCATGCCGGTCTCCCTGGTCTAGGGGTTACACGACTTTTTCTGTGATCCCGTATACTCTCGTGAATAACGTGACGTGCGCGACAATCGGTAGCGGTTCTCTTCGCGTCGGTAACTTAGGGGTATGTGAGCCTGTCGTCAGAAAGCAATGGCAAACTACTGAGCGTAATCTTGCCGAGAAATCAACAATCAGCTGACAGATGCTGACGTTGACAGCGATGTCCTGTAAAGGATATGTGACCAAAAAAAAACAAAAAAACAATTTTCATTGTTTCCCAGCCTAGGAATCTCGCGCCGTGTTTTCCGAGGCAGTTGGTGTACTTTCTGTTGGAGTTCGGCCTCCCGAAGTCCGTGTTGATCTTTGCATGACGGCACTGGCTGTGTGGGTGTGGTCCGCACTGAGATTTATATTTCCTCCTTCATTCATTCAGTAGCATGTCCCTTGCAGAATCTCGCTCCCATAACAACCCTCCGGAAAACTTCTCGATCCTAAGCATGACGTCACGCGTTCGATTCACCCGTCTGGAGATCATCCGCCACATCCTGCACCCATCTTCTCTTTGGCCTTCCTCTTCCTCTCTTCCTGGGCATATACTCCTCCATTATTGTTCTCTCCAAACTTTCATGACGTTTCAAGTGACCAAAATATTTCAATTTTCTTTGTTTTTCATCTTTAATAGCCAACCTTCTTCAATATTCAGCTCTTGAAGTATGGATGCATTTGCTCTTTTCTTTATCCAAGATATTTTTAGAACCCGTCAATAACATTTATGTTCAAGGCATTTATGCGCTGTTCAGCTTGTTTAGTAAGTGTCCAGGTCTCACAGACACATGTTGCAATGAGAAAGATGCATGCTCTTAACAATATAATTTTTGTAGTTCTATTTGTCCCATGCCACAATTTGTTCAGATGTTTTAGTTTTTAAAGAGCATTAGATATTCGTCTATTAATGTCTTTTATTGCGTCACCATTGTTGGTAATCAATGACCCAACATATTTGAAATTTTCCACCACCTCCAATTTTTCCTCATTAACATATCTATCTATCTCCATAATAGTTTTATCTGTAAGCATTATCTTTGGTTTTTGCTATGTTAAGATATAAGATATGAATTTCACTATTCTTTTGGGTTGAGGTTATTAGGTTTTTCTATAACATTCTGTGATGTGGATAGCAATAGTGCAATACTGTATCATCAGCATATCGAATCTCTGGTATTTCATGACCACCGATATTTAGGTCATCATATTGCTCCGTGATTTATATCATCTCTGACATTTCTCATTATATTTTCGGAGCACAGGTTAAACAAATAGGGATACAGTACACAGCCCTGACGGACTCCTTGTTTGATGTCAAACCAAGGGATACAGTACACAGCCCTGACGGACTCCTTGTTTGATGTCAAACCAGTCTGATGTCTCGCCATCTATTCTAACCGCTGCTTGTTGGTCTAAATCAGTGGTTCTCAATCTTTTATTGCCCGCCCCCACCCATTTCGTATTTCCTCCCTAAAATCCCCCGCCCCTGTGTAGCAACATGCAGACCGAGAGGGCTCAGTCAGTAGAACACGTACTTTCTGCATGCCAGGCAGCTCTTGGGCAAGACCGATTCACGTGGCGCCACAAGGTTCTCAGCGAACTGGCAGCAATAGTGGAAGTAGCAAGACTTTTAGATAGGCAAAGGAGATGTATATACAGGAGGAATTGACACCGTATGAATTGGCAGTTCTAGCTAGAGATATCCTGATAGCAGCCAAAGATTTAATTGCGACCAAGAAAAAGTACTATAAGCCTTGAATTACATCAGGCATGTTAGAATTAATAAGAATAAGAAGAGGCAAACAAGGGGACTGTTGATCAGAAACCTCCTGTCGTGGTTGCTCCCCGGCTGAGTTTTTACCACTAATTGAGGTTGGATATTTCTTGTCAATAATCAATAACTTCATTTCTTTGAACGTTTCGTAATCTCTTCCATTCTTGTGATGTTACTCTATTCTGATACAGCAATATTTGTATTGGTGTTTGCATTTCTTGTGTTCTTTTTATTTCAGAAAAATTAAATCTTTATTTCTTCAACTCGAGAAATTATTTCTCGAGTTGAAGAAATAAAGATTTAATCTTATTAATTATTTATACTTCATTCTGCTTTCACCTCTTTTCTGTATCAGTTCTCTTCTTTGATTTATCAGTTCTAACATGTCTGATGTAATTAAAGGCTTATGGTGCCTTTTCTTGGTCGCAATTAAATCTTTGGCTGATATCAGGACATCTCTAGCTAGAACTGCCAAAATTCATACGGTGTCAATCCCTCCCGTATAGATAGACATCTCCTTTTGCCCACCAAAAAGTGGGAAAACTAATGGCGTAATATGCAGGAAGTGGATTTTGCGACAGTTATTCTGTAATGAATGCCTTCCGAAAAGAGGCTCGGCCAAACGTAAGAGTCGAGGTTTATGAAACTAGCAGATTGTTGATCAATTCCTTCATCGGAATACTGTATATTTTTCTTTTAATAACTACACACAGCAGTTTACATCAGAGGAAATATGGCCAGAGACAGCAGGTACATTTTTGTGTACATAAGACACATTACAATTTGTAAACTTTACATTTAGAATTAGACGTAATTAATAAAATAATTTATTTATATTTTATTAGAAACTTAGATTGTGATTGAGAAAAAGGCGACAGCAGAAAGAAAAAGAGTTGTCTATCAGTTTCAGTTATGCTGTCGCTTTCTAAAATTCTAAAAAAAAAAAAAAAAAGCTAAAATCGGCTCCGTGCCGGTCGTTCAGAAAGCAGTGGCAAACTATTGATACTGAACGTAGACTTGCCTAGGAATCACGAACAGCCAAAAATTGCTGGGGTTGACTGCTACATCCTGTGATGCAACAACTTTTTTCCCCCTAAAATTAAGTTTCATAATTTTCTTATCTTCTGAGTTGAGTTAAGAACCGACATCATCGCACTCAGGACATTCCCATACCCATGCTCAGTCCCCTCGTTCAACAGCCAGCGAAGAGTCATACTATAGCCAGTTCCATTGTGCCATTACCCGAAATTAAAACGGAAGTGATATACGGAGTCATTTCCACCATGATTCACCATGTCTCCCAGTTTGCTAGTTACGACCATGCATTCTTTCAACTTCATTCATTCAATCATTAAAATCTCACGTGACAATAACACACGTCATCCTGGGTTTTCCAGGAATGGTTTGCTTAATATTCCATGCACAGCGATTGGTTGAAATCATCGTAACTTTTTATATAAATAAGAATGTACTTCATACTTACCGTAATTAATTTTTTTTTTGCGCTGTCGATAGAATTACTTCAATTATATATGTATTTTTGAATTCTCCATACAATTTTTAATATATCTGGAAAGTTTCATCACTAATTGTTTCCGATGTGTATGAAAACAACATTTTCTGCTAAGATGTGTTTTTGTTCTTTGCGCATATTGATCAGATTGGCATGTGCACTTTATAACACTATTCTGGCGCTGTCGATAGAATTATTTCAATTATAGATGTATTTTTGAATTCTGCATACAATTTTAAATATATCTGGAACGTTTCACCTTTGTAATTGCTTCCGATGTGGATGAAAAACAACATTTTCTGCGAAGTGTGCCTTTGTGAATGGGGAAACGCAAGGTCATGTGCCACAGCGACTGCGCATATCGATCGAATTGGCATGTACACTTTCTTTTTTCGACCTCAAAACGTGCAATTTGACCTACTAATTTGACCTACTGACTGTTAAAGAGAACACAAGTTTAAAGATTATTAATAATTTATTTGTATACTTTTACTATTTTTTTATCAATTAACATGACGGAACATATTCTTGAAGTCAGTTTTCATAATCCGCCTATGACCCGTTTGGGTGAGGCGACCTCGCACGCGGAGAAAAATGAAAACAGGCGAAGATGTTACGATCATGAAACCCAAAACGGTGGCTTGACTATATAAATAATCTTTGTGGAACAATCATTGTATCCTTGCTAGCGTAATCGTAAGCATTCCGCCCGTCATGCGGGAGACTGGGGTTCTATTCCCGGCTGGGCATTTTTTTTTTTAAATTTAATTTTTCACAAAATGATTATGTGATTTAATAGAAACTATTAAACATTTTTTTTTTTTTAAATTCGCATATCCTTTACAGGACATCGCTGTCAACAGCAGCATCTTTCAGCTGTCTGTTGATTTCTTGGCAAGATTACGCTCAGTAGTTTGCCATTGCTTTCTGAGCGGCCGGCTCAGTTATCCCGCAAGTCACCAGCTGGGGTCGAACCACCTCCAGCTCTCGCCCGCTACGAGACTGCGTGATAAACGGGATTACGGAGAAAGTGTTGTAACCCCTCAGCCAGAGAGACCGGCTATTAAACATTACGAACTAAAATTATTTATAGAACTAAGAAACTGGAAGTTTGTGAATAAAGTGTGCTCTATGGATCTGTGCAAGCTGCGGACTGCCGGGGAGCGCATCCGACAGAGGCAGCGGAATGATCGCGTATCGGAATCGATGGATCCAATAGATGTCTTTGTTTAACCCTTTACAGGGCAGACGCTTGTCCGTTTTGTAGCCCTGAACGGGCAAGATTTTTTCAGGTTCTGTAACATTTCGGGTCGCGTTAGTAAAAACATCACAAATAAGGTGTTAGTCAACCGATTTTAGTTAAATAAACAACACAATGATGGGAAAAGCATGCAGAATATGTTACTCACGTGATTGTTGCTGGTAATCCATATATGAACACAAATATTTACGAAATACGGCATGTTGTTTGTGATTTTCCGTCATCTATACGGCAATTTACAAACACATTTTCAGAATCATAATCACTCTCTTTAACCCTTTACAGGGCAGACGCTTGTCCGTTTTGTAGCCCTGAACGGGCAAGATTTTTTCAGGTTCTGTAACATTTCGGGTCGCATTAGTAAAAACATCACAAATAAGGTGTTAGTCAACCGATTTTAGTTAAATAAACAACACAATGAAGGGAAAAGCATGCAGAATATGTTACTCACGTGATTGTTGCCGGTAATCCATATATGAACACAAATATTTACGAAATACGGCATGTTGTTTGTGATTTTCCGTCACCTATACGGCAATTTACAAACACATTTTCAGAATCATAATCACTTCTTTAAAGTCCGACTCACGACTGCTAATGCAAAGTAACGCTTTGCACTGATATCTAGCTCTGATTAATAATCAACTTCGTGCCCTTTAATGTCATTTAAATTGAACAGAGCGAAATCTCGGCTATCACTTGAAGAATCGCCAAAATCCATTTTGAAAAACAGCGTAAAAATCCCGAAAACTATAAAAAAAAAGTCAGTTCAAATTCATTGTAGCTCGTTTACAAATGGCGGCCACGTTGTCAAGCTATCGGCGAAAGTGAAAGTAGCCGTCGGAAGTGTCGGAAAGCCGAGAGATCGCGTTTTTACAATGCATAATAGTATCGGCCGGAATAGGACGCTACGCTCATTTTAAGCGATCGGCCGGTAATGGCCGCTATGCCCTGTAATGGGTTAATGTGAATTTTAATTGCCATATAAAATATCGCCCCTGAATCAGTATAGTTTCATCGCTAAACTTGCTTGAAATGTGGTTGAAAAACAGATTTTCTGCGAAGATGTGACTTTGTGAATTGGAAACCCACGGGTCATGACGGCCACGCATATCGATTGCGCTACACTTTGTAACACTCAAAATGTGCAACTTGAACTACTAAAGTTAAAGTGAATACAATTTTAAAGATTAATAATAATTTATTTGTATACTTGTACTATTTTGTAATCATTTAACATGACGGAACATATTTTTGAAGTCAGTTTTCATATGACCGTTTGAGACAATCTCGCACGCACAGACACGCACACCCGCTGGTAAAGGTAATCGGACACACTGGAGAGCGACAATATTGGGTGAGGAGCATGAGAAATTGCAACTCGTCTCACCTCCACAAAAATGTGAATATCTTCACTTAGAAGTGACATACAGGCATCATTGAGGTACCATTAGATTTTGAATTTCAAGGCCTATCTACTGTGGCGGTCTCATTAGTAAATACTCAAATTTAAAATCGTGATAGTTCTCGCTACTACTAATCGTTCCCACCGCTATCTGATTAAAAGTTCTCCTGGTCTTCCCTCTCAGTTTTGAGATTCCTTATCTTCTGAGAAGATAAGAAGCATAAAAAAGGTAAAACGACAAAGTAGTAGTAGGATTACTTATTATTTACTAAATGAAATTTCTATCTTTCCTTCTTCTTCTTCTTCTTCAGCGGTCCGAGCCATTGAGGTTCTTTGCTGCAGATACAATCCGTCTCCATTCGTCTCTCTGGTTGACCTTCCCTTGCCAGTCATTGATTCCAAGTGCTTGTAGGTCTGTATATATATTATCTCTCCACCGTCTTCTTGGTCTACCTCGGGGATAGTGCATCATCCTGTTTCAAGCCAGATGTTATTTGGAAAGGGTCTGATATCTAGGGGTGTCACTACTGGTTGAGTGTGTGGTGGACTGCTACATCGATCGATAGATGCAATAAATGTTTCTGGGCCTGGAGGGCCCTCAATGTCGTCGGAGTATATATCCATATCTTTTGCTACTCATAAACACACTTCTCGATAGACGACGAAGTGAATCACAATATCCCTATTCTAAAAATCGACAATCCCACCAGATCTAGGTCAGTGCTAAAGATAACTATGCGGTGAATTAAAAATGAAGTACCGAAACTTCTACAAAAAGATCAGTGCAATAAGAACCAGAGCAGAACCATTTGACCAAAATAAAATAATTAACCACGGAAATGGAGAACCGATAAGTGAACAAAAGCAAATCCTAAAAAAAGATTGAGGCAGTACTTCGAATAACTTCTCAACATTCCATCAGATGGCACAGGAATTCAGGAAACCGATACAGAACTAGAACCAGACATACTGAAAGAAGAAATTGATTAGCCCCATTGAATAAATCACCGGGACAACACGAAATACTAAATGTACTAATTAAAGCAGCAAGAGAAGTAGGAACATCATGGCAACATAGACTATTTAACCATGTTTGGGTAGAACAATAGACACCACGAGACTAGGGAAATGCCATAATTATCCCAATTTGGAAAAACAAAGGCAGTAAAAGAGACTGCACACAACACAGAGGCATTTCCCTTTCGAGTCATACTGGGAAAATATTTTGCAAAATTCTTGAGAAAAGGTTACAAACTTCTATAGAACCCCAGCTAAGCGAAACACAAATTGGATTTAGAAAAAACAAAGGATGCACAGATGCTATCTTTGCTCTTAGACAACTTATAGAAAAATCAATTGAATTTAATGAAACACTGATTGATTGATTGAATCGACATCACAGCATTCGAGGCATTCCCATAAGTGCTCTGTCCCCATCTTCAGCAGCCAGCGAAGAGTTCCAACACCAGTATACAATCTCATCCAGTTGCAATCTGATTATATGTCCGTCTCGCCTTTCCTCTGAGCGTTGAGAGTCGGCCAGATCCCCTCGTCACTCCTCGCTGTCTCATTCTTGCCAGACCATGGTAATCCATTTGCTCCTCCGAGGATGAAACACTCTACTTAGCCTTTGTTGACCAAGAAAATGCATTTGATAGAGTAGATAGAAACAAGCTGTGGGAAATCCTTAAATGTTATGGGGTGAGTACACATCTAACAAACTTATGTAAAAGCTTATACAACAACAGTGAATGCATAGTGAGAACAAATGGAGGATACTCAAAACCCTTCACCATAAGATCCGGAGTATGACAAAGTTGTGTCCTGTCCCCTCTCCTGTTCATAACCTTCATAGGCAGCAATTGTAAAGAAACCAACCAAAAGAGACCTCAAGAACACCATATGACGAACAGAACACAGAAGTACTCAGTGTATCGAGAAGATCAGAAATGAAGAAATTAGGACTAAAGTAGGGGTTATAGCAGCGCAAGATTTTATCAGAAGGCAGCAAGTTAAATAGTTTGGCCATATAACTAGATTTCTAACTAACAGTATACAACAACAAACAATGATGTACAGACCAAATGGAAGCAGAAGAAGAGGCCAGCCACATAAACGATGGACAGACGGACTAGCAGAGTCCATGGGAATCTCGATACATGAAACCCATAAACGGGCACTCTCCCGCTGTGCAAGGTACAAGAGGGATGAGATGCGATGAGACACGACACATATGACATTATATGATGATGGTTGACCACCAAATAGCCATTGCATTACTGTAACTTTAAGCTTAGAGCAAACATAATAAAATTATCTCTTCATGAAAGTACATAATTTTTGTTGAAAATAATAAATATTAAATTATGAGGCAAGACATTGGACACAGCTTTTAAAAGTGAAATCAATAATACCCATTAAAGTCAATTCTAAGTGTAGATAATATTTAAATTTCTTTCACTATATTTTTAGGTTGGGGGGGTTGCTTGTTTTGAACTCAAATGTAGTTCATACGCGTGCTGCTACTTCTAGTGAAGTGGACTGATTTTTGCAGTGGATTAGCTTTCCTTATTACCAGTGTTCCTTACCATCAAGCGAACCCACTCTTCTGAGGTACTTGTAATTTACGTCCGCAAGTAAAGGACAAGAAGTCAAAATTTTAGTCCAAATAAATTGGTGGAACAGGGTGATGCACTATCGCCGCTACTCTTCAATCTAGCTCTAGAGAAAGTTGTAAGGAGGGTAAAAGAGGAATGTGATATTGGAGGAACATCCAAGCTGCTTGGTTATGCAGATGATATAGATATTATAGGGGAAAATGAACAAAAGACATTGGAAATATTGACTCACTTAAAGGAAAAAGCCCAACAGATGGGGCTGGTTATCAACCAATATAAGACAGAATATATGGTAATTTCAAGAGAAGGAATGGCTAAAAACTCTGGCCACATACAAATAGATATGACCATTAAAAGAACAGAAACATACAAATACCTGGGTACAATCTTCAACTGCTCCAACATCATAAGGAAAGAAATACAAACTAGAATCAATTCTGGAAATAAGATTTACTATGCACTACAACATCTACTAAAATCAAAGGCGCTATCTCGTAACACCAAGATCACAATATACAAAACACTGATCAGACCAGTTGTGCTGTATGGCTCTGAAACCTGTAGTACAACGAAAGGAGATGAAGCCTTGCTACAAACCTTTGAGAACAAAGTTTTAAGACGCATCTTTGGACCCATTAGGGATACACGAAGTGGAGGCTGGAAAAGAAGAAGTAACAAAGACATTTATGATCTGTTTAAGTCCCCGCTAATCACTGGTATCATGAAGGCTAATAGACTACAATGGCTGGGGCATATAGAAAGAATGGAAGATAATAGGGAAACAAAACTCGCTTACGCTCAGGAAATAAATGACCGTAGACCAAGAAGACGGTGGAGAGATAATATATATACAGACCTACAAGCACTTGGAATCAACGACTGGCGAGAGAGGGTCAACCAGAGAGATGGAGACTGATTGTATCTGCAGCAAAGAACCTCAATGGCTCGGAACACTGAAGAAATTGGTGGAAGGGTTGAACCCGCTATCTCGCCATCTGCACATTGGATGTTTAAGAACAAAAGTTCTTATCTATTCAGCCATGTTGATCTCCTGTCACTATTTAATACTAGGCAAGAAGTTAATTAAAAAATAAATAAACTTGGCTAGTCAATACCTTGCTTTTTTAGACAGGGGAGAACAGTGAGTGGTCGGGTGCCACAGTAACACCAAAGCCAATTTTGACCTGTGAGAAATGTTTGCCATACAGGAAAAAATGGATTTCCCTTTATATAGTGAATATGTAAACTGAATGTATCCAAGAATAATTTTGCAGTAAAATATGGATGTTTGATGCTAATTTGTGTCAAAGAAACTTATAATGATGTGTGAATTTGTGTGTGTGTATAATTGATTGAAAATTGTTTACCATTTTTCAGTGGGAATAGACAAATTATGCATAGATATATAATCTTAAACCCAACAGGTACTTTTGGTATATGCATCAATATAATTATTCAGTGTCCTTTTAACTGTTTGTGTGAAATATTGAATAAACTTCAAGCATGGAAGAAAGTGGATTCTGCGACTTTATACTCTGTAATAAATACTTTCTGAAAAGTGATTCGGCCCAAATGTGAGAGTCAAATTTATTGAAGTAGTAGATTGTTGATCTATTCCTTCATTGCGGTACTATACTTTACTTCTAATATCGACAGACAACAGTTTGTGTAGCCAAAGGAATTATGGCCAGAGACAACAGGTAAATGTTTCTGTATAAAACTGTTTCAAACATATAACTTTGGATTTAGTCATAATAATTAGCCAGAAGAAGCTTAGTACAAGCAATTAAATCATCCCTTCATGAAGGTACTTACATTTTTCTAAAACAAAGTTAAACAAGAAAATTACGAGGCAGACATTTTTGGCCTGAACTTCATCAGTCAATTCTAAATGGAGGTATTATTTTAATGTCTGTTACTTACGGCAAATGTCTTATTTGCAGCTTCGGATTATTTCAGGGAGAATAAAACAACATATATAGCAGCGTTGGAATAAACAAAATATATAACTTGGGCACAGCATAACAACATACCTATTGTAGTATTGATTGACCAGGATTGTTTTGTAGATTGAACTGACAACTGACACATGCTCACCCAGCAAACTAATGGAGTCTAGCTGCACAAAATAGACTAGGTACAATAGGTAGAAATTCCAGGAACCAGGTCACCATGACACCTGAAAATTTTACCTGGCTTCTGAACTTTCAAATTCAGTTCTTTAAATTGTTTTATTATTTTGTAGGGGTTAACGTCTTTCTTCGTAATCCCGTATATTCTCGTGAGTAACGCAGCTGGGTGAGAATCGGCAGCGGTTCATGCCGCGCTGGTAACTTATGGAGGTATGTGAGCCGGTCGCTCAGAAAGCAATGGCAAACTACTGAGCGTAATCTTGCCTGGTATATCAACAGCAGCTGAAAAATGCTGGTGTTGACTGCAGCGTCCTGTAAGGGATATGCAACATTAAAAGAAAATAATTAGACATGACCTTTACTTGTTTTTAAAGTGAGTATCTTATGTGTTTTTTTATTTACGTTTTCTGTTCCCATGTAACCGTGAAATCAGTATTATCTGTGTGCCGTTATTCCTTTTTGCACCCTTGCAAGCCGACTTTTGATCTCTGCAGCACTCTGTTACCTTAATGTTGATGGTAATGGTCTTATAGTTTCAGATAGCGGCTTATCTGCCAATACATCATGTGCATCTCATGCCTCATTGTTTGTGAGTTTGTGTCAAGATGTGTTGTGTTGTACAGTTACTACAGTTTGTAAAAAGAATCCATGTAAATTGACTGGTGCAAGTAAAGAAAAGTGTATTCTTAAAGCTTTCTTTTTAAGTAGGCCAACCATGCCCGTAAATATACCACAAAGTGAGAGAAAAGAAAACGAAAATGAGAAGCCAGCCAATCCAAGCGCCATTTGTAATTTTCAATATGATATATCAGCTTAAAATTAATTATTGTGTTCAAAACGACAATGAAAATCTTAGCATTGATAATTATCATCTTCATTATCTTCCACTTCTGCCATCAAGCATCGTGGGGAGTAATAGTTGATGTTCCAGCACTTGACGGGTGGCACTGGATAGTGTCATTTCATGTGATTCTATGTCCTTGTGTTGGCAATGCAAGAAAATAAATTTTCTACTCAGGTGTCCTCTTACTCTTGTATGAGATGTTCTTTGATGTAGCATCAGTGCTGGTAACTGATGGTGTTGCATTGAAGACAGTGTTTCTAAATTCCCTCAGTTGCGCCAATGAAAATTTAAGCTATCGTGACTCGAACTACTACCATGGTTAAACTTTGAAGAAGGAATCGCTAAGTTAGCAGTAAGTTTTCCAAAACTATAGACCAAAATTTGAAAGTTGTGTTTGGATGTTCTGGACCATTTTGGCATGACAAATCTTGCATGTTCTTCAAGTGTCAGGACGCTGAAAGTACAAAGATGAATCCTGAATATGCCCATTTAACATAGTGGGGGGGGGGGGGGGGAATGCTAATGTACTGCAATATATGAATGTACATTTCATGGCATTGTACTATATTGCCAAAAATGATAGATCCGACACTTACTTTTAAGGTTTGGTTCTTTTTGTTAATATAATTGATTCAGAGAAGTAGGTGAATGAAAACAAAATGTTATGAGTTTATTTCATATAGTGCCTCATATCTTCATGAAGATTTGATATGTGAAATGAAGGAAAGCTTGCATATCAGTATCTTACTTGATAGAAATACTGACAGATCTGATGATGAGATGCTGATATTATCTAATTGTTTATCAGAGAATGGAAGGTGAATGAGACATACATTTTTATTGTGCCATTGGAAGATGCAACAAGTGAATAACTTTAGCTATCTCATGATGATATCTTTGACTGGACCTCCAGTAAAGGACACTTAATGGCTCATTTCAAAATATGTAGCTTTATCTGAGTTTGATTCATGTTTGCCTTAGCCCGTGTTAAAAAAATATGCTGGCTCCTGAGGAAAAGGGGCTGGCTCCTGAATCATGTTTAGATTTTTCGACCCGTGCTAGGTACTGTTTTAATTTAACGCACGTTCGCTAAGTTGATAGGGAGCTGTTCTAATATTTTATGTTATGAGTACGGTTGGACTCTCTGTGAGTGAAACAGTGGCCATCTATCCCTCCGTGCATTCAGACCTACAAAATGTGATGGTGCTATGACATCACAAACCCATAGCCGGAAACTTCTTCGGGACACATAAATACTGCGTTAATTTTGGTGAAATTATGGAATCAGGATAGTTGCATAGAATTGATACAGAGTTACTAACCAGCGTCTCATTGATGTTTAAATGCCCATTCTTAATGTTTTTATAAAGTTAGTTGTGTGTCATTACCCCCAGCATTTATTGACTGATTTGTTAAACAATTTTACATTCAGTAGTTTGTCATAGCTTTCTGGATGGGTGATGTACATACTGTCAAAATCAGAAATAATGGGGAAAGAATAAGATCATTCTAGTCTTTGAACTTCACTTCAGTTGCCAGCAGGCCCTTTACAGAACCGCATGCAAGTGAGTCTGCAGACTGCATTCTGTTGGTTTCTAAAGGCATAACCCAAACAGTCAGTATACAGAAATGAGGCTTAGCAACCATGTGCAGGATGTGATTATTCCTTGGGTGAGCCCAGAACCAGAGCATCAGGTGTTGACTGCATTAAGAGAAGCCTCTTTTGATGGCAAGGAATATCTCTGTGTTAACCTGTCTTTCCCATTGGACTGAACAGCATGCATGAGGCTGTTCTGGATAACTTTGTTGGGGGAATTTCCTGTGGACTGCAGTAACATTGATGACACCATATTGAGATCATGAAGTATCCCAAGAAACAAGCCAGGAATGCTAACA
Source organism: Cepaea hortensis (assembly GCA_963921405.1). Taxonomy (NCBI): domain Eukaryota; kingdom Metazoa; phylum Mollusca; class Gastropoda; order Stylommatophora; family Helicidae; genus Cepaea; species Cepaea hortensis. The sequence goes on along the minus strand of OY992880.1, from coordinate 60,089,264 downwards.
CTGTCATGAATACCAGAAAGTCAGATGTGTTGACTGGAATGTGTTATTATCACAGCACTGCTGTAAACAATGCTACCATCTTTAAAAATAATGCTGGGTGAGTGCAGTAGAAGAGTACTGTCAACAAATTTAACCTGGTTTTGATCTTATTTTTCTCCTTCCTCATCCATGTTGTCTTTATCTTACGCTATTAAGTCTTTTAAGAACACAATCTTGATCTGTGGTCTCGGATTTGATATACTTTTTTCTTTCCATGCCATTAAAATTTACTTATGTTTTGTGATTTCATTTTATTCACCCTGTCTTTTAAATATGTCTACTGATGCTTATATCAGATGTAAACGCTTGCATGGTATGATAGAAAACTTTACAATTTCTCTCTCTCTCATTGCAGGTCATATCGGAAAAGATCTTCGTCCAGAGAAAGGGACAGAAAGAAGCGCAGTCGCTCTAGAAGTAAATCTAGGCGGTCACGGTCAAGGGAAAGATTGCGAAGGTCACGCTCAAGAGAGAGAAAAAGAAGTACTTCAAGAGATAGAAAAAGTAGCCCAGTAAGAGAAAGAAAAAGAAGTAGATCTCGTGAACGAAGAGACAAACGCAAGAGGTCCACAGAAAGAGACAGAGGGTAACTCTTATTTACATTAATACACTAGTTATTTTGTTTTATTTTAAAATACAAGCATGGTGTGCATTCCGTTGGTTAGAGGAGACCACTGCAACACACATTGTATTCATTACGGACTCTAGGAGCATGCTTAGTAAGGTGGAGAAAGCAATGTTTTGTGTGAAATGGCTCACCTCGCTTCTGAGGTGAGAATTTTGTGAGAATTGTATGGACTTTTTGCGCTAGCCATGTGGGAGTGCTGATAACAACAGGCTGATAGGCTAGCAGGGAATGCACCTCTTTGTGGTAGATTACCTAGGGACAAGGGAGAGGTGGTCGGGCGCTTGTGGCACCAGGTGAAGAAGGTGGGGGTACAGATTGAGAAGGTGGGGGAACAAATTGAGAACCCATATATGGAAAGGATGAGATTGCTGGGGATTGGCAGGAGTTCTGGTAGAATCTCAAAACTGAGAGGGAAGACCATGAGAACTTTCAATCAGACAGCGGTGGGAACGATTAGTAGTAGCTCCAGTGACTAAAAAAGGTGGATCAATGGGACGGAGTGCTATGGGAATGTCCTGAGCACAGTGGTCAGTTTTTAGCTCAACTCAACTGGTGTGCCAACAATGAAAATTTTTCATAATGTAACAGCGTGTGATCCAATTGTAGCAAATGAGCGTGCACAATTAGTAACATAATTTTTTAAAATTATTAAAAATTTTGGCATAATTTGACAGCGTAGAGCATTATTTGTGTGTATTTTAATTTATGAAACTTAGATGTAACTACATTAGAAAGAACATCTGTTTCAGCCAGATCCCCTCAACTTATATTTTGTTTTTATGGTGAACAATTTTTAGTATTGAACATTCCCCAACCCCTGTGCCGCTGCACAAAACACACACTTATGTGTGTCTGCTGCTTGTCACAAATATTTAAATTGTAATCTTGTTTTTTTACATTGCACACAGCAAACGAAAATCTCGATCCAGATCAAGATCTACATCACCAGCAAAAGTTGCCAAGAAATCTTCCAAATCACCAACACCAGAGAGGAAGAAACCTGCAACTATTTCCACAGAGGCCAAAGTTAAAGATGAACCAATTGACAAAGTAAGCAGTATTGTAATTTTTACATGATAAATACGTTGTTTATTGATATTTCTAGATTGCTGATAACAGGGTAATAGTGTGCTTTTTATAGATGAGAAATACATTTGTTAATTTGGGAGATTGCTGATAACAGTTTAAACGTAAGCTTATTGTGTGGTTTCATATGACTCATTAGTCACCTACAGAAATCAGTTTAATCTTAATAATGAATTTTATGCTGCAGCAGGATAATGCTTCTTTTATATTTCTAGATGGAAAGTTTAGCTATGCTAAAGGAAATTATGAAATAAGGACCAGATAATGAGACCACAATTCCTTATTAGCTTACCATATGTTAAGGAAATAGAATTGCCAACTCTATCTAGAAAAAAAAAAATTACAGCTAACAGGTACAGAAATTGAATAGAGGTAGTAAAGAACAGCTTTCAAATGAGGAGTACACACAGACCAACCAGCTGTTGGCGTATATTCTTAAGGAAAACAATACCCTTAGGTAGAATTCCTAATGGAATAGAAGGGTGGGAGGATAAAGTTAATTTGCAATGGAACAATCAAGTAGATGATCAAAGGAATTTAAATGTTGCAAAATAGTTGTGAGTTAATATTGAAAATAATGTTAAATTTGACCAGGGAGCTCGACAAATGACATTGAAGGCTATGAAAAACTGGCAATGGAGATATTACATGTGAACGCAGCACAATAGTTTTAATTAGCTGTTGTATGTGGGTGAAATATTCTGTTGTCAGATAAGTTCTTTGTATTGTTTTTTTTTCTCTCCTGTTTCTGTTTGTTTATGACTGGTTGAAACTTTCAGCGTTGTATATTTTTTGCCTGTTAAACTCCCTTGTCATATGCTATGTTAATCCACATAAATTCAGAATATGACTAGGAAGCTCAAAGTAAAGAAAAACATACACAGATATACCGGCAAGCATTTCAGCCAGAGGTCTTTATCAACAAACAAGAAAAATAAAACAACTAAAAAACAAGAATACTTAATTTATGATCCGAAGAAGGTAATCTGATGAACATAAAAACTTTGTTGATAAGGCTGGTCGAAACCTTTGCCTGTATATGTACATATTTTTCCTTTTGTCAAGCTTCCTAGTCTTTGTGTTTATTTGGACTCTAGTATTAGCTTGGCAGCGGTTTTATTATGATAATATGTTCTAAAACTGCACAGAATGTTACACTGAAGGACAGCAATCGTTGCTGCTGATGTATCATGAAGAACACACAAGATTGATATTGAAATGATAGTATCACAAACTGTCTAATTTAAATTAGACTCACAATGTAGCAATCATAATCAACAGTAATTATATGCAAACTCAGCTTTCTACATGTGTCTCATTTATCATTTGAAAGGAAGAGGAACAGAAGCGCCTGGAGGTTGAGATGCAGAAACGGCGTGAGCGCATCGAGCAGTGGAGAGCAGAGCGCAAGAAGACACAAGAGCTTCTACCCATCAACATAGCTCCTGTGGCTAAAAAGTGGACACTGGAGGATGATGATGAAGATGAGGATGATGAAGCTGGAGGGGACAAGAAACACGAAGATGATGAAATCGATCCCCTTGATGCTTACATGCAGGTTGGTTTTTGTGTGTGTATAAGTACAACTGGTGGTGAAGTTGTTTTAGTCTTTCTTTTATTTGTTTTGTTGTTGTTGTGTATTTTGATTAGAGAACAGAGGTTCTAGAAAAACTGGGAATGAAAAGAGAGTTGATAAAAGAAGTAAAACAGAGGCAAGTTAAATATTTTGGCCGCGTTTAAAGACACAACATTCTTATAAAAATTAGACTGTGTTGGAGATCCATTGCAGCCAACCTTCATTGTGGAGATGGCACCTGATTGATTGTATTTATTTATTATTTCTACTGTTTTAAAAGAAAATCTTTCCTATCTTCTTCTGTGCTTTTAATCTCCAAATGCATCATAATCCCTCAACCAACACTCATGTCACGCCCTTTGTTGACATTCATAATTGGTTGCAATTCGTTTTCTATGGGATGGCTACTAGATGAGGTAGTAATCATCATCATGTGCCATGCCGATAAGCGTGGCCAGTCCAGTCATGTTTCGCCATCTCACTTGATCACCAGAGTTGTGGATCAGCTCAGTGTTCCTGACTCGACTATGCTACATTGTCAAGCCATCCAGTTATTTACTTCTCTGCCTTCCCCTTGTTCTCTTCCCCTAAATCTTGCCAGTTGTCACCAAGTTCTCCAATTTATTTCTTCTCATAACGTGACCAAAAAGTAGTCAGTCTGCGTCTCTAATCAGTTTACGATTTTCATTTGTTTCTAGTAGGGCATGGTCATTGGTTTTTCTGTCTGTCCATGGTATTCTTTGTATTTTCCTCGGAAACCACATTTCCACAGCCATCAGATGTTTTTCAGCCTGTTTGCTCATTGTCCATGCTTCAAATCCCTACAAAAGCACAGGTTCTATGTAACATCTCAACACTTTTTTTCTCGTTGCAAATGAAATCTTGTTATTGGTCAGTATGTTTTCCATCTTGCAATAGGCTATCTTCGCCATGGCGATTCTTGTTTAATCTCTTCAAGGCATATCCCATCAGATGTTATGACTGTTTCGAGATAATTGTACTGATTCACTTGTTTAAGAATATTGCCATTTACTTGTATATTACATTGTGGCATTCCCTCTTTCTTAGTGACGACCATAATCTGTCTTCTTACAATTTAATTTTAAACCTAGCTAATCACTGTGTTTAGCAACCACATGTACTGAATGTTGCAGATCCTGCTCATTGTCTGCAATCAATACTGTATCATCTGTATATCTAATGTTACTGATGTTTTGTCCCCCAATGATGATTCCTTTCATATCTTCTACATTTCTGAAAATATTTTCAGTGAAAAGGGAAAGAAGATCTGGAGACATTACACATCCCTGTCTCACACCTCTCTTAATAAGCTAATATTGGCCTACTTCATTATCAATCCTTATGGCAGCTTGTTGTTTCCAATATATGTTTTTTAACCCTTTATAGAGCACACGTTTTTCAGTTTTTTTAACTCGGGCAAGATCTTTCAGATTTAGGGTTATGTTAGTAAAAAACATCAAATCTAAGGTGTTAGTGAACAGATTTTTGTGAAATAAACAAAATGAAGGAAAATGAATGCAGATTATTTTACTCACTTGTGAAATAAATAATCCAATGTTGCCAGTAATTCACATATGAACACAAATATTTACAAAATATAACATATTGTTTTTGATTGTCAGTCATATATACACTATTTACAAACACATTTTCAGAATCACTTTCTTCAAAGTCCGAGAGATCCAAAGTGTGTACACTGCTTTCACTGATATCTAGCCCCGATTCATAGTCAACTTCGTGCACTTCAATGTCACTTAAATTGAACCCAGTGAAATCTCTGCTATTACTTGAAGAATCGTCGTAATCCATTTGGAAAACAAAGCATTAAAACCCTGACAACTATTTTTTTAAAAATCCGATCAAATTTAAAGAGAACACTTGCAAATGGCGCCCACGTTGTCAAGTTATCAGCAAAACCGGACATAAACAATGGGAAGTCTCGCAAAGTCTCGAGATCGCGTGTTTTCAACCCTTAGTTGTCACGGACGCTTTCAGGCGTTTTGCCTGTTCTGTAGTAAAGACATTTTCGGCCGCTGTGCCCTGTAAAGGGTTAAAGGTCTTTCCCATCAATTTGTAGATCCTCCCCCGATGTGTCTCCACCTTGACGTGGTGGGGGAGCTTGCGTGTCCCATAGACCCCATTTGCTTGCCGATGGGTGAAAAATTACATATCGGACAGCTTATGGGATAGGGACCAGACTAAGAGAGACACAACCTGCTGCTCTGCAGGCATAGACTGAGGATAGCAGTCAAAATTTAAATGAGGTGCACAAAGGCAGAATTTCTTGGTCCGGACAAAACTCTTAAGGCTCCCTGTCGAGGGCTGTGGTTGAACGCCTCTAAGCCACAAACCCTTGGATCTTAGAGCCAGGCTGATACCCGTCTACCGGAAAATAGAAACATGATACTGAGCAAGCTACATGCTCAGGTCTGATACATGTACGAAGGCTCCCAGCTGGGGGATACGAGAGTTTCCCGGATGAAGGGGCCTGGCCGTTTCCCGTTCACTGCTGCACGAAGGTAAGGTGCTGAGCCGGCAGCACATGTAGCCTACCACGTGAGCGAGTACAAAAAAGTCAGAAAAGTGCCCCAGTCGAAGGGTTACGGAAACTGTCTGTATCTAACTCATAGAGAGTGTAGACAAAAGTGGAATAATGTCTCATCAACGCAAGATGGAACGCACGGCGAGCGAACCTATTGCGTGGTCTGAAGTCACAAGCAAAAGCTTACCGAGTGGATGTCACTCGCAGTCTGACCGCTCCTGGTGTGTGATTGAGCGATCAGTGGCAAGTGGGATGCCCAACACATGGAAGTGAGGAACTAAAGCAGCCATGAGCAGGACGTGGAAACTCCTTGGGTGAGCCCAGTCTCAGAGCAATATGTGCCGGCTCTGCAATTATGGAAGCCTCCTTGGATAGCGAGATAATGCCCATTGTCTGCCCCTGCCTTCCCTTGAGGGCAGACCACGATATCGTTGATCGTTCTATCTTGACCAGCTGAGATGTGGGTGACATTACAACAGTCTAACGTGTCTCGAAACCAGAGGAAGGCCAACCTCACTAAAAAATGCCCGCCGGAAGTCGGAAGTGTCGGCCTACGGGTGGCAAACTAAAAATTGACACTACGCAATTACGTCCGAGTGAAATGTCTCGCCCGATAGTCTCTCGTGCTAGGAACAGCTCTGACTACCTAGTTTCCGAATGCCGCTCTTGTTCGGAACAGCTCTGACTAGGTAGTTTTCCGAATGTCCGCCGTGCCTGGAACAGCTCTGATGGGTACAGGGACAAGCACATGTCCGAAAACTCGCTTAGTGGAAACCAACCGCAGAGCTGACTGGTTTGTGCAGGAACGGCCCAGGGCGAGCGAAATGCCCAATATATTGAAGTGAGGAATTAAAACAGCCATGAGCAGGACGTGACGATTCCCTCGGTAAACCCAGCACCAGAGCGTTATGTGCCGGCTCTGCAATTATGGAAGCCACCCAGGATGGCGGAAAATGCTATGGACTGTCCCTGCCTTCACTTGAGGGATGACCGTGTAGTCTTCGACTGTTCCAACTAGACCAGCTGAGATGTGGACGGTACCACAAAAGTGAGAGTCTCCCAGGATTGCTAACCTGGTCAAAAATGCACGCTAAAAGTCGGATGTGTTGGCCTGAGGGTTTCGACCCGAGGGTGCCTAACCAGACACACCGCAATCACATCTGAAAAAATCACTCCGGATGAACGCAAAGAAGAAGAAGAAGAATTTGTAGATCTGTAGATGAGGTAGTCAGTCCCACCTTTGTTGTCTCTTATGGTGTGTATGGTAGTTTACACTGTTACTATTCTTTGCTTCCTGTATGAGCCCTGGTAATACAAAAACATACATTTCATTGCTCAGGTGTTATTCTGATATACTCTTCATACTTCCACCTGTAATGAAAGGTGTTTAACTCTTTTTACTGTTTATTTTACCTTAAGTATGAGATTAAGAAGACACGCCTGGAGCAAGCTTTGATGTGTGCTTCAGCTTTTTCATTTCATCAATCCATTGTTTATTTGGATGGCTTCTTATTTTATTTTTGTTGCCATAGCTCTGTGGGACACTGTCTTGTTTAAACTTGTTATATGATCAAACTAAAGTCAGGTCTTAGTCAGATATGACTGAGCTACCGTATAACAGTAGACGGTACTACCTGGTTTCTGTTAGCGCCGAACGTTGGGCGGCGCTTACCAAACCCGACACCCCACATTGTGCCAACGGCTTCGGGCGGAAGAGCGCAATTGGGAGGGTACAAGCCTTACCCTGGTGCGAGGAAATGCAAGCTAAAGACAAAATTGTCATGGCAGGGCAGACCAGGCCCTAAGCCTTGGTTGGCGACTGGTCTAGGATCGAAGCTCCGACAGGCGGACAGTTAGAGCATTGCTTTGCTGATCCGGCAGCTTCTGCAGCTTGTCTTGTTCCAGATGTAGGGGTGTTACCTTTCCTCTGGAGTGAACTAGGCAGGCCGAGAGAGGGATCATGCTGCATGGGCAACACATGATCTCTATATTTTAGCCCAGGCTTTGTGCTATGGAGAGGCAATAACTCCATCCCTGGTCTTAACTGGTCTCGGAATTACATTTACAGCGCAAATTGGCCTTATCAGTCACACTCGCTACCGCCATAGTTAAAAGTTATTATGCCTTTTTAAAGCACAAACTATCGTCTGTCAAGACGGCAAGGTGCCAATGGAATGGAATGATCAAACCATCTGATTTGCTGTCTTTTAGTAACGTGCAACACCATTGCTGTCTACACTTGCTTCATGGTAGGATGTCTGATTTTGTCTACTCTTGTAAAATTTATAATTCATTGTAGCATTGCATTTCTGTTTCAGTTTATTATTCTTTTCTTCTGTGTTGTTGGTGTCAAAGTTTCTTCCACTGAATATTATGCTGCATAAGGATTTAAAATGTTTTGTAGTTTTTATACAAGTATCTTAGTTACTATTCTACTGCAGTGATCATAAACTCAGTGTTATCAACATTGATTTTCATTTTTTTTTCCTTTTGCTATTATGTTAATGTAATTATTCTTATACAGCCTACAAATAAGACATTTCTACCAGAATAACTCATTATAAAAAGGTACTGCTGGCAGAAAGATAAGGTACTTTGGTCACATCAAATAGCATAACAATCTTCTTAAAACCATAATAGAAAGAAAAGTTGAGGGAAAAAGAGCTAGAGATCATCACTGTTATAAACCAACAGATAACATCACAATATTATGAAAATACAGTCTTGCCAGGATATAAATTGAAAATGTATAACAGAAATTACTGCAGATCATAACCGTCATCCTTCACTGCAAGGATGATTTTGTCTTATTTCTGTGATTAAAAATGTGTTTTGTTCACAATATCTAGTTTGATTCTTCTGTATGTAAGCTCTGTATCATTCTTTCACAGTCTGTAAATGATGAAATGAAAACACTGAAAGATAAAGACAAGAAGCCTCTTGGAGAAGGAGATGTAAGTAGTCGATAAAATTACTGTCTTAAGCAAATAATTTATAAACCAGTATTTAATTTTTTATTGTTTTAAGTTAGTTGATTAATTTGATTCAGTGACATTCTTCTGTACACTGTTAGTTTATCTGTGTGTACACAGATCTGATTAACATCACACAAGGATGTTTTTAGCTCGGTGGGCAAACTTCATAACTCTGGTGAGAATCTCACCGTGTTTTTATCAGAATTCACGCAGACTTTAAGTATTTTGTTGTGTGTGGATTTTTCAAATTTGTGATGTGTTGCCAGGTTACCTCTGTGGGCTAATCTTTATAAAATTCATCTACCAAAGAATATTTAACACACACCATGTTTACCCAGGAACACCTGTTATTTTTTATTTGTTCGAGCTGTGTAGATATTTGATCCACCACCTAAAGGTCAAAGGTGAGTATGACTCCATCTTGTTGCTTTGATACAGTTTCCTGAAAATTTTGTCATTAGCTGGCTTAAAACCTGGTCAGCATCATTATGTAACAAGTTGTTTGTAAAACAAAGCTCCCATCACGGCTCGCCAAAAAGTCTCTGAATACCTTGCCAGTTCTCCTGCCTCATTCATTCATCCTCACTCATTCATCCTCACTCCCAATGTTATGAGTGTTGATTGTATAGTTTTAATTTCCATGGAAGTAACTACAAGAGAAAGCAAAGGATAAGAGGGCTTTGGCTTGATGGTTGAGGCCTATATCCCATTGAGGGATAAGAAACACAAGAAATAGTGGTTTATAATCTGTTTCCACAAAAATGTGTGGGTGATGTTTTCTTGATTTTTATGAGGTGGTTAAGTTCTAAAAGTGATGGTTTTGTTTGACCACGTCGTTCTGACCATGAGTGCAATTTTCCTGAAGGTTGGGAGGGTGTGTGTATGTGCATGAGAGAGAGAGGGGGGAAGGTGAAGAGCACATGAGTAAGAACAGGCAATGATACAAGTGGGAAGGGACGCAGAGGTGTTTCCAAGGCACCAGGGCCGGGTTATATACTGGTCAAGACCTATTGACGCGTCCTCGTCGAGCGTCCTGGGCAACAGGTCCCTTCGGGGTCCTGGCTAAAGTCAGTAGGATCGCCGATTCCTCCGAAGTCAGAGAGTGTCTGCCTGTACGACGAGGAACCACCAGTCTGCACACCAATAAGCCAGACATGGGACAACGGATACTCATGCAAATCTCAGGTCCTGTATGACATCACACTGATATTGGACAACAGGATGCCTTCATCCGACATACAGGACTTCACGTTGGAGCTCAAGCCAACGAACACAAGCAAGCAAGCACAAGTGGGAAGATAACATTCAGTGATAGATGAACAGTAGCTTGTCAGAGTTTACCTCTATAATGAAAGACAGAAAGTATTGGGAATCCATTGCAACCAACCTTCATTGTGGAGATGGTACAGGGTGTATTTTTAATGACTGCAGCGTTTGAAAATAATGCTGGTCTAAGTTTTGTATTTACCTATTATGTTGCATGAACTTTACAGAGGATGAATACAAAACTTAGACCGGCAATATTTTAAAACACGGCACAGTCATTACAAATACACCCTGTATTTTCAGCTAGGTCTACCAGGTAGCCCATGCTAGTTAAAACAATCTGTATTGTAGGTCAGCATGGCCGAATGGATAAGAGCGCTAATTCTTAAATATCCAGTGTGCTTGTGCTGAGGTAGCGGGTTCAACCCCCTACACCTGTCAGTTGGACTAAAGTGTTGATTTCTCATCCTTGACTTGGGAGCGTAAATTACAAGTACATCTGAAGTCAGTGTAGGTTCGCCTGATTGCGAGGGACACTTAATAAGGAAAAGCTAATCCACATGCAAAAATCAGTCCAGTGCACAATAAGAAATAGCACTTGTATGGACTACGCTTGAATTCAAAGCGAGCGAACAAGCAAACAAAATCTGTATTGATGTTGAATCAAAACTCATGACCACCTGGCTAGCAAGCAAACATCAATCACAGCTCACAGACATTTACTTAACTAAACAGAAAATCTAATTTCATTAACTGTTATTATTCCTACTGGTCAAGCCACCTGACTCGGGCTCTGAAGGTTGTGGGTTAGATTCCGGGCCGCACCCTTCGGTTCAGGAGTACATGTTTTTTAACTCGCTGGAGTTATGGAGATCGTGCTTTGTGCGACACTTTCGGCAATTCGCTGAGGAAAAAGACTGAGCCATGTGAGATAAAAACCAGGTGCAATGAGGTTGACCCTGTCGACTTTTAAGTGACTTTTATTCCCGCTGCCAAAAATTTGTTACAAATGGTATTTGAATAACGAAGACACAAACAATAGATTGCACGATTTATTGCCTGGCATATTTCGCTGCATCTCGTCAGGTACATACTGCAGAAATCACACAACTTACGTGAATTAATTAGATAAATCCTTCAAACTGAAATATACACATGTTCGCACAGTAATGTCGATAGTCTACCACAGTAATTTTAAACTGACTAAAATGTCTTTCTGCTTGCACAAGGACGGCTTACGAAGGTTGATTAGTATAGCTTCAGCAAACTTTAACAATCGACTACTTTGTGTGTTGAACAACACACAGAAGGCACTGTCTCTTTCAACCACGTGACCACTCTCGAGCACATGTCTCCCGACCGATAAAGCCGGACTGTTCCGGTGTGTCGGCCTGCCTAGGCTACCATCTTCTGTGTGTAGTATCTTGTCCAACCAATTCGGAATATGTTCCGAAACAAATGGTATGTAATCTTTTCCATATTGACCTGTTTTTGAATCTTTCATCAGTGCTGTTACTGCATATTTTGTTAATGTTCAGCCACATGTACTGATGTCTTTACAGATTCAAGGCAAAGTCGTAACCCGAATTATGACAGTCGTGAAAAAGAAGCAGGAGGAACCATCAAAGGATAAAGGAGAGCTGATGTTAAATAACATGGATGCTTTAGAGGTAGGTGATGTATGGCCAAGGCAGGTGATTGTTTACTGTTGTTGCTTCAGTCAAAGTTACAAGATCATTTGTTACATGCCAGTGAGGTCATGGAGTGAAGTAAACAAATACCAGAAAACCAAGAGATGATGAAAAGATGCTGGGGTTTATAAAACCTAATACAGTGGAGTCTGGATAAGTAGAAGTCGCAGGGGCCGAAGGAATTTGTTCTACTTAGAAATTCTACTTATCCAGACTGCACACATATTTACACTAATTTACACTAATACATATGTACCATGCAGTAGCACTGAGTAAAATGATTGTACCACTTAGGAAACACAGGTAGTGAACAAATAAATAGCATTACAATATCAGAAATGTTGAAATGTTTAGTTTTGAAAATTTCCAAATTAATTAAAGAAAAACTGTGATTTTGCTTTGCTTCTTGACTTGTGGGAAATGTCTTCCCATTGCCTGTTTAAAGGCACAATATGGTGAGACTGCATCATCTGCATCATGTAAATGTCAATCTTGTCAATTGATGCCAAAATATCTGACTGCGATACAGGTTGTGCTTGCAGCCCCCAATCATCCTCATCATCAGAGTCAGGGCTGGAAGGGTCTGTTGGTTGAATGACTGGCATACATAGCCCTATAATATCAGTGCTTGAAAGAGTGGCATTAGTCGAAACATCATTGTCAATGTTCACAAACTCCTCTGGATCAATCTTCAGCTCTTTATACAATCTAGCACAGTGGTTCTCAACCTTTTTTGGCCCGTGCCCCCCATCACCATGTTTTGAGAACGTCATTCCCCCCTTTCGTATTTCCTACCTAAAAATTTGGCCCGTGCCCCCCTTCACCATATTTTCAGAGCGTCATCCCCCCCCCTCCCCCTCCTTTCGTATTTCTTACCTAAACATCCCGCCCCCGCCCCTACACAGTATACGTAATAATGGAAGCTAAATTTAATAGCACATACTAAAACAAGTCTAGACGTCCACATAAAACGTGATTTGTGGGTCTACTTACTTTATAAAATGAATTTTAGAAGGATGAGACATACAGAACTGTAAAGTATGAAGGGAAAAACAATATCAAGTAATCGGTTCTTGTATTAACGCGATCTTGAAATCATCTTATTTCCTCCCTGGAAACCCTAAAATTCCCCCCTAGGGGGGAATTCCCCACTGGTTGAGAACCACTGATCTAGCAAGTAATGGCCCCACTGAAATGTCAGTAACATTGCTCTCACTGCTCGCTGATGGTGTGGAATTCTCATTTACAGAGACATCTTCTGCAGGTAAGAAACCAGCCTGTCTAAAGCAGTTTGCAATAGCTGCTGGTAAAACTCTGTCCCATGAAGATTTTAACATAAGAATAGCATCAAGAAGGGTTATCTTGAAATCATCACAAATGAGGTCAGCATCCTTATGACCCACAAGTTTTGACAACATTGTGGATCTATAAAGAACTCTTAGATTTTGAATGATACCTTGATCACAAGGCTGAAGTGTTGATGTGGCATTAGGTGGCAGAAACAAAAGCTCTGTTGCCTTCAGATTGTTAGTTTTTGTGTGGGCTGAACAATTGTCAACAATTAAAGAACTTTTCTTTGTTTACACACCATTGAATAATCAAATTCTTGTAGCCACTCATTGAACAGTTCTGATGTCATCCATGCCTTTGAATCGGCTGTGCAATTCACACACAATGTTTTCAGGCCTTTGAAACGAGGATTTTTAAATTTTCCAATCACAAATAAAGGCAATTTTTCACTACCATCCATATTGGAACACACAACCACTGTTATTCTTTCTTTTGATTTTTTCCCCCATGGCACTTTTCATTTTTGAAAGAAAATGTTTTATCACGTAGCAATCTCCAAAATAATCCAGTTTCATCGGCATTAAATACATCCGCAGAATTATATTTAGCTAAAGCAGGTCTGAGCATGTCTTCTGTCCATGAGTGAGTCGTTGCTTCGTCGACTGACTGTTTCTCTCCACACACATTATTGTAAGTGATGCAGTGTCATTTTTTGAAACGATCCAACCAGCCAGCATTACAATTCCAGTCTGTCTGACCTCCAAGACGTGCAAATTCTTCTGCTTTCGCAATAAGTAAACGCCCATTTACTGGTACATTTGTCGATCTAATCACAGTGAACCATTTTAAAAGGGCAGCATCAACAAAAATCGCACGCAGCAGTTCTTCTAGTTCTCTATCACTGTCGATTTGACATTCGAAAAACAATTGTTTGTAGCGGTCTTTATGCTTTAAAATGCCGGAAAGTGTCGATGTTGGAATACCAAATTCTCTAGCTATATCCTATTTCTTCTTCCCACTATGTTCAACCTCTTCCAACAGCTCAATCTTTCTTTTTAAAGTTAAAGTTTTAAGCTTTTGTCCACTAGCAGCCATTGTTGACATGTAGCAACATATTATGTGCAAGATTGTTCTCCGGGCTGACTAAAAATACTCATCCTTTCGTGAAACAAATTTTTTTTGGGGGGGGGGGGGGTGTGTGTGTGTGTGAAATGAACAGTTCGACTTAAACGTGGACATTTATATAGTCGGTAATTAATTTTTATGTTCGACTAATCCAAAAATTTGAGTTAACCGAATTCGACTTATCAAGAATTTTTATACAAAAATAAAGAAGGATCTTGGCCAGGACCAAGCCAATAACATCGACTTAAGCGAAATTCTAGTTATCCGAGTTCGACTTAAGTGGACTTGACTGTAGTATACTAACATATTATATATATAAATAATCATATACCTAGAAAGTCTTTTGTCTATAACCGACAGGACCAACGAAATAGAGAAAGACCTAAAACACATGGAGAAGAGAATTACAGCCAGATGTATAATGTGGGGAGGACATGAAGGGTGCTATAGAGGATAGCAAATGATGGGATGTCTTGGTGTTAGTTTGTTGAGGGCTTGTTGGTAACATATATACTTCATTACCTTATCGTGAATTAAACAGCCAGCAAGAGAAAAAACATTGAGGTTGTAAAGATGTTGTTATATCAATGAATAGAGGGAGTCTTGTGGCAACAGAAAAGAACAAAGAAATCTTAAAAATACTGCAACTGAAGAAAACATTGAATGTGATCAAGATAAGACAGTTAAAGTACTTCAGGATTACAAAGGGACACAACTTCCTTTTGAAAGATATTCTGGGTGTAATAGTGGAGAAGCCAACGAAATACTGGAAGAAGAAGAAGAAGAAGATGTTGTATGTAGATGGACAACAACTAGAAGAAACCTGAATGCAGTGTGAAAAAGGCAGAACAGAAAATGTTAGAAGTTCATTGCGATCAACTTTTAATGAGGAGATGGCACTGGATGATGATACTTCATTTTCTGTTGCATTATTTACATAGATTGGACGGTCCTTGGATTGGTTACCAAGCTTCATAAGTGTTTCTTAAATGATGCTTGTATTCTACTGCCTCCTGTTTTGCTTCTAATCCCTGCACTCACAGTCTGTGCATGCCTAGATATTGAAGATTTTCCTTGTCCAATCTCCTCTTTACTTGCAAAAGATTTTACATTCAAGAACTCTTTTTAGTTGACCTTCATACAGTAAGGTAGATAAATAAGTACAAATTGACTTCAACATTGAAAACTTCAGTATCTCCCTTTGCTTAACAGCAAATGGGGACCACAAGTCATTATTTATATGGGGAGGAGAGAGAGAGAGAGACTTGGATATGTTGTATGTGCAGATGTGAATTTAATTTGTGTATTGATGAAAGAAGCATGGATGAAAAAATATTAATGAATGAAGCTGTGTTTTTTCTACCTCTTTAGGAATAAGAATGTGGGTACACTTCAGCCAATTTTATATTTACTTTTCTTCATTTGTCGTCTTGGCAACATTTGTTGGATGACTGTATAAAAATATAAATATGTTTGTAAAACCTTTTCCGCAGTTGTGGTGTGTCTCAAACATGTGTTTTAAATAAACTGACAGGAGTGAAACAATGGTCTTTTCCACCCTCATCAACATCATCTGTAATTATGTTTCATGGTATCTATTTCAAACTTTGTTACTGCTTACAGATGCATTTATTAGTTATGTAATATACAGTATTGGATTACTGAGAAACTAAAATTATACACTCCAAAAATTCAAAGTCAAATGTGGTTTTTGTGAATATTTTAGGAATAAATTCAGGAGCAGATTTGTGACAGCAATCCAAATGTGCAAGTATTGCCTTTATGCTTAAATTATGTTCTCTGATTATTTTGCAGTATTCTTCAGAAGAGGAAGAAGAAGACTTGGACTCCATGACAAACTTGAACAAGCGCAAAAAGGTTAGCAAAAAAGTGTACTTGTGTAGTTTACAGTTGTCTTGAGTGGTTTCACTTTCACAGGCGTCAGCTATACATTTCTTGTTGGTGGTTGTTTGGTTGAATGTGAATGCTCTTGAAGACTGATTTTTAACTCTTAAGTTTGATGCATTGCCATTAGGTTGAATTAGCTCTGAAATTGGTTTGCATCTGTTGGAGTGGGGTTGGTGTAAGGAAAAGTTGCTTAAGACAGGGTCGACTTAATTGCACCAGGATTTTATTCCATATGGCCCAGTCTCTTCCTGCAGCACAGAAAGCATCGCACAAAGCATGAACTCTGTAGCTCCAGCGGCGACCCCCAGGAGTCTTAGAAAATATTCACTCATGAACTGAAGGACGTGGCCCAGAATCGAACCCACAACCTTCGCAGCCCGAGACAGATGGTGTAAGAACTTAACCTCTCCACCCAAAAGGAAAGCTCCATTTCCACGGGGACTTTGTTACAAAGCCGTGCTTTCCCTTTTCAAGCACAGAATCAGGCAGGGTGTGCAAGACAGGTTTTGGAATGTGCGGTAAGGCATGGTGATCTATCTGTGGTTTGGCGCCATGAAGAGGTGTCTGAAGATTTTGGCAGTATAAAACCTGGTCTTGTGACATTCAGCAGACCATACATTCTGTGTATAACCAGTTGTGATTGATTACAAATGCTCACTGACTGTTTCATTTTATATATATATATATTGGCACCTTGCCGTCTTGACACAATAGTTTGTTACATTGTGCTTCAAAAAGGCATAATAACTACAACCTATGGCAGTAGCGAATGTGACTGATAAGGCCAATTCACGCTATAAATGTTCGTCCACAGTGGATGCATGTGAACACATGGTCATTTCCACCATCATGCACCATCTTTCATTTCACACGCTCGGTGTGTGACTTATCTGCAATCATTTTCTCCTTTGTCTGTATTCCATTTCTGATATGTGCCCTCTATGCAACACATTCAGCGGCAACTTGCTCCCAATGTGCATTATCAATGCCTGTATCAATCATGTCCTGCTTACACACATCTTTGTATCATAGTAAAGGCCGACCCTGAGATCTCTTGCCCATCTGTAATTCACCAAAAAAGATGTATTTTGGTATTCTACCATCATCCATCCTCCTAATGTGTCCTATCCATCTAAGTCTATGAAGACTGAGCGTGGAACAAACTGTCATACAATCTGATCTTTCCAATACTTCAGTATTTGTGATTTTGTCTTGCTACTTAATACCAAATATTCTTCGCAGACACCGCAAATGAAAGCTGTTTCTCTTGGTGCGAGTAAGTTGACCAGGCTTCACTGCCATAAAGAAGAGTACTAAGGACACAGGCTTGATAGACATGTACTTTTGTTTTGGCAGTAAGCTTCCTGTTCTCCCAGACTCTTTTTGTTAACCTGTTCATTGTTGTTGCTGCTTTACCAATCCTGATGTTGATTTCCTGATCTAGGGATAATTTGCTAATATTAGGAGCGTTAATTTGAAACCCGTTCATGCCATATCGCGCGTAATTGCGTACGTTGATCATGATTATGTCACAGTCATGTGATAAGTACTGACCAGTGAATAAAAGAGCACGTGCTTATCGTACCATGATGCATATGTTCTGTTTCTGACCGTTGAGAAAATGGTTGGGTTGATCCAAAATCCGTCCAAAGAATCTCAAAGAGCGGTGATTCAGTTTCTTTCATTTGAAGGATGTCGACCAGTGGACAGTCATCGAAGAATGCAGGCAGCGTACGGTAACAAATGTGTGTTGAAGACAACATTGACAAACTGGGCACAAATGTTTTGGAAAGGACGTCAGTTCATGACAGATCTTCGACGGCCGGGTCAAGCGCATATTGTTCCAACAGAAAAAAACTATCACCAAAATTAATGCAGGAGTACAGATGAACCGTTTTCGAAGCATGCGTTCGCTAGCGAAATAATTTGATCTGTCAGTTGGGACAATTCAAAAGGTAGTTTGTAAGAAAATGCAACGATTTCACACAGATGCAGACGTAATGAACGTGGTAAACACTTGGTTCAGTGAGCAACCACAATCTTTGTTTTGCGGACGGCATTCGCAGCCTACTTAAGCAATGAGATGCTTGCCTGAATGCCTACGGCAACTTCTTCTGACCAATCCATGGTGCATAATTCATTCAAAACGGATGCTTTGTTTAATTCTACTATATTTGTTAATGTTTCTTTCATGCTTTTGTAATAAAGCCATTGGAATGGGTTTCAAATGAAAGACCCTTATAATATATATATATATATATATATATATATATATATATATATATATATATATATATATATATATATATATATATATATATATATATATATATATATATATCCACTGCTGTAAATATCATTCAACATTTTGGTTAATATATCTACTCCAAATTATCCCAATACTTCTAATTCTTCCATTGTGATTTCATCTGGCCCAACTGTTCTTCCTTTCTTCATATGTTTTACAGTAAAATGACCATCATCAAGTTTATGCTTGTTGTAATTAAATATACATTTTTTATTTTTACTTTGCTATTATACTGTTGTTTATATAAAAGTGTTAAAGATGTTTGGTCTCTTCAGTCACAATAAAATAAACTACAATAAATCCTCTTCATTTCAATGTGGGTGCATAGACAGAATTTGTCTGTGTCTGTATGTCTGTGTGCGTGCGTGCGGCACCTCATATTTGTAGACCGACCTACTCTGCATACCCCATGTGGCACATCGCAGGAACGATACCAATCTCTCTCTCTCTCTCTCTCTCTCTCTCTCTCTCTCTCTCTCTCTCTCTCTCTCTCTCTCTCTCTCTCTCTCTCTCTCTCTCTCTCTCTCTCTCTCTCTCTCTCTCTCTGCATTGGGTGATTTGATCCTATAATACGTGGTATAACAATCAACTTTACTGACCCTATTTCATAGGGAACAGTATGAGTGAAGCCTTGTATTTACCTAGATCTTTATATGTATATGGTTCCTTTATATCTTTTACCTTAATCATTCTTACGACATGTATGGTAGGTTACAACTTGCTTCCTATATTCTTTGCTTTCCTTGTGAGTGCTAGTGACACATGGGTGAATATTGACTTGTTAGATTCTAATTGATTGTGTGTTTCCATAATTTTAGACCACACCACAATCACATTTTTGGACTAGATGGATTCTAATTGTGACTGTTGTTGTTATTTATCATCAGGACTTGAGTGCAGTAGATCATGAGAAGATATATTATGCCTCATTCCGCAAAGCGTTTTATGTTGAGGTGCCAGAGATTGCGAAAATGACAAATGAAGGTATGTTTTAAATCTTTAAAAACATTTAAATAACGCCAGTGACAAGTGATATGTTACTATGTCATCGTTATTATCGTGCACATCAAACTTATGTGTTCATCATGGAGAATAGTTCGCATCAGTTGGCTTCCTTTGCCTTCTCCTGTAAACTTGACTTTCATTGTGGGAACTATACCTCACTGCACTCGGTATGACTTGATTTGACATGTGACTGCCTCCTGCCACCAACGAAGGGGTTACGGACACAGTTCGTGATCTCGCATACCCGCTTTCGAAACACGTTGGTTTTTATAAAATGGTATGAGTGCCGGTCTTTCAGAAAGCAATGGGAAACTACTGAATGTAAACTTGCCAAGAAATTACAAACAGCCAAAAATGCTGGGGTTGACTGAGACATCCTGTAAAGGATATACACCTAACTTTTTAACTGCCTCCTGCCAGCATTTCATATTCTGTTAGAGCATTTCCTACCCATTTATGAATATTGTCTGCATCTCATTTCTGAATTTTCCACATTTAATTTCCCTGAGACTGTTTAATTAGTTATAGTGTTGACGATTCTAGTGCATGGAGAGACTGTTTAATTAGTTATAGTGTTGACGATTCTAGTGCATGGAATTAACATGTTTTCATTTGCGGTTTTTCCAAATCTAAGTATTTGTAAACTCGTGCTAAAACTGTATTTATATGTGCGGAAGATATAAAATAGTCTTTAAATGCAATCTGGGTATCCTTTGAGTTATATAAACTCATCCTCATGTGCTCTGCCACCTAGGATAAGAGCTCATGTATCTCCACAAATCAGTCAGTCCCCCTTTGGTAGACTAGTATGTTCCCTATAGCTAATTACAATTGCCACATCTTTTATTAATTTTAGTGAGTCTTGTAATGATTTTTGCATTTTTCCAATGCCTTTATAATGCATATCTTTTATATTGTTGTCGTTCTCAGTTAGCCTTGAATGATGTGTGCCGGGAAGGTTAACCTGGTTAAAAAATGCCCGCAGAAGTCGAATGTGTCGGCCTAATGGCGCAAGAATGCAGCTCTGCTGTAAGCAGGTACAACGCAATCACGTCCGGGAAAAAAACTCAGGATGAACACAGAAGAAGAAGAAGAAGAAGAAGAATGATGTGTGGATAAAATAATGTAGGAAAGAGAGTGATAGAAGGGCATAATGCTAGACGGGCCTGCTTGCCCAATTCTTAACCCTTTGAAAATAAAGTTTGTTCGTTTGTTTGTTCATTCAGTCATTGGTGTCCTGGATCTATATGTGATGTAACAATAAAATGACTTATTGTAAGCTCAGAGATCAACATGGCTGAGAGGTTTCATGCACTTACACCATCTCTTCTTACAGCTGCAACATGGGTTCAATCCACACGTGGGACATTTTGACATAAATGTTTAATTCTTGTTCAGAAAGCAGTGGCAAACTACTAGACGTAAAATTGTCTAGTAAGTCAAAAACAGCCAATGTGAGCTGAGGTTGATTGTAACGCCCTGCAAAGGACATGCAGTTAAAAAATAAATTGCAAGCTTCAGTGGAGAGCGCAAATATTGTTTTTGTTTGATAATTAAAACGAAATGGATGTTATTTGTTATTTCACAGAGGTAGAAGATCTCCGGAATGAGATGGAAGGTATTTCAGTGAGAGGAAAACATTGCCCCAAGCCAATCAAGACATGGGCTCAGTGTGGAGTCAGCAAAAAGGTTATGGAAGCCTTAAAAAAGTAATGTGCTTTGTTGATATTTTCCTTGTATATATGTTTTTCGAGTGAGATGGCAGAACATGACCGCCCACGCTTACCGGCATGGCACATGATGGATGGATATGTTTTTAGTTCGTGTTAACTGTTCCCTCAGCTGTTCTCTATTGTGTTTGTGCTTTTATGTTTGGCTCAGTATATACGACAGTGGAATTTGGGCAATAGTCAAATGTGGGCTTGCTCTTGACTTTTATGTTAATTTCCCACAAGCAGAATGTTTGCCCGTGATGTGCCATAGCTTAGAGCAGTGGTTCCCAAACCACGGTCCGGGGCCATTTGTGGCCCGCCAGCTGTCAGAAAGTGGCACGCAAGGCCTCGATATTTAATATAATATAGTTTAGTAATTTTAAAAAATGCACTCAGAGCGCCCCATCAGCGTGCAATAATTTACTCTGCTGGTGGTTGTTATGCTCATATATATTCAATGCACCACGAAACGTTATGAAGACAATGACTGCCTTTACAGTATTAGAATGTTGTTGATGAAAGCTAAGAAAAGTAAGAGTGATATTGCACGAGTTTTATAATTTTATAACGTTGTGGCCCGCTTAACTACTGAAAATTGTAGATATGGCCCTCTGCTTGAAAAGCTTGGGAACTACTGGCTTAGAGGGAACATTGGCTTTCTTTCTGCATACATCTTTGTTTGTGAATTTATTTTTTTTTAAAATTGTTTCATTGTATAAGAGCAACGCATGTTTCCTTCTATCTTGAATTGTTTTATTCAGCCTTGCCAAGATTTTGTGGTTTAAAAAAAAAATATATATGACCAATAGACATCTTTGTGTCTTTCTCATCTTGGCCTTGTTGATACCAGGACACAACAAGAAAGGTGGCACTTCTATAATTATAATTGCTCAATACCATCCACAGTATGTCCGATTTTTTGTCTGAGTGACGAGTGCAATATCAGTGGCAGTATTTGTATCTCTTGGCCTCATTACCATCCTTGTTGAGCTGCCATTATTAATAAGGATATTAAGTTCTTTAAGTGTGAAACCATGAACCAACAGTTGAATTTTGTCAGTTGAATGTTTCGTTGGATATGTTTAGTTTATGGTTTCAAATCCTATAAGTGCGAAACTATGAACCAAACATATCCCACATAACAAGATTTTGACAGAGTGCAACTGGAGCACCAGTTATGTTCATACATTGATGCATCTGTGGCCAGGTACACCAGAGCCATGGCTTAGAGTGTCTACCTCAGGCTCAGAAGGTGCATGGTTTGATCTCAGCGAAGGACCACTGATATCTAATCATATCACAAGTCCCCATGATCTCTTGAGTAGTGATATCAGATACCCAGATTCCTCATATGAGGATGAAAAACAGGAGGTCCTGTGTGTAAGTTGTGCAAGTTAAAAACTGAACAGCGATTGGAAATCACAAAGAGTTGGTTGTAGAGTGTCGTACGTGGCACAATTGTTGGGAGAAAAAAACTTGGCCGCGGTAGGCTGAGCCTCCTACCTTGGATGGAGTCTCTTTCTAGAGGAGGCAAACTTGACACAAATGCACGCCACAGTCGGACACACTGGCTTTTGAGATACATAACTAGATGTGATGGACTCCACGTGATGGACTCCACGTGAATGAAGAACAAAGAAGAGAAGCAAACCAGTGGACCATCTAATCTGCTGCTATAGCTGATTGATGTTGCCTCGATGTAAATCCACGTGATTACGTATTGTTGAATCTACACAGGACAGTAAATAGCTCGTATAATTAACAAGAACAAGTCTCACCTCATAAACTTGAAACTTTGAAACTGAGAAATAATCAACGTCGCTCCGGTAAAAGTTCCACACCTTTTATTTAGGTGTGCGTTAAAGATCACAAGATATAATTTCAGTGGCATCATAGAGCTCCCATTTAAACTGGGACAACATCTATTTACAGCATCCACAAATAATATCTGCATCATTATTCACCTTGACGCTCAGTCTATTTCTATTTCACTGTTCCATCCGATCCCTGCTGGTATGTTTTCGGTCCAGCGGTTCTTAGATCCATGGCGTCTTCTCAACAAATGCCTCCTCCTGTTATCCACTTGAAGCTGACTTGTAATTCTATCCAAATATCCAATTGCCACACGAATTTAGTTCCACAATTGAAAACACAACCGAACACTAAGATAGCTCCACAGCGTATCTCTTCGTTGTTATGTTTTCGTCAGTGTGACATATCTTTGTATCTCTGGCTTTTGGTGCACTATCCACTTTCCTATAAGGATTTTCCTATTATCCTCTCTGCATCATGTTTTTTTTTTCAATAGCTGTGTGGCAGATGTCAGGTCATGTGTGTATTCTATATTTCTTTACTGTAAATGATGTGCCAACTGTGTAAACTTTTCATAATGAAACTGAGCATCTAACACAATTGTAGCAAATGAGTGTGAAATTAGGAACATAATTTTTTTAGTGAATGAAACATGTCTTTTGGTACAGGCATAACTATGAGAAACCTACACCTATTCAAGCACAAGCTATGCCAGCTATCATGTCTGGCCGTGATGTGATCGGCATTGCCAAGACGGGCAGTGGTAAAACGCTGGCTTTTGTCTTGCCGATGATCAGGCACATCATGGATCAGCCACCTCTTGAAGAAGGAGATGGACCAACTGGTAAGCAAGACAAATTCAAATATTTTACTTAATTTTGTTGTAGTAATAAATTTTTTTTTTTTGCATATCTCATTTACAGGACATCGCTGTAACACCAGCATTTTACTGCTGTTGTTGATGTCTTGGCAAGTTTACGTTCAGTAGTTTGCCATTGCTTTCTGAACAACCGGCTCCCATATCAACACGTTAAAACCCAGTGCGACACAGTCTGCTGCCAAATCGGTCACAGCTGTGTTTCGAACGCAGGTAAGCAGGCTAACGAAACGCATCTGCAAGCCCTTAGCCACGGAGACAAATAAATTGTACTGACAACTTTTTATCCAGTATAACAAATCCATCAGAAGGTGTGAAAAGATGTATGGTTATTCTATTTTACATATTTATTGTCTGAATAATAACCTATGATTAGTTTTATCATTTTTTTAAAAGTATTTTCACATCATGAGGCATGTTGGGTAAATGGTAAGTAAATTAAAAAGTAAAAGTATTTTTCACGCCTTCAGACGTCTTGAGCATATGCTGCTCGACCTATATTTGTATAGAACTGTCGGCGCTTGGATGAGTCATGTGGTCAGTTTCACATCGGCTTGTACTTTTCTGGTATCTATTTTAGGCTGGGTCGACCTGGGAGCCCAGCAAATGAGCGTCCCAACTACTGCTCTGTCCTATCCCCCAGTTCTCGTTTTTATTGCTTTCATATAAACTTTTCAGGTTTCTGAATGTTCTAACTTTAGAATTCTGTATGTGTTGAAAAAAATAAGGAACTTGAAGAAGCTGCGTTCTCCACTGATGCCCAGCCTTCTTGTGCTAGAGTTAAAAAAAAATAGACATCCACATTGTTAAGATTCCTTGGCAGTTGGAAACTCTAATGAATAAACTGAAATTTGCCGCAGCCTTGGCAAAATCAAACTAATTATACAAACTACACACAATAGAATTTCACTGTCATCATCATCATGTAGCAGATCCTTTGCAGAAAGTTGCTGTCGCCATGGTCTGCTGCATCTTCACATTTTCCTGCCGCAGGTGTCTTAATGTCCCCGCATTGATCAATTCTTGCTTCTTCTTCTACTGTTATTTCTAGTCCAGTGTGATGTGGAATAGAGTATTTAGCATTCACACTTATTAATGTTGATGGTATTACATTCCAAAGAATAAGTTTATGTTTGATACAAAGCAAGATTTATGATGAGATGACATTTAAAAAAAAGAATATTTCTTAACAGTCTTCAGGTTGAATAACCTGACATATGTTGGTAAAGTTTTCAGTTAGTATTATAGTCATAAAGATGGCTGTTTAAATGCCGTATGAAATACATTTATATAATTTAAAGTAGCTTCACATTGCATGCATTATGAAGTTTGTTTACCATATCTCAGAAGCCATAATAGCTTGTAATTTGCACTGGTTTACTTTTTTTGTATGTTACCAGCTCTAACTGTGACATAACATTTTTAAATACTGGAAATGCAACGTCATATACTGACATTACAATTTGTGATGACTGTTATGTCTGGGAATTTGTCCTCCATACTGAACAATATAAAAGCTGTGATCTTTAATATACTTCATTCACCTTGTCTTCCCTGAGTTACCAGCTGATATCTCATCATCACCATCATAAAGCCTTGCCAAACTGCATGCTTGATCATGTCTCCTCACATCTCCAATTATTTTACTTTATCAAACTGGCCGAGAGGTTAGCAGCTTTCTCCGTTAACCCCGAATACTCTCATGGCTGACGTGAGCGCACGAGAATTAGAAGTGGTTCGAGTCGCGCCAGTGACTTATGAGAGTATGGAGCCAGACGCTCAGAAAGTCGTGGCGTGCTGATGAGCGTAATCTAGCCTAGGAATCAACATACAGCTGAAAGATGCTGGTGTTGACCGCAATATCCTGAAACAGGATGGAAACGCGGAAAAAAAAGCAACTATTTGTGTATCTCCCATATCTCAAATTCTTTTACTTTATCAACTATTTATGTGCTGAAAGTTTTCAGCGCAATGCTGCAGGACTATCCAGCATTCTATCTATCTCTTTCTCTTCTTTTTTTTTTTTCTGATGCTATTTATCAACTATTTATGTGCTTCCATTGTTCAATGTCATGCTGCAAGGCTATCCCATAGTTTATCTTTGTTTTCCGACTCTTTTTAAAAAAAGTATGTTAGTCTGAACTGTTGCTACAGTGTGTTCTATTTTTTCTCTGATTGTGATGTGGCTAAAAACATATATTGCAACCATATGACAAGTCTCCTGTATGTCTGGGCCATTCAGCCCCTATAAAATGATTAATCTGATCTCTGACAGCTATACTCATGATTCCGACTCGAGAACTGGCTCTACAGATTGCAGCCGAATGCAAGAAGTTCACCAAGCCGCATGGTTTGCGAGCTGTATGTGTGTATGGTGGAACTGGCATTTCTGAGCAGATCGCAGAGCTCAAGCGAGGCTGTGAGATTATTGTGTGCACTCCTGGCCGAATGATCGACATGCTGACTGCCAACAACGGTAAGAGTATTTTTGTGTGTATCTTAAGAAAAATTGAAGCATCAGGATATAATAGTTACTAGAGTTTGTTCTGAGTAGGGGACGGAGAAAGACACGGGCCACTTGACTTGATATATTAGCTACAGTCAACACCAGAGCAGTCTTGACACATCCGTGTGTGTTCTGTCCGTCTTAGTAGTCAGGGTGTAGGAATGCTGGTTGTTCTCATAGCACAATGATTATGAATGCACCTTAGTCCATATCTTTGATTGAACTTGCTACTTTTCTTGTGAAGCAAATAACAGAAGTCTTCATTGGGTTGATTCGTCCACACTTGGGGCAGTATACAGCAGCCAATCATATGTTAAGTACATCTGTTCTTTGTCCATTCTCAGTGTTCTTACAATTGTGGCCCTTGTGACATGAAGATTAGAGAATTCATTGCTCAAAACCCAAGCACTTTCTGGGTGGTAGATCCATCTAGGATCTGGAAGAGATAGTATAAACAGTTAGTTGCATATCCTTTACAGGACGTCACAATCAACCCCAGCATTTTTTAGCTGTTTGTGATTTCTTGGTAAGTTTACGCTCAGTAGTTTGCCATTGCCTTTTGAATGGCTGGCATGCATACCATTGTCTGAAAACAAGCACAAGGCAGTCTGTTTCCAAATCGTCTGCAGCTGTTTTAAATGCGGTATGCGAGATTGTGAACTGCGTTTGTAACCTCTTCGCCACAGTGCCGGCAGAGATGATATAGCTATATCAATTAACCATTCATATCATAACCACTTGGTGGTGGACTAATTGAGGAATCTGTTACTTAGAGTATGTGAAATGCACAGTATTTCATACTCCATGCAGCATACAGATATCACAGTACTTCCTAAATGTTTGTAGCATGTGAGAATGACAGGACAATTAAAAACATTGTAGGATTTAGAGTGAGGAACATTATTTACCGGAAGACAAACGGTCATTGTTTTGTGCATTTTGTTACACAACTGTTATACAATAGTTGTATTCTATTACACAAAAATGGGAACCTAAAGCCACAAACTCAGTATGCCTTTATGGTAAATAAATCATCTTAATTGACTATTTACAATAATACATAAAAGAGAAGTATGTATTTGGAAATGTTACGAACTTAATATTCAGAGTTCAGAACTATGTTGAGATACATAAGAAGATATCCCACAGACTGTTTTACTTTTTAATTCATGCTGCTGTTACAAATTAGAAATTAGTTTTGAACATTATATACAACAATAAGGAAGAGACAAACATCTTTCTTCGGTCATGTGATGAGAAGCGAGGCATTGGAGAACATCATGACAACTGAAAAGATCGAGGGGAAGAGAGGCAGAGGCAGACCAAGAGAAATGATGCTGGATGGATTGAGACGGTGGCATGGAGGAATACCATCAGCAGAGTTGATCCAGAACACCAACGAACATGAACGCCTACGCCAGCTGGCAGGGCACTTGATGATGATGATGCTGTTACAAAACATGGTTAGATGAATGAACTAAAAAATACAGTAAAAGATATCAAACAAACTTGCTTATGTTTTAATCCGTGCTTCTGTTTCAAAACAGTTGGTAAGATGAATGGAATAAAAGATAAAGAGAGAGAGGGGGCTGCGTGGTCTCGAGGTATGGTGTCCGCCTCGAGTGCTGGAGGTCCCGGGTTCAAGCCCCGGTGATGCCGGGATTTTTTTCTCGTGGACTTCTAGTAATAAATTTCCCCTGGTCTCTGGGTAGTGAGATCGGACGCCCGTGTGTATTGTTGCGCACGTAAAAAAATCCCTTGGCAGTTGGAAATCGAAAAAGATTAGCCTAACGGCGCTGCCCGGGCAAAATTTCGAGTTAAAAATCTACCCAAAGTATTTTCAGGATCCTCGGCGGTGCTATGGAGTTCGTGCACTGAGCTGAGTTTCTCCAGACTCAGGTTTGATTTAGGAGTAGAACGGAGCACTTATGGGTTGCACCCGTGTGCCGTGATGTTGATCCATCGACTAAACATAAACATAAAAGATAAAGAAGCTATCCAACAAATTTCTGGACTTTTTAATTCATGCTGCTGTGACAGAACAGCTTGTTAGATGAATGAAAATAGAGATTGAGGGCTGTACAGTGAAAAGACACTAGACACTCTTGTATTATGGCATGCAAACATGTTGACATGTGAATTGATACAGAAGCAAGGGTTGTGGAAAGATGTGATTACCCACATCAGCTGGCAAGATATTTTAAGGCAAAGAAATATCTGTTATGAGACAGTTGTCCTGAAATGTTTACTCTGTTGTCATCAACAGGTCGAGTCACCAACTTAAGACGCGTGACGTACATTGTTCTAGATGAAGCTGACAGAATGTTTGACATGGGCTTTGAACCACAGGTAAATTCACCTTGATAGATATTTACATGTAGTAGAGTGGCTTATAGGTATATTGTTTGCCTCCAACCCAAACAGATTAGGCATGGTTTACAGAGTAAGGAACTCGTATAGCGGGTGTGTTGATATAATGGTTAGGACGGTTCACTGGTAATGGCATGAGCACAGTGAGGCAAGGGCTAAATGCCAGCTCTCACCATTTACTAAGAGAGGAAAAGACAGGCCACCTATTCCTTCTTGTATTCAGGCCTAACAAAATGTGATGGTCCCAGCACATCACATGCCGGCAGCAGGCTCCTACTACAGGACTTATATGTTTAAAGTTAAGGAACCTGTGTTACCAGATACCATAAATGAAAGCAAGGAGTAATAACACTATAACCTAGTATGCACGATGTAAGAGGCAACTTTGAGAGTTTAATCCTGTAGAAAACTTTAGCTGCAAGATCTAAGAAGGTCTTGATGTATGTTGTTTGAGGGTCTTCTTCTATTGGGGCAGAAAAAAGAAAATGAAACTAGAGGAATTTATAATTCTGCTGAATCTTGGAGCAGTAGTTCAGATGTTTTGCATGCTTGGCTATGGGAAAATAAATAAAATAAGTCTCACTTGTATGCTGCACAGTTAAATTAGCCAGAGTTTGAAGACTGGTATTGACTTTAGATCTGCAAGGAAGCACATTAGAATGTAGCCAGGTTTGGATTTAGTATAGCACATACAGACTGGCCAGAACCAGGCTCTCCACAGGTTGTAAATATGTCATTGTCAACAGACTCCAGATCAGTGCCCAGATGGAATTGGTTTATGGGTAACATCTGATTATGTTAATGTGACCTTGTCTCTCATTAGTTGTGTGCCTTATTTGTGGTTAAAAAACCCCGTTGCTATTGTGATTCTGATTGAAACTATTACAGGTGATGAAAATCATTGACAATGTTCGCCCTGACCGGCAGACAGTCATGTTCTCGGCCACCTTCCCCAGACAGATGGAGGCTCTTGCCAGACGTATCCTCACAAAGCCAATTGAGGTCCAAGTGGGAGGTCGCAGTGTGGTGTGCAAAGAGGTCACTCAGCATGTGGTATGTTTGTTTTCATAATGATACTAATTAATGTGTTTTATATTACACACATGTGTATGAAATGAAGCAAACACATATGCAGACTTTCTGCTGTAGTGAAATTTAAATGCTTGCTTGGTTTAGTCATGTAACGTTCCATAGTCTTTGAGGGATCTCTTTGGCAAAGACCCACCCAGATGAGTGCAGTTTTTACAGAAACCCTTGGGGGTCATCGCTGGAGGTACAGAGTTTGTGCTTTGTATGATGCTGTCAGCAGACAGCTTACCAGTCTGCATAGAAAGACTGAGCCAAACATGATAAAACCCAGTGCATTTAACCTTTATTTAACTAGTTTGTACATATGAGCAAGCACCTCAAATTGCGGAATATATATTGTACAATAATGTACCAAATACAGCCCAGACAGGTCTGTTTATGATCAGATGAGACAACCCTTAATGTCACACTATAGTTACTGACCATAGCTTTCAATGTTTATGTTGTCTAATGTGTCCTCTAGTCTCTAATTCTTACCCCTACTTCTGTGAGCACCAAATAATACATGCATATTTATTTATGAAATATAAGAATTGCTTTGTTGATTGTATTGTATTGTATTTTTTTTTTTTTTTTTTTGGATTTAGCTTCTTCTAGAAGAGGACAAGAAGTTCTTCAAACTGTTGGAGTTGCTGGGTGTGTATTCTGAACGTGGCAGCATTTTGGTCTTTGTTGATAAACAAGAGCATGCGGATGACCTCATGAAGGATCTTCTGAAGCATTCCTACACCTGTTTGTCATTACACGGAGGAATCGATCAGTATGACAGAGACAGCATCATTCAGGATTTCAAATCTGGAACTATTAAACTACTGGTACATTTTTTCTCTTATATTTTTTTTATTTTTCTTATAAAGCAACAGATTTCCATCCTTGGTGTTCCTGATAAATTCTATTCGTGATATTCTTCCATGTCACCATCTCAGCTCATGCTGCATTTCTCTGTCTGTTCCTGCCCTTTTTATCACATATCTATCCAGTCGGCACAATATTTTTTATTGCCTCTCTTCTCATGACAAAGAACACTGGTTTTATTTTACAAGTATATGTGTATATGCAGGTCCGCATGGCCAAATGGATAAGAACATTTGTTCTTAAACATTTGGTATGTTGATGCCGGAGTAAGGCGTTCAACCTCTACATTGGACAGCTGGACTAAAATGTTGACCTGTCGTCCTTGACTTGGGAACATTAATTACTAGTACCTCTGAAGTCGGAGTGGGTTCACCTAATGGCGAAGGACACTGTAATAGGGAAAGCCAACCCACAGGCAAAATTCAGTCCATCACTACTTTAAATAGTTAGTTAGTTACCCGACAGATCATCCTCATTGCACATCAAACCATTCAGTCCATAAATGCTTGGATCCTTTCCTCAGTAAATCCTGCAGCGTGTTGTGGCTAATGACACCAGTTCTGTGTTGGTTTATCAATCTTCTTTGGCTTCCTGCATAGTGTTCTTGTTTGGCCACACCTCCTTTAATTTGCTATTCTCGCATCCTGACCATGGTTGTAGATTCAGTCATCACTTGGTTCTTGTGAACGATTTACTTCTCGTGAAGAATTCAGAATGTCAGCCTGGTCCATGGCACGTCCACCTTCCACTGCAGCCTTACCTCCGAGCTTGTCAGCCCGCTCATTTCCGTGTGCACCCGCATGCCCTGGCACTAAAATGAAACTAATATTTGCCAGCTGAGACCGCTCCAGAGACAGCAACCACTCTCTTTGAATCCACCCCATCTCTGTCTTCTTGAGCATGCTCATTGAGTCGCTAAGGAAACATGCCCTAGTGGATGTCTGTGTCTTGAGCCATGTTATTGCCTTACTTATTGCCATGACTTCCATAGTCAGGCTATTTGTGGTCAAAGCAAAAGCACCAGAATTCTCCTTCACAATTCTCCCTCTGGCCTGAGCCATAAAGGCCCATGAACGTCTCACTCGTCGAACGAACGACCCATTTGTGTAAATTACAGCATCACCGTCTAACAAATTCTCGAAGATCAACGCTTGTACTTCCGTCTCCACAGCAGCCGGATTTTCTTGTCTGCATTTTAAATAGTGTGTATGGACTACGCTTGAGTTCAGTGCGAGCGAGCGCGCACACATACACACAAATGAATATATATATTTATTTAATTAATTAAAGTAAGCATTAATATTTTTATTATAAACATATTTGTATATTATGTTCTACTTTTATAAATTTTTCAAGCGCTCGTTGTAAGTTACTCTGGCAGTCCAAGGAATTTCTCAGGAACCACATCTATCTTGTCTTCATGCTCTTCCTTGCTCGTTCACGTTTCATGATTCACTCCCATACACCAGAACTGGTTCTATGTAACATTTCAGATCTCTCTTTTTGACATTCAGTGATAGTGACTTATTCATTTTCAGAAATGCAGCTTTTGCTTGACCTATTCTGCTTGTAATCTCTATCAAGCATCTTCCGTCTAATGTTATAATTGCTTCAAGATATTTAATTTAACGTGGTTAATCTTTAGTATGTTCAATTTAAACTTAAAAAGTACAATCACAGTCAGGGGCAAAAAGAAAACCCTAACCTGCACAGTTCGCGGTGGCTGCACTAGCCAGGCAGCCTTAATTCCTTAGGCTCAAAGACCCCTCTGCCATACACCGCAAGGTACTGTATTGGCAGTAAAAAGGAAAAAAAAAGGAAAGAATTAAAAGTCACACATGGTGCATTGCTAGGAATGGAAAGAGTTAATCTCCTTAAGGTGCATGCTAACCTTGTATCCATTATTTGCTGGGGGATAATGAAAGAGTATTCATTAAAATGTCACATTGAAACATTCACAGTTGGGGAACTAAATTCCTTATAGGCTGTAACATAGTAGGTTTAAGAGTTGAATTACATACCTTATTCTTGCCATGGACTTGTCAGAAAAAGAGCACAGAATTGTTGTATCAGAGTTGTTCTTCTGTACGGCAGTGTTTATTGGAGAACATTGTGAAACTGGAACGATGAGCAGTAGAGGAGGTGGAAGCAGCCCGAGAGATATGATGGTCTAAGATGATGGCATGGAGGAGTGTCGTTAATAAAATTGATCTAGAGCACCAGAGACTATCTCTGGAGAGACGTGATTGGCAAGGCTATTGATGATGATTATGGACTTGTTTCTGTGTTTCTATTTCCAAATAGATCTTCCTGTCTTCTTTATCCTTAGTTTCATGAATATTTCTACAGCTGTATTGATGGAAAGGTTTTTATACGTATAAATATGGATGAACTTTAGCTCTATAATTTATCGTTATTTATAGTCAAATTATGAGTTGATTCTATACAATTTTGCTCTTTCTGTGACAGGTTGCAACATCTGTGGCGGCTCGTGGTTTGGATGTCAAACAGTTGATTCTGGTTGTCAATTTTGACTGCCCAAACCATTATGAAGATTATGTTCATAGATGTGGGTATGTATTATTTAAACACTTTCTTGGCTTTTTACTTTATGCAGTTTTTATGTCATCTTCTCAAAATCAAGCATCAAGTTTGAATGGTTATACTAATTTTAAACCATATCAGATTGTTACGGTGGGAATTTGTTTAAGTGCATATTTCTGTAAGTGCTCTGTAAGGAAGTCATGGTAGTGCAGTGGCCAACACGTTTGTCTGCTGGCCCAGTGGTCGTATGTTCATATCCCAATTGTGGTGAGTTTTTAAAATTTACCCTATTCCCATGTTGACCTAGTCTAAAATAGGTACCAGAAAATGTCCTGGAAAGTCAAGGCAGTGGGCATGGTATTGACCCCATCATCCATTGAGTGCCACTTGGTCTATACAAATATGGGGCTAGCACCAAATACCCAGTAAGCCTCAAGGCATGTAAAAGACTCCTGCTCTTTTGACATTTTTGTTTACTACCTGGCATGGAACATAGAACCACTGTGTTGATGGGTGTGAAACTAACCAGGACATCACACAACTTCTCTGAGTCTCTTTAAAACTCAGAGTCTGAATGAACAGAAAATATAATTAAAAGTTCAAGGACAGGAAAAACACACACAGATATCTGTGAACATTTCAACCAGTCTTTATCAGTGGACACCAAACAATACAAGAATTCTTAGCAGGAAAACTGTAATACTATCCCAGTCTCAGACAGGTGATTAAAATATGGAGCTGGGTCAAGGAAATTAATATATAGAACAGTAGAATGACAAACTACAATGCTGAAAATCTGTCAGCGAAGACAAGCTTTTGTTTTTACATCTTCATAGTTAGTGTCCTAACCGCTGATAAAGTAAAAGCATGCATTTTCCCTATACACTGGCGTGAACTTTGTGGAAACAATAAACACGAATGTTAATACAACAACAAAAAATAATAAATAATATACCTAGGTAGCATAATTTATTGGCAGAATATTGAACACAGTCAGTTCAAATAATTGAGCAAACATTGCAGAGCACACATGTCACAAGAACAAAAAGAGCATTCTTCAACATATTGTTCTCTCCATGTCTCAGCTGTAGTGTGTTGTGACAGAACATTCTTCTTTGTGAGCTACTAGCTGTCAAGTTGTGAGCTAGCCTCCTTTTGAGTGTCTCATAAATGCTGTCTATATATTGTCTCCTTGTCTGCTAGGGCAAAATATAGGTTCACTAAGGGTGAAAAATGTGTGCACCTGTGAACACTAGCACAGTTTGAACAGAACAATGGTTAACAGTGCCTTCGATGACAAAAAAAATTTAACAATAGGAATTAAATGCCTGCGCAGGATGCTTACCTTAATAAGGAGCTGCAGGATAAGAAATAATAATATTAAGAATATCCTTGGTGTAATACCAGTCAGTAAGACTTCATAAAATGACTGCAGGTAAATGTTTTAAGCATCTATTACAGTATCTTTGGTGCTCTTGAAATAATTTCAATGTGTGGTACATTGTCCTTCTTCTGCCTGTCTTCTGCCAATGGAGAATAGACCATCACCATCTCATGCAAGATGTGTGTAGACTTGACACAAAGGGTTGGATTCTGCAGCTCAAGTTTTCTATGGGATGAAGTAGCCAGTCTCATGCTCACCCAGATTCTTCTGCCTGTCATCTGCCAATGGAGAATAGACCATCACCATCTCATGCAAGATGTGTGTAGACTTGACACGAAGGGTTCGATTTTGCAGCTCAAATGTTCTATGGGATGAAGTAGCCAGTCTCATGCTCACCCTCCTTAACCACCTCTTAAACAGGCATGGTAGGTGGCAGTGTGGCTATTCTTTGCTTCCCTGACGGGCCCTGGCAACACACTGGTGATGGTGCATTGTATGAGGGGGCTTCAAATGAAAACCATAAAAGTGTGTTAGAAATTACAATAACTATGCCATTGTCTCGTAACCTGTCAGTATTGTTGTTAAGACTGTCAAGAGTTTTAAGCATGGGACATCACAGTGACATCGTACCTACAGTTTAAAGATGGCCGCCCCACTTTTGGCATGCACCAAAGAGGAGCAGCGTTCTGATATCCGTTTTTTGATCAGTGACCTCTATTTTCATTGTGTATGACATCTCCCATACTCGCCAGACCTAGCCCCCAAGTGATTTCCACCTGTTTGGACAACTCAAAGAGTCATTGAGAGGAAAGACTTATTCTGTGCGATGAAGAGGTACAGCAGATGGTGCATGAGCGGTTACACGATAAAATAATTTTTCTACAGGAATCCAAGTACTTTAGGGCGCTGGAGGACTTGCATTGAACGCAGTGGTGACTACATCAAAAAATGATACATTTGTTCTTTACTTTTTCAGAATATGTTCACCGGGGGAAACAAATTTAAACTTTTCATTTGAAACCCCCCCCCCCCCCCCCCCCCCCCCCCCCTGTATGTTTGCATTCATTTAGGTAAACTGTGTTTGTTTGTCCTCGTGCAGTTGTTCCAGTGATTTGTGGTGGCCTGTATGCCTCCAGTAATTCATGGATTTCTTTTGTTATCCAGTAGTAATTCCTGTAGTTTCTTGTTTTTGTTTTGAGTGCACCTACAGTAATTTCATATTGAGCCTTTGAACTCCTTGAGATTTGAAAATAATTTCTAACTTTGAATTTCAGACGAACCGGTCGAGCTGGCAACAAAGGATTTGCATACACATTTATCACAGCAGAGCAAGGTCGATATGCAAGTGACATAATACGTGCCTTAGAGTTGTCTGGATCTCCGGTCCCAGAAGATGTACAGAAACTCTGGGATACTTACAAGGAAGAAGTGAAAGCCGTAAGTGAACTACTTACTCATTGCTGAGTTTAGTACATGCAATGGGCATGTGATTTCCACTGTGTCAGTAACAAGAAGCTTATCATTGTGTGATGTTTCTATTCGATAGACTGCCCATGTTTTTTGGAATGTCCAGATTGATTGATTGTTTGATTGATTTAGGAATTGACATCACAGCATTCAGGGCATTCCCATAAGCGCTCCGTCCCCATCCTCAGCAGCCAGCGAAGAGTTCCAACCCAACAGTACCAGTAGCAATCTGATTATATGTGCGTCTCGCCTTTCCTCTAAGCGTTGAGCGCCGGCCAGATCCCCTCGTCACTCCTCGCTGTCTCATTCTTGCCAGACCATGGTAATCCATTTTCCTCTCCGAGGTGTACACGTGCTCTCACAAGGCCGACAAAGAAAAATATGAATCTTATAATCCATGCCATGTAATGTTGGCCATGTCTGTCCATAGCCTTCTATCTCGTGTGCTGCCAATCATTTCTGAAACTGATATCCCTCTATACCATGATGCCAAACTGTCTAGTATCTTCTTTCTTGGTCTCCCCCTGCCTTTGTTCCCCTGTAAATTTTATATTGTCACATGTACTCCCAACTTTCCCCTCCTGAGGATGTGTTGAGAGAATGCGGTCTGTCTTCTTGTGTAAACATTTAATATTGTAGTTTGATAGAGAATCATTTAGTTGAAAATGTTGCCCGAGCCTTCAGTGCATCTGTGGTTTATATTCTATAGTTATTCAGACAGCTCTGTGACTGTTCTGTTACGTAAGTAATAAATAACCATGCCGACCTATGCATTCTCAATGAAAACAGTAAAATAGCGAAGTTTCGAGAGTTGTCTTATTTCTACTCTTCAGAATCTGTCATGAATCATGAAGTTTGA
This sequence comes from Cepaea hortensis, assembly GCA_963921405.1. NCBI lineage: Eukaryota > Metazoa > Mollusca > Gastropoda > Stylommatophora > Helicidae > Cepaea > Cepaea hortensis. Next base: position 60,052,329 of record OY992880.1, on the reverse strand, counting down.
AACATCCTGTCTGAATTATCATTTTCTTGTTTTGTTTTCTTCAATCAATTCATATCATGCCCTCTTGTTCATGAGTGGTTGGATTTTGCAACTAAAGTTTTCTAAGGGACGAGGTAGTTGATCTAATGCCAGCCTCAATAGCTACCTCTAGTGAGATGCATGGTAGGTTACTATTCTTTGCTTCTCTTACGAGAACCTGGTAACACACAGGCATTTCATTGTCTGATAGATGAATCATGTTTGTGGAGGTTTCAGTATTTGATTATTACTGCGAAGGGGTTAAGGGCACAATTAGTAAAGCTGTTTCATATTGTTGAATGTTGTTTTAGCAATTACTACTTTACCAGGCTTCATAAATAATAGCTCATAAATAAATTGTGCTGTTTGGCGCTCGTAAATGTAGAAGAAAGAAGTAGAGACTTGAGGACACACTAGACAATATAAAAATTGAAAGCTATAGCTACCCCACTGGTATTTGAACCTGTCACCTCCATATAATGGCAGCGACTCACTGCAGGAACAAGTGTACTCCAACGCATGACCAACTAGATACACCTCACATTGGCACCTTGCCGTCTTGACAGACGATAGTTTGTGCTTTAAAAAGGCATAATAACTTTTAACTATGGCGGTAGCGAGTGTGACTGATAAGGCCAATTTGCGCTGTAAATGTCCGTTCACAGTGGGTGCATGTGAACACGTGGTCATTTCCACCATCATGCACCATCTTACGTCTCAAACGCTTGGTGTGTGACTTTTCTGCAATAATTTTCTCCTTTGACTTTATTCCATTTCTGATATTTGCCCTCCATGCAACACGTTCAGCGGCGACTTGCTCCCAATGTGCATTATCAATGCCTGTATCAATCATGTCCCGCTTACACAGTCTCCATAGCACAAAGCCTGGGCTAAAATATAGAGATCATGTGTTGCCCATGCAGCATGATCCCTCTCTCGGCCTGCCTAGTTCACTCCAGAGGAAAGGTAACACCCCTACATCTGGAACAAGACAAGCTGCAGAAGCTGCCGGATCAGCAAAGCAATGCTCTAACTGTCCGCCTGTCGGAGCTTCGATCCTAGACCAGTCGCCAACCAAGGCTTAGGGCCTGGTCTGCCCTGCCATGACAATTTTGTCTTTAGCTTGCATTTCCTCGCACCAGGGTAAGGCTTGTACCCTCCCAATTGCGCTCTTCCGCCCGAAGCCGTTGGCACAATGTGGGGTGTCGGGTTTGGTAAGCGCCGCCCAACGTTCGGCGCTAACAGAAACCAGGTAGTACCGTCTACTGTTATACGGTAGCTCAGTCATATCTGACTAAGACCTGACTGCAAGATACACCTATAGCTTTCAATTTATGTTGTTAATATGTCCTCTAGTTTCTACTTCTTTCTTGTACTCCTTTGAGTGTCAAGCAATACATGTGAATTTATGTATGAGCTGTCTTAGTGGCCTCGATGGATTCCCCAGTTGATATTTAATAAATAATGTTTTTATGAAGTCAAATGATTGGAAGAAACAGAAATATGTGACTAATATTATCTCATCTCTAGGCTGGAAAAGAAGTGAAACGTTCCAGTGGTTTCAGTGGGAAAGGATTTAAGTTTGATGAAACAGAAGCTCAGTTAGCAGACGAACGCAAGAAGCTACAGAAGGCTGCATTGGGCCTGCATGATTCAGATGATGAAGATGGTGGCGCAGTTTCTGTATGTATTCTGTTGGGTATTTTTTTTAAATTTAGTTTTTCTTTTTATAAATATGGCATGTATGAATTGATTTCCTTAGCTCTTTGAATCACATTACCCATGGGCTTCTGAGCTAAACAAACACACATGAGAACAATAAGTTGCAATTTCAAAACCACATGCTCAGTATTTATTACTGACTGCCCTGATTGTCTCCAATATTCCTGCTAATTGTGTCAGTCTTCACAGCATAAAGATTGTACATTAAGCAATATCCACAAACCCATCTGTGTATTCAAGACACATGTCTTCTTTCCATGAGACAATGTATATATTTACATGATGTATAGAAGACCACAGGTCATATTTCCTTCTATGTGAAGACACTGTATTTATTAAATGTATATAAGACACAGATATTGTCTACATATATACCAATACATAGTGTATATTTATGCCATATTTGGAAAATCACGTCTCAGTTCCTTCAGTGTGAAGGTACTGTGTGTACTTATGAGATGTATATAAGACATTAGGAATTAATGTGGAAGCTGCTGTGATGTGGTTTTATAGAAGAATGATGAGAACACTGGATGGATAGAAAAAGTCATGAAGACATCTTGAAAGAAGTTAACTCACAAAGAGAACTAGTTACTCACATCAGAAGTAGGGACATGACATAAGAAGGGAAAAGCTGGAGTAAGCCATGACAACAGGAAAATTGGAAGAGAGGAGAAGCAGGGGGGGGGGGGGGGAGGGCAAGAGAAGGTGCTGGACAGTTTGACACCATGGCGGAGAACATCAGCATCAGAAATGATTGGCAGTACACAAGACAGAAGGTTGTGGACAGACATGATCACTAATGCCATGGCATGGACTGTAAGAAGATTGGCAGTACACAAGACAGAAGGCTGTGGACAGACATGATCACTAATGCCATGGCATGGACTGTAAGAAGATTGGCAGTACACAAGACAGAAGGCTGTGGATAGACATGATCACTAATGCCATGGCATGGACTGTAAGAAGATTGGCAGTACACAAGACAGAAGGCTGTGGATAGACATGATCACTAATGCCATGGCATGGACTGTAAGAAGATTGGCAGTACACAAGACAGAAGGCTGTGGACAGACATGATCACTAATTCCATGGCATGGACTATAAGAAAATTGGCAGTACACAAGACAGAAGGCTGTGGACAGACATGATCACTAATGCCATGGCATGGACTATAAGAAAATTGGCAGTACACAAGACAGAAGGCTGTGGATAGACATGATCACTAATGCCATGGCATGGACTGTAAGAAGATTGGCAGTACACAAGACAGAAGGCTGTGGACAGACATGATCACTAATGCCATGGCATGGACTATAAGAAGATTGGCAGTACACAAGACAGAAGGCTGTGGACAGACATGATCACTAATGCCATGGCATGGACTATAAAAAGATTGGCAGTACACAAGACAGAAGGCTGTGGACAGACATAATCACTAATGCCATGGCATGGACTATAAGAAGAATGTAAGACACAGGTCTTTTCTCCATCAATGTATATATTTATGCCAAATACAGAAGACCACTGATATTATTTCTGTCTACATGAATGCACTGTATTTTATTAGATATATTTGTATATAGACACAGGATTTGTCTTCATTTATACCAAGACTCTATTTCCAGTTTGTTTGTATCTACTCCAAGACCTTGTGTTTGTATTTATGCCGTTTGGTTTAGTCAGCGGTTCATTATCACGGGTGTAACCCATAAGTGCTCCGTTCTACTCCTAACTCAAGCCTGAGTCTGGAGAATCTCAGCTCAGTGCACAAACTCCGTAGCACCAGCGAGTATCCTAAATGCCGTTTACACAACACAAGTTTAAGTCCCCACTATACCCTATGGCATAAGAGTGACACAGAAATTTAAAAAAAAATATTATTCATTGTGCAGTATGTTATGGTACCAAGCTGCTTGGTTATGCAGATGATATAGATATTATAGGACAAAGTGAACAAAAGACATTGGAAATATTGACTCACTTAAAGGAAAAAGCCCAACAGATGGGGCTGGTTATCAACCAAGATAAGACAGAATATATGGTAATTTCAAGAGACGGAATGGCTAGAAACTCTGGCCACATACAAATAGATAATATGACCATTAAAAGAACGGAAACATACAAATACCTTGGTACAATCTTCAACTGCTCCAACATCATAAGGGAAGAAATACAAACTAGAATCAACTCTGGAAATAAGATATACTATGCACTACATCTACTAAAATCAAAGGCGCTATCTCGTAACACCAAAATCACAATATACAAAACACTGATCAGACCAGTTGTGCTGTATGGCTCTGAAACCTGGAGTACAATGAAAGGAGACGAAGCCTTGTTACAAACCTTTGAGAACAAAATTTTAAGACGCATCTTTGGACCCATTAGGGATACACAAAGTGGAGAGTGGAAAAGAAGAAGTAACAAAGACATTTATGATCTGTTTAAGTCCCTGCTAATCACTGGTATCATGAAGGCTAATAGACTACAATGGCTGGGGTTTATAGAAAGAATGGAAGATAATAGGGAAACAAAACTTGCTTACACTCAGGAAATAAATGACCGTAGACCCCGAGGTAGACCAAGAAGGCGGTGGAGAGATAATACATGTACAGACCTACAAGCACTTGGAATCAACAACTGGCAAGAGAAGGTCCACCAGAGAGACGAATGGAGACGAATTGTATTTGCAGCAAAGAACCTCAATGGCTCGGAACGCTGAAGAAGAAGAAGAAGTATGTTATGGGATTCCATTTGTGACAGTATATTCCATGGTATTACTTTTTCCTGAAAAGTTGTGGCCGGCTTGATGATTGACTTCTTTTAGAGAAGGATGACAAGGAAATCAGCTGCTCAAAGAACACCATAAAACTCTTTACCAAGAATATGTTAAATTTTCAGCATCCCTCACTGCCATGGCTTTGCTTGTATCATTCAAGATTGATTTGCTTGTATCATTATAGATTGACCAAAAGATTGAAGACATGTTCGCCAGCCGCAAACATGTGACAGATGTAGCCAAGCCTTTAATTAACCAGATCCCAGCAGTGGTGCCACCAGCTGCCAGTGGACAGTCAAACCAGCAGAAGCTCAAGCTGGCACGTCAACTGGCAGACCGCATCAACTACCAGAAGAATCTCGGCCCCGATGCACCAGACATCAGTCAACAGGCAGCTATTGCCATCATGAAGGGTGAAAATGTTGTGGTGCCTCAAGTTGCTGTAAGTATTCTTCTGCCTGTTTAAGTCTTCATGATTTTCTAACACTTTAATCATCATCATCACATGGGGTTACGAGTGAGAATGTGGTGGTGCCTCAAGTTGCTGTACATATTCATCTGTCTGTTAAGTCTTCATGATTTTCTAACACTCTAATCATCATCATCACATGAGGTTACGAGTGCAGTTCGTAATCCTGATACCACATTCAAAACACAGCTGTGGACAATTTGGAAACACCTCTTTGCGCTATTTTTCATACAATGGTATGAGTGCCAATTGTTCAGAAAGCAATGGCAAACTACTGAATGTAAACTTATCAAAAAAATAACAAACATCCCAAAATGCTGGGGGGTTAACTGGGGTGTCCTTAACATCACATGCCTTGTTGGCTGTCTGGGCGATCATGCCTCTCCACATCTTGTAATCTCCAGCAGCATGTGTCAGTTTGTTGACACCTTTCTGTGCCATGATAACAGACTGTTAAATATCTGTACTCACTATCTCTTGTTCCACAAATCTGTCAGTTGTAACAAGTTCAGTTTTTCTCTTCTCATGCGTGGCTAAAAGTTATAACATCCACTTTCTGATGTTTGTGATAAGTAGTTTTTGTATCTCAGGCTCCTTCAAAACATTTAGATGACTCATTTTGGCCATCCAAGGAATTTACAGTATTCTTTTTGTGGCCTCAAGGGATGTTTTATTTTGCTTGTTTACTAATTGTTCAGCATTCACAACCATAAGTTGTTTTTGTGACCTCAAATGACAACCTCCATCTATAGGATAGGATGTTCTTCATGTGATAAAATTCTGTCTTTGCTTGTCCTGTTCTGTTTATCTGAGACACATCTTTTATCTTATATTATCCATATGCCTACATAATGTACCACAATGTAATGTACAAGTAAATTGGAATATTCTTCAACAAGTGAATCGGTTCAATTATCTCGGAACAGTCATAACATCTGATGGCAGATGCCTTGAAGAGATTAGAACAAGAATCGCCATTGCGAAAGTAGCCTTTAGCAAGATGAAAAACATTCTGACCAATAAAATGATGTCAATTGAAACGAGAAAAAGAGTGTTGAGGGGATACATAGAGCCTGTTCTTTTGTATGGATGTGAAACTTGGACAATGTGCAGTCAAGCTGAAAAACATCTGATGGCTGCAGAAATGTGGTTTCTGAGGAAAATGCAAAGAATACCATGGACAGATAGAAAAACCAATGACCAAGTACTACAAGAGACAAATGAAAATCGTAGATTGATTAGAGAAATTAGACGTAGACAGTCAACATTTTTTGGACATGTTATGAGAAGAAATGGACTGGAGAACTTAGTGACAGCTGGCAAGATCGAAGGGAACAGACCAAGAGGAAGACCGAGAGGAAAATACCTGGATGGCTTGGCCACATGGCATGGACGAGACAGGAACACTGAGCTGATCCACGACTCTGGTGATCGAGTGAAATGGCGAATCATGACCGCCCACGCTTTCCGGCATGGCACATGATTGATTGATTGATTGATGCCTACATACTTGAATTTACACTTTAGTTGGTTATGGAATACATAATGGAGGATTGTAGAAAGCTTTGTCTGAAAAAAGGATCTGTGCTGATGGCAATGTAGCTAATGACAGGGTCTTTCAGGTGAAATGTTTGATTTGTGACACTTTCAGTGCATACATTTATCTCCCTACATGTTCCAGTCCCCCTCCACAGATCACACAATGAGCATCTCGGGACAGTGCACAAACTCTAGCACTGGCAAGGATTCAAATATGTGTGTAATAGAATCACACATGCTAGCTATTCTTTTTGTGGGTAACTTTTCTCATGTGAAAATGTTGCACTTTACACCAAGATATTGTAACTGTAGACAAACAGTGGTAGTTGGCCAAGCTTGACTCGTGTCACATAAGTTTATCAAAACACTGTACTTTCTGTATCTGTATATTCTATAGAACAGTGGTTCTCAACCGGTGGGGAATTCCCCCCAGGGGGGAATTTTGGGGTTTCCAGGGGGGGAATGAAGATTATTTCAAGATCGCGTTAATACAAGAACCAATTACTTGATCTTGTTTTTCCCTTCATACTTTATGGTTCTGTACGTCTCACCCTTCTAAAATTCATTTTATAAAATAAGTAAACCCACAAATCACGTTTTATGTGGATGTCTAGACTTGTTTTAGTCTGTGCTTCCATTATTACGTATACTGTGTAGGGGCGGGAGGAGGGATTTTTAGGTAGGAAATAGGTGGGGGGGGGGGGGGTACAGGCCAAAGTTTTAGATAGGAAATACGAAGGGGGGGGGGGGGGGGGGAAGGGATGACGTTCTGAAAATATGGTGAAAGGGGGGGGGGGGCACTGGCCTAAAAAGGTTGAGAACCACTGCTATAGATGATGTGGACGTTTTTTTTTTTTGGGGGGGGGTGGGACGATACATCAACAACATTAGATATGCAGATGATACAGTCTTGATTGCAGACAGTGAACAGGACCTGCAACATTTAGTAGATGCGGTTGTTGCACACAGTGAGCAACTAGGGTTAGAACGGAATAGTAAGAAGACACAGATTATGGTTGCCACTGGGAAGAAGGAAATATCACAATGTGATATATGAGTAAACGGGCATATTCTTAAGCAAGTGAATCGGTAGTTATCTCTGAACAGTCATAACATCTGATGGGAGATGACTTGAGCCTTGAAGAGATTAGAACAAGAATTGCCATTGTGAAGGTAGCCTTTTGCAAGATGAAAAACATACTGACCAATAAAAAGATATCAATTGAAATGAGAAAAAGAGTGTTGAAGTGCTACATAGAACCTATACTTGTGTATGGATGTGAAGCGTGGACAATGAGCTGTCAAGCTGAAAAACATCTGATGGCTGTGAAAATGTGGTTTCTGAGGAAAATGCAAAGAATAGCATGGACAGACAGAAAAACCAATGAACAAGTCCTTCAAGAAACAAATGAAGATAGTAAATTGATTAGAGTCATTACACGTAGACAGTCACAATTTTGTGGGCATGTTATGAGAAAAAATGACTTGGAGAACTTGGTGACAACTGGCAAGATTGAAAGGAAGAGACCAAGGGGAAGACCGAGAAGTAAATACCTGGATGGCTTGACTGCATGGCATGGTTGAGACAGGAATACGGAGCTGATCCATGACTCTGATGATCGAGTGAGATGGCAAAACTTGACCGCCCACTTATCGGCATGGCACATGATGGATGGATGGATGGATATTCTATCAATGGAGTTCTTCACGGCGAAGTGGTCAAGCTGTCTGCCTCACACTCTCAACTGGAGCAGGTTCATTTTCAGACTTCATTATTCAGTTCACGGCTGCAGTGTTTTTGGAGGCCCCTGGGGGACATGACTGGAGCAACAAAGTTCATGCTGCATGCGGCACTTTCTGCTGGTCACTCTGTGGGAAAACACTGAGCCAAATGGGATGAAGCCAGTCCTCTTGCCTTTCAACTCCCCTTATATTCTGTGCACCGGCTCTGTGACGAAGGGGTTACAAATGCAATTCGTAATCCCACATAAAGAGCTTGAAACACAGCTGCGGTCGATTTGGAAGCAGATTGCCTTGCGTTGGTTTCCAAACAATGGTGTGAGTGCCGGTCATTCAGAAAGCAATGACAAACTTGCCCTGGAATCACAAACAGCCAAAACATGCTGGAGTTAACTGCTACTTCCTATACAGGATATGCAACTAACTTCATTTATATTCTCTGCATAATATTGTTCCTCTGATTCTTCTGTCACTGTTGTCTCATTCAGTCTGAATTTGCTAGTGAAGATTTGGATGCTTTGTATTATCTGCTTATTTTATTCCAACAGTCCAAGACCATTGCTGAACAGATGGCAGAAAAGCTGAATGCACGACTGGGCTATAGGCCGCAGTCTGAGGAGGAACAATCTGTTATGGAACCTACCGCTGGAGAGACTTTCAAGAGGTACGAAGAGGAGCTGGACATCAATGATTTCCCACAGACTGCTAGGTGGAAGGTCACATCCAGGGTGAGTTGAAGGTCGCATATAGGTTAGATGAGAGGAACACAGATAGTTTCATTGAACCTACTGAGACAGCACGTAATCAAATTCACAAATATTTACTGGCACTAATAGAGGTAGAAGAAAAAAGTAGAGATTAGAGGACACATTAGAGAATATAAAAATGGAAAATTATAGTTACCATACTGGGATGTGAACTAGTTTCCCCCAGATGATGAGTGCGCCTCATTGCAGGAACAAGCGTATTTTAATGCATATCCAGCTTGACACTCATCACTGCTATGAGTGCCAGTCAATATTTGTGAATTTGTTTATATGAACAAGTGGCCTGACAGAAACATAGAGACAAATGGAAATATGAAACCAAATCCAGTACATGAGGTAGATAATGCAAAAATAATAGTAAAATACAATCGTAGATAAAGGTCTATTTCCCACACCTTGAAGCATATTGTGTATATGGTGCTAGCCCAGTATTGTTATAGACCAAGCAACACTCAATGGCTGAATGTAGCCAGTATCATGCTGGCCACCTGTACTTCCATTATTGTTATAGACCAAGCAACACTCAGTGGCTGAATGTAGCCTATATCATGCTGGCCACCTTTACTTCCATAATTGTTATAGACCAAGCAACACTCAATGGCTGATGTAGCCTATATCATGCTGGCCACCTGTACTTCCATTATTGTTATAGACCAAGCAACACTCAATGGCTGAATGTAGCCAGTATCATGCTGGCCACCTGTACTTCCATTATTGTTATAGACCAAGCAACACTCAATGGCTGAATGTAGCCAGTATCATGCTGGCCACCTGTACTTCCATTATTGTTATAGACCAAGCAACACTCAATGGCTGAATGTAGCCAGTATCATGCTGGCCACCTGTACTTCCATTATTGTTATAGACCAAGCAACACTCAATGGCTGATGTAGCCTATATCATGCTGGCCACCTTTACTTCCATTATTGTTATAGACCAAGCAACACTCAATGGCTGAATGTAGCCTATATCATGCTGGCCACCTGTACTTCCATTATTGTTATAGACCAAGCAACACTCAATGGCTGATGTAGCCTATATCATGCTGGCCACCTTTACTTCCATTATTGTTATAGACCAAGCAACACTCAATGGCTGATGTAGCCTATATCATGCTGGCCACCTGTACTTCCATTATTGTTATAGACCAAGCAACACTCAATGGCTGATGTAGCCTATATCATGCTGGCCACCTTTACTTCCATTATTGTTATAGACCAAGCAACACTCAATGGCTGATGTAGCCTATATCATGCTGGCCACCTGTACTTCCATTATTGTTATAGACCAAGCAACACTCAATGGCTGATGTAGCCTATATCATGCTGGCCACCTTTACTTCCATTATTGTTATAGACCAAGCAACACTCAATGGCTGAATGTAGCCTATATCATGCTGGCCACCTGTACTTCCATTATTGTTATAGACCAAGCAACACTCAATGGCTGATGTAGCCTATATCATGCTGGCCACCTTTACTTCCATTATTGTTATAGACCAAGCAACACTCAATGGCTGATGTAGCCTATATCATGCTGGCCACCTGTACTTCCATTATTGTTATAGACCAAGCAACACTCAATGGCTGATGTAGCCTATATCATGCTGGCCACCTTTACTTCCATTATTGTTATAGACCAAGCAACACTCAATGGCTGATGTAGCCTATATCATGCTGGCCACCTGTACTTCCATTATTGTTATAGACCAAGCAACACTCAATGGCTGATGTAGCCTATATCATGCTGGCCACCTGTACTTCCCAACATATCTCCTGGTTGTTATTGTTGGCTGGGTGTACCTATGAGTCCATGTCAGTGGAAACAAATCCCTATCCTGAAGAGGACTCGAACACTTGACCACCATGCTGGTAGCTCTGTGATGTAAGCAAAGCATCTCCCACGCTGAGCAGATTGAAGGATGGCCACCAGACCTAGAGAGACACTATCTTTGCCTTACACTTAGTCTGGGACCGGCCGTATTATAGTCAGAAATACTTATTGAAGTTGCATTCACTAGCCCCAGAAGCCAGACAAAACAGTACAGCATAATTAACTTTCTGGTCTCAATGTTGAAGTAACAAGCATACACAAGTTATCTGTGTAATTCTGTGTTATGTTTTGTCCATTAACTTGACATTTGTTTAGTATATGCGTTATTTGTACAAGGGTAAGTCAGTAAGTTGCAAAATAGTAGCATGTTAAAAAAACACTCCATGAGAAAATAATTTATTGTTGTACTTACACCACTCCTCATTTCTCAACATATCCTTCGCAAACATTGATGCATTTATCCCATCATTTTATCAGTTTCCCCAATATTCATAGCATAAAAGTTTTTGGGCTGCTGCCTTAGCTACGTATGCATCTAACACTCAACTTCTTTGTCATCAACTTCATTTTGTTGCCAAACATACCACTTTCTACGGCAAACTTGCTGCCTTAGACGGGCAACAATTCCTTATAGATACCTTTGACAGTAACCCCTATGGCCCAAAAAACTTCACAACAGCCTCTGTTCTTTGTTGGTGCAATCCTCTGGTATGGTCAACATTTTCAACACCTTGTGCACATGAAATTTTGTATGCATATTTGGATTGTGCAACCATTGTCTACGATACATAGACATCAAGCATAATGACACCTTTATAAACTACCAACAACCATTTCTCAATTGTCTTATATCATTTTGTAACCAGCTGATATTCTCTTGTATGTATAGTGTATGCATGATTTTAACATGTTATTGAAAGCGTATAATGCTCAGTTATCTTTGCAGCTATATTTTATCATGCACATTAAAGTTACACTTGTGTAGGATGTTTGATTTGGTTTAGAAACTGTAATGCAATGATAAATTCATTTCCAGGAAGCCTTGGCCACCATCTCTGACTTCTCAGAAGCTGGAATCACAGTTAGGGGCTCATACTTTCCACCAGGCAAAGAACCAAAAGAAGGCGAGCGCAAACTCTATTTGGCCATTGAAGCCACAAATGAGCTGGCTATCAGTAAAGCAAAGGCAGAGATCATTCGGTTGATCAAAGAGGAGCTCATTAGACTGGTATGTATTATGGAAGGGGTTGTACTTGCTGTGTCGTTATTCACATTAAGTTAATTTTTTTTTTTAAGTTACAAATAATAAGGAAATGCTTATATTTAATTTTTAACATTTATATTTTAAAATATCAATGTTAAAAGCATATTATGCTCACCCAATTTGGAAAAAACAAAGGCAGTAAAAGAGACTGCACACAGTAAAGAGGCATTTCCCTTTTGAGCCATACAGGAAAGATATTTTGCAAAATTCTTGAGAAAAAATTACGACCTACAATAGAACCCCTGCTAAGCAAAACAGAACTTGGATTTAGTAAAAACAAATGATGCACAGATGCTATCTTTACTCTTAGACAACTTATAGAAAAATCAATTGAATTTAATGAAATACTCTGCTTAGCCTTTGTGGACCAAGAAAAGGCATTTGATAGAGTAAATAGAAAGAAGCCATGGGAAATCCTTGAACGATATGGAGTGAGTACACGTCTAACAAACTATAGTAGAAGCTTATACAACAACAGTAAATGCATGGTGAGAAAAAATGGAGGACACTCACAACTCTTCACCATAAGATCTGGAGTACGACAAGGTCGTGTCCTGTCTCCCCTCTTATTCATATCCTATATAGACGGCATATGTAAAGAAACCAGCCAACAGAGATCACAACAATGCCACATAACGAACAGAACACAGAAGACGAACCAACGGCAAATTACACCATTAAAGAACTCCTATTTGCAGACGACCAAGCACTAATAGCAAAATCAGAAGTAGAATCACAAGACCACATGAATAGTCTACATGAAGTGTGTAAGGAACATAACATGAAAATTTGCATCAGTAAAACAGAAGTAATGGCCATAACCAAAGAAGAAAAAACAAAGATTCATCTACAAGAACTCCCCCTGAAACAAGTAAAGAGTTTCAAGTAGTTAGGAAGTATAATATCATTAAATGGCAAATCAGAAGATGAGATCGAAAATAACTAATAAGGCAAACCAACTCATTGGACAAATGGCACCAATACTAAAGAACAATCATGTATCAATAGTTATCAAGAAAGCACTCTAAACACAATATTCCTGCCAACGCCATGCTGCCAATGCCAAACCTGGACAATGACAGAAAAAGAGAAAAGAAAAATTATAACAACAGAAATGAGATTCCTATGAAGAATACTCAATATATCAAGAAAAGATAAATTCAGAAATGAAGAAGTCAGGACTAAAGTGGAGGTTATAACAGCACTAGATTTGTTCAGAAGACAGCAAGTTAAATGGTTTATATTCCCAAGATTCTTAATTGGTATGTAAAATAGAGCTTTCAGAGGTGATGAAACAATATGATAGACACTGTATCTCATACTCTGATGTGTATGTGAAGGCAATACCATACACATCACATTGCCATGGGATTATTTCACCTTTTTTTTAAATGGTTATATCTTAAACAATTTTTAAAAAAAAACATGTACTTATTTTATATGCATAGCTATTTTACTGATTTATTGTGTGCCCTTATTTAATCAAAATAGCTATTTTAGTGTTTTCTTTACAATGATTTTGTGTGTTCAGGCATTCAGGAAAACTAAATGCAATTTTAATTCTCCATTTCAGCAAAACTCCTACCAGCCAATTAACAGAGGTCGCTACAAGGTCTTGTGATCTCACGTCTGCACAGTGTCCGTACTACTTTGCAGCCCTGCTTGTTCGAATGTACACATTACAAATGTATACCTGCTTGTTTGAATGCACATTAAAAATGTATAGAGACACCAAACATGTCAGCACATGAGCAGTTTTGTGAGGAGTGGACATGACTGTTGGTGAAAGTTAAGTGTGTATAAACTAGCCAGTTAGATTGACTTGTGTGGGGATGGAAGACAGTTTGGAGAGACTTGTGTGTGGAACTATGACCTAACAAGACTTAGGTAAGCAGTTTGTGCAGAGACATCCAGAAACACACTAAGTCTGAGTTACACTCTAAGTCAGTGGTTCTCAACCGGTGGGGAATTCCCCCCCCCCCCCCCCCCCAGGGGGGAATTTTAGGGTTTCCAGGGGGGGAATGAAGATCATTTCAAGATCGCGTTAATACAAGAACCGATTACTTGATATTGCTTTTCCCTTCATACTTTACAGTTATGCTCGTCTCATCCTTCTAAAATTCATTTTATAAAGTAAGTAGACCTACAAATCACGTTTTATGTGGATGTCTAGACCTATTTTAACATATTTACCTTCCATTTTTACGTATACTATGTAGGGGTGTGGGGATATTTAGGTAGAAAATATGAAAGGGGGGGAATGACGTTCTGAAAATATGGTGAAGGGGGGCACGGGCCAAAAAAGGTTGAGAACCACTGCTCTAAGTGATGCAGTTAGCAAGCCTGAGTTACCCTCTAAGTGATGCAGTTAACAAGCCAGAGTTAGTTATCCTCTAAGTCAGTGCTTCCCAAACCTTTCACTTTCGTAGACTGACATAAAATGTTCCTTTTGCACCAGGAACCAGTGCCATTAAAAACAATTTTTCGCCTTGTAATCTGGAATTTTATATGACCTCAATTTACATTTTAATATAAATATAAGATGTGTTGTCCGGGTGCACCAAATACTGCTCCATAATATTATTGGATGACGGTGATTTATTTAATGGTGGTCCCATTTTCATGAGTAAAAATTTTGTTGTAGAGATTTACCAAAAAAATTTTTTCAAATGTCAGAACTACATTTAGGTCTTCTTGTAAGGTGTATATACACCAACAGTAATGAACACCAATATAAAATAAAAATAAAATATATCTTGGAAAACGATACCAAATCAGATTTTAAACAAGTTGACTTTACAAGTATGTTGTAATAAAAATGATTTAATGATCAGCTGCTAACAGTGACTATTTAATGTGAGGGGTGGGCCTGTTTATTATTCACAAGCTTATCAAATCGTGGCTCGATTGTAGACAGCGCTACCCGCAAAGGAGAACAAATTTCCATACTGTTTCTGTATTTTGTCTTAATAATGCTTATTGACGAAAAAGAAATACTCTTCAAGTTGTCTTTGTATCGATATCTCACATACACCATCAGAATCGCTAAGTTGGCAACGTCCGTGCTTTCATCCAGCTGTAATGAAAAATACTTTACAGATGTATCTTAACACCTTCACTCGCTCAGACGATGGCAAAACGCATTATAATCGTACAACGAAAATCACGTATGTTCTGCATCTTATGACAGTCAGCAAATTATAATGTGCATCTTTCTCACTTTTCGTCACATAGGAAACAAAAGAAATGCACGTCGTCAACAAACAAATGTCGTCGACCGGGCCAGCTTTTAGTATCGGTTCCAGCTGGTTACTATTTTTAACTTTCCCATTCAACCAATGATTCGCTTCTCCTTCAAAATAAATACTCCTTGGGCTATACGGCTGCAGACTCAATTTATTTTAAAATTAAATCACCATAAAAACGATGTGGATATCATGTTTTGAGAAAAGGACAATCTTGTTTTTAAAAAGTTCTAATTAATCATCAGAGGAGAAAATATTTAACTTTTTTCTTACTTTTTTAACTCGCGTTGATGACCGGCAAGAATGGCTCGTGGACCAGCACCAGTCCACAGACTACCACTTTGAGAAGCACTGCTCTAAGTGATTCAGTTAACAAGCCTGAGTTAGTTACCTTCTACATAAAATGTGATTTGGGGGTCTACTTACGTTATAAAATGAATTTCATTAGGGCGAGAAGTACAGAACTAAAATTTAGAGGGGAAAACAATATCAAGTAACTGGTTCTTGTATTAATGCGATCTTGAAATCTTAATTCTTCCCCTGGAAACCCTAAAATTCCCCCCTGGGAGGGAATTCCCCACCGGTTGAGAACCACTGCTCTTAAGTGATGCAGTTCACAAGCCAGAGTTAGTTACCCTCTAAGTGATGCAGTTCACAAGCCAGAGTTAGTTACCCTGTAAGTGATGCAGTTCACATGCCAGAGTTAGTTACCCTCTAAGTGATGCAGTTCACAAACCAGAGTTAGTTACCCTCTAAGTGATGCAGGTAATAAGCCAGAGTTAGTTACCCTCTAAGTGATGCAGGTAATAAGCCAGAGTTATTTAACCTCTAAGTGATGCAGGTAACAAGCCAGAGTTAGTTACCCTCTAAGTGATGCAGGTAATAAGCCAGAGTTATTTACCCTCTAAGTGATGCAGTTCACAAACCAGAGTTAGTTACCCTCTAAGTGATGCAGGTAATAAGCCAGAGTTATTTACCCTCTAAGTGATGCAGTTCACAAGCCAGAGTTAGTTACCCTCTAAGTGATGCAGGTAATAAGCCAGAGTTAGTTACCCTCTAAGTGATGCAGGTAATAAGCCAGAGTTAGTTACCCTCTAAGTGATGCAGGTAATAAGCCAGAGTTAGTTACCCTCTAAGTGATGCAGGTAATAAGCCAGAGTTAGTTACCCTCTAAGTGATGCAGGTAATAAGCCAGAGTTATTTAACCTCTAAGTGATGCAGGTAACAAGCCAGAGTTAGTTACCCTCTAAGTGATGCAGGTAATAAGCCAGAGTTATTTACCCTCTAAGTGATGCAGTTCACAAACCAGAGTTAGTTACCCTCTAAGTGATGCAGGTAATAAGCCAGAGTTATTTACCCTCTAAGTGATGCAGTTCACAAGCCAGAGTTAGTTACCCTCTAAGTGATGCAGGTAATAAGCCAGAGTTAGTTACCCTCTAAGTGATGCAGGTAATAAGCCAGAGTTAGTTACCCTCTAAGTGATGCAGGTAATAAGCCAGAGTTAGTTACCCTCTAAGTGATGCAGGTAATAAGCCAGAGTTATTTAACCTCTAAGTGATGCAGGTAACAAGCCAGAGTTAGTTACCCTCTAAGTGATGCAGGTAACAAGCCAGAGTTAGTTACCCTCTAAGTCAGTGGTTCTCAACCTTTTTTGGCCCGTGCCCCCCTTCACCATATTTTCAGAACATCATCCCCTCCCCCCCCTTTCGTATTTCCTACCTAAAAATCCCCCATCCCCCCCTTTACACAGTATATGTAATAATGGAAGCTAAATTTAATAGCACAAGTCTAGATGTCCACATAAAACGTGATTTGTGGATCTATGTACTTTATAAAATGAATTTTAGAAGGGTGAGACGTACAGAAGCGTAAAGTATAAAGGAAAAAACAATGTCAAGTAATCGGTTCTTGTATTAAAGCGATCTTAAAATAAATCTTAATTCCCCCCCCCCCCCCCACCCGAAAATTCCTGCCGGGGGGGGGGGGGGGAGAATAACCCCCAACGGTTGAGAACCACTGCTTTAAGTGATGCAGTTCACAAGCCAGAGTTAGTTACCCTCTAAGTGATGCAGCCAGATTGCTGGACAGTTTTCAAGACTTTGACCATGCAGTTTCTTTCTCAAATTTTATACTTGTATACTGCCATAGACATGTAATTGCAAAGGAAACTGGATGGCCAGATGTAATAAGCTATTGTTAATTGAGACCAGCAAATGTTTCCAAACAGAGATGTGTAATAAATTGATACACCATTCAAAACAGTGTTTTATGGCTTTGGCTTTTCTTCCCTGTTAGTATTATAGAAAAATAGTTACCCTTTCAGAAAATAGTTTGTGAATGTTTTATTGTTATTTGCCCAGTTTTAGTTTGGTCACAGGTATTTATTTTCTTCACTCAAGGGCATGGGAACTCGTCATGGGAAAATGTCTGAAACAAATAGACGTTTGTGATTTTCAGTTCTTCATTATGGCACTCACACCAACCATTGCTAGTGTTTGTCGGGAGTTCTGTTCCAAGCTGAGGTATAAAGTCAGCTTTCCCAGATAGTTCCAACGGTGTAAGACTAGGTTTGATTACCCAGGATTGACCACATCTCACAAT
This sequence comes from Cepaea hortensis, assembly GCA_963921405.1. Lineage (NCBI taxonomy): Eukaryota > Metazoa > Mollusca > Gastropoda > Stylommatophora > Helicidae > Cepaea > Cepaea hortensis. Next base: position 60,034,349 of record OY992880.1, on the reverse strand, counting down.
GTGAAGCGGATGTCCCTTGTGATTTTCAGTAGTAACATTTAACAGTGATTGGGTAATTTCTTGTTGCCTGTTTTGAATTACCAAAAACTGCTGTTACAAAAAATTTGCTCCATAAATCTCTTAATCATCTCTTCTGTTTCTGTTATTATCCAGAAATAGACCTACTATGTTATGCATCTTCAGATTGGCAGCCTGCCTTGCTAACAGCATGCATTGTTTTACTCAGATTATGGCTAGAAAATTATGTCACTAATAATAGAATCATCAAACTCAGATTACCTGCCCACTGTCAAGAACTGCCTTATGTTGAGGTCTCGTTTCCTGATACATTGATTTCAACGGTTTCCTCTGTTTTGAAGTCAATTTTTGTTGCCCAGAATGTGTTGAAAGTTATGAAAATATAACGACTTACTGTAACAAGCTGTAAAATTATCTTTGTCGATTTGATTGGCTCCTGCAAAACTGCATAATGGGAGCCAAATTATTATATCAGCTCTCCACACTTACAAGCTAAACCAAAACATTTTAAATATAAGTAAATTTCAGCTGTTTAAATAACAGATCAGACAGCCTGACTAAACAACTATAGTGTGTGAACACAAAATATGAAGAAGCTTAACAATAGAAATTCACATACGTACCAGCAAACCCTTTTGACTGGTCTTTTTAATTGAAAAGAATAAAAATAGGAAAAACTAGAATATTTAGCTAGAAAACTGGAATGTCACAATTAAAGTAATCCATCCTAATTTGATTGAATTTAATTGTGATTATGACATTTCAGTTGTCTAGCGAAATATTCTTGTTTTCAGTTTTGTATTGTTCATTAAAAAAGACAGATTAAAATGTTAACTTTATCTGTATGCATCATTTGTTGAACCTACCCTCCTAGTCATATTTTGTGTCTTTGTTTTCAGCATTAGATTGATGGTGGTCACCCCCATTAAAAAAACAGGTGAGGTGTGTGGTGTAGACAGAGCACTGTTAGGGTAATCTGCCAATTCAAGTAACTGGTGAAAACTGAGCATAGTTTGTTGTTGCCTGTTAAGCACTGGACAAGACTTTTATGCTGCCCATTTATTTCTTGTTCATTCTGACAATATTTTCTTTACAGCTGTTTCACCTGGTCAAAATCTGTTTAATTGCTACCTATTTTGTTTAATGCTCAGGTTAAAATTATTTCCACCAGCATTGTTTGACTGTTTATATCTTGTCAAGTTTACGTTCAGTAGTTTACCATTGCTATCTGAACGACTGGCACCCATGCCATTTTACAAAAAACCCAACTCAAGGCGGTTTACTGGCAAATTGTCCGCAGCTGTGTTTCGAACGCTGTATGCGTCATGAACTGTGTCCGTAACCCCTTTGCCTTGAAGCCGGTTTCTTATCCTAAATTGTCAAGTACAACCCAAAACACTGCTGACTTCAGACTCGGCCCTCTAAGCCATCTCATACTCCAAACAGGACATTATTATTCTTATAGTCCATGCTGTCTGACATTAGTGATCATATGTCTGTCCACGCAGTCTGGCATTGGTGATCATGTCTGTCCATGTAGTCTGACATTAGTGATCATATGTCTGTCCATGTAGTCTGGCATTGGTGATCATGTCTGTCCACAGCCTTGATATACTGCTAGTCATTTCTGATACTGATGTTCCTCCATGCCATGATGTCCAGCTTCTCTCTTGGTCTCCCTCACCCTCTAAATTTCCCATTGTGGTGACACACTCGTTTCTCCCTTCCCATGCCATGCCAATAAAATACCGACTGTATTATTCTGATGCAAGAAACCCGTTTTCTTTGTGGGTTAACTTTTTTCTAGATGTCTTCATTACTCTTTTTTTTTAGAATCCCTCCAGTGTCATTCTTCTATTAAACCACATTTCTGCAGCTTCTACATAATTGCTCACTTGTCTGCTAATTGTCCATGATTTACTTTCGTACATCAGGATTGGGACAATATTATCCATGAAATTAAAGACAGCACTGAATACTGTCTACAACAGAACTAGTCCTATAGTGGATACCAACCCACTGGCATCACTGGAAATAAAATGATAGACGAACTAGCCAATGATGAAGGGAACCTCTAGCAGCCTTATCCATTCCATAGTTTTAAGGAGGTAAAATCACTATTGAAGCAATCTGACGACAAATGGGAGGATAGAAAATGAAAACTACAGAGCACAACAGCATAAATGAACTTGACAGAAAGATACAGACCAGCATCTTCAGACTCTGAGCGCAGCATCAAATAGATCTCATTGACTGACACTTGCAACTGTGCAGCAGCCAAACAAGCCCAGAGCTTGTCCTTTGACTTCCAGACAAAAGAAATCTGGCCCGCAGGTGCGACCCTTCAAGACAAACTCTAGGGCAGCAGTAATGACTGCAAGCAAACTGTTCTGTTCATGACCCATGGTGGAATAGATGCACAGCAAACTATTGAAGAAGAAAAGTTACCTACCAGATTTCACTCAGTCAAAATGTTATGGTTTGTTCTGGTCAGCTTTTTCATTTATGTTGTGCTAACCACCCATGTAAGTGAAAGTTACTTTTCTCTTCAGATACACCGTTTTCAGGTTATCTGTTCTCAGCTCATTTGTAGTCAAAGCTCTACTCAGAGATCACAGCATTGTCTAAGACAGCAACCATTTACAATTAAGCAACCTGCATTATTTTACTTTCTCTGAATATGACAATTATTCTTATTCCGTTTGTTCACTTGTGGGCATGTATGAAGTTTTAAATCGTGTTTCACTGTTAAGAGTGGTATATCCATGGTAGAGCACGTGTTTAGTATATCTTTTGTGGAGCCTGTGTGGAGTGTTATTTCCATTGTGGAGCTTGTTTTGAGTAGTATATTAATGATGGAGTCTTAGTATGTGTTGAGTGGTACATATATGGTAGAGTATGTGTTTAGTTTGTGTGTGGCATATCCATGATTTAGTATGTGTTGTGTCGTATATCTATGATAGAGTATGTGTTTAGTTTGTTATTAGTTATCAGTTGGGGTGCAGAGCCAGCCAGTTTATCAGCTCGTTCATTTCCCACATGTCCCGGGACGAAGATGAAGGTGATTTTACGGACAACAGACTTCTGCAGTGACTCAGTCCACTGTCTACGTACAGATCCAGCTTTGACCTTCTGAATCATGCTCATTGAATCACTTAGTACACACACGTTGGTATAATGCTGTGATTCCAGCCATATGAAAGCCTGTGTAACTGCCATCACCTCCATCGTCATGCTGCTCGTGGTCATAGAGTGGGTACCACTGGATTCTTGAACGGTTCGGCCTGCTGAACGGGCTGTAAATGCCCACGCACTTCTCTGCTGCTTTACAACAGATCCATCTGTATAGATGAGCACTTCGGGGCTATTTGAGTGTTCATAGATGAGCGCGTTGACCTTTTGCATTGACAGCGGCAGGGTTCTGCTCTCTGCACCGTCTGTCGAGTGTGATAATGCAGGAGAAAGTGCACTTAAAAGCTGGAGGCACCGGCACCCATTCCTTGCTGGGGTTGATACTGATAAGACTGCAGACCTGTCTGACGACATCTTCTGCCCAACCCATCCATGATTTGCCCCTCTTTAGCCTGTCACCCTTTTCTCTGAATATGGCATCATGCAGAGGGTGCAGCTCATCTGCAATTATTTTTAAGTATGCACGAGCCCGAGCTCTCCAGATCTTGATCCTGTGTTCCATTGTCGGGAAGTCAAGGAGGTATCTCATTGCTACACAGCTGGTGTCTCTCGTGCAGCCCAAAATGATGCGCATGGCTTCGTTTTGTACCATTTCAAGTCTTCCAATCTGTGTAGGGCTGACAGTGAGGATGGCCAGGGTATACTCGATGCGTGAAAGCACTAGTCCTTGGAACAGAAGTATTAGCAGTCTTTGCTTGATATTGGCAGTCTCCATGACTCTAATTGCTGACAAACCTTTTCAAGCTTTCGTTATGACATAATCGACATGATCTCTGAAGGACAGGCTACGATCAAGCCTCACGCCAAGATATGTTATTGACTGGGTTCTACTCAAAATGCTCCCATCCATTCTTACTGCTGGCAGGTCTGTGTTCACAATATGGTTGTTTAGGGAGAACCATGTAACAGATGCCTTTGCAGGGTTGACAAGGGCATCGGCATCAGCACACCATGAGGAAATTCAATCTAGTTCGCCCTGCATATCATTGGCAACCGCCTGTCTATCTCGACCCTGTCGATACACGAGAATGTCGTCAGCAAATGACAGAGTCCTACCCCTCCCGTCCAACTGTTGTTCAGTGATCGGCACCGTATACGCGTTGAATAGTACTGGTGACAGTGGTGAGCCCTGCGACAATCCTGGACGTATCGTTATCGGCTCAGAAGACCAACTCCCGCATCTTAGCACCACCTTCCTTTGGAGCAGACCTGCAGTTATCCATCGTACAAGGTGAGGGTGCACTTTCAGTCTGAGGAGGGTTTGCATCAAGTGCTCGAAGGATACTCTATTGAATGCGTCCTCTAAGTCTATGGCGGCCGCACATGTCTCTTCTCTGACCTGAAATCCTTCGTACATCTTGAGCAAAGACCACCGCATTCAGTCATGACTCTTTGTTACGTCTGTATCCTCCAAGTGTGGGCGGGAAGCAGCCGAGTTGTTCCAAGTCACAAGCAAGTCTGTGTGCTACAATTTTCTCCAGTAGCTTGCCAGCAGTGTTCTGCATTGTAATGATTCTGTATCCGCTTATCTTGGAATGGTCTTTGTTCAGTTTTGGCAGCGGCAGCAAGCATCTGTGTAGCCATTCCTCTTTGATCCGATCCCTCTGGATACTGGTGTTGAATTCTCTGGCCAGTTCTTCCATGTCATCATCTGACATCACCTGTAGGTCACCATATCGGATGCCGTCTGGGGCGGTGTTAGGTGATTTCTTGAGCATCACATGTATCATCTCAGCTGTGATTATGCATTCTTCGTCTGTCCCAACCCCCTCGCACAACTGAGAGAGTGTCGTTTGTCTGGTGGGCTTGTCTTTCTGGTCAGTCTGCTCTATGTAATGTGCAAGAAGGGCCTTACCTTTATCCGCATCCGACTTTTTCCATGTTAGGTCTGTGCCTTGAAAGTCTGGAATACCCCTACGTTGTGCAGCACTGTTCATGCTTTTCTGGAGGCGCCAGAATGTAGTAAGAGATCGCTCGGAGCACACCTTCCTGCAGAACTCATCCTTGACCTGTTTGGCGCAGGATTTGAATAAAGTCATCATCCTATAGACCTCAGTCTTCAGGTTCCCCAACTCAAGCCGTGGCATGTTAGCCTTTCTGGCTTTTTGCCAGTCTTTGACAGCCTGTCTCTTTCTCAGCCATGCCTTCTCGACCTCTCCATTCCACCATGGTGACTGCAACCATCTTTCCTGTCTCCTGCGGGAGGAAGTTAGTTTTCTTCTTCTGATCTTGCTTATGGCGTCTTGACCAGTGTTGTCGTATGGGAAGGCATTTGTCTTGTTTCCTTGACTCCTGGCCCTGTCTTTCTTGATCAGGATGACACAAGGGTAGTGGTCACTGTCGTGGTATCCCAGTGTGCCCCACCGGCACCTTGGTGCGATGGTGGGCGACACCAGAGCCAAGTCAATGACGCTGTCAGAGTCACCTGGTCGAGTGGCTATTCTAGTGACCTTCCCATCATTCAGACAGATTAGGGCAGCAGATGCCAGGGCGTCCTTCAGATCTTCTCCCTGTCTTTTGGTGATGTAATTCCCCCATTGACTGCCTCTGGCATTGAAGTCCCCACAGTAGATGATATGCCTTTCATCCATATCAAACAAACTGCCATTGTCGCACGTCGACCTTCCCATTTCGCGCATAAACGTTCACGATTACAAGCTGTACTGGCATCATTATTCTTAATGCCTGCACTTGCAGGGCATCGCTGTTCCAGGCGGACATATCGATCTCAGACACCAGTATGTTGTCACGGACCATAATGGCCTGTCCGAGGTACCACCTGTTAAAGAAGCCCTGAAACCTCGTGACATTGACTGTTCTGTCGCCGAGCTGTTTAGTTTGTGTGTGGCATTTCCATGATTTAGTATGTGTTAAGTGGTATATCTATTGCAGTGTATGTGTTTAGCTTGTGTGGACATATTCATGATTTAGTACATGTTGAGTGGTATATCTATGATAGAGTGTTTAGTTTGTGTGTGGTATAACCTTGATTTAGTATGTGTTGAGTGGTATATCTATGGTAGAGTGTGTGTTTAGTTTGTGTGTGGATATATTCATGATTTAGTATGTGTTGAGTGGTGTCAGAGTCCCATGAATATGAAAGAGAGGACATATGACAGAGACAGGGCATAGGTACAGCATGGGTAGAGCAGATAGGACTATACATCCATTAATAGACAAGACATGGGGTTTATAGACAGGATAGTGTCCTTGAATGACAGCCCAACCTTGGACTGGACGTCCTGAGACACCATCCATCAACAGACGGGTGAAGGACAGGACGATATCCAGTATATAGAGGCATCCTACTTAGTATGACTATTACGGACGACACGCAGCAAAGGACCACGTGACTACAGACCAAGAGAGAAACAGACTGACTGGACTAGAAGGGTGTTGAGGAAGGATGTGTTTGGGATATTTGTGAGAGAGAGTGTATCGAATACCTGATTGCTAATGATGAGAGAGTGTGGCATTGAATAGCCTGTGCACTGTGTGTGAGATACGAGAGTGTACGAGTACATTGCTGAGTTTTGCAGTATATTTTTACTTAAATTGTTGTAAATATGATTTGTGAATTAACGTAGAGCATATCTCACGTTAATAAATACTTATACATGTATACTGTGTTGACAGATTATTCATGCATGTATTAATTCCTGTCATAACCAAGACGCTGACAAGTGGTATATCTATAGTAGAGTATGTGTTTAGCTTGTGTGTGGATATATTAATGATTTAGTATGTGTTGAGTGGTATATCTATGATAGAGTATGTGTTTAGCTTGTGTATGGATATATTCATGATTTAGTATGTGTTGAGTGGTATATCTATGATAGAGTATGTGTTTAGCTTGTGTGTGGATATATTAATGATTTAGTATGTGTTGAGTGGTATATCTATGATAGAGTATGTGTTTAGTTTGTGTATGGATATATTCATGATTTAGTATGTGTTGAGTGGTATATCTATGATAGAGTATGTGTTTAGTTTGTGTGTGGATATATTCATGATTTAGTATGTGTTGAGTGGTATATCTATGATAGAGTATGTGTTTAAGTTGTGTGGATATACCCATGATTTAGTATGTGTTGAGTGGTATATCTATGATAGAGTATGTGTTTAGTTTGTGTATGGATATATTCATGATTTAGTATGTGTTGAGTGGTATATCTATGATAGAGTATGTGTTTAGTTTGTGTGGATATACCCATGATTTAGTATGAGTGGTATATCTATGGTAGAGTCGAAATTGAATTTTTGTAATATATCCATAGTAGAGTTGAGTTGAGTAGTATATCCATGGTATACCATATCTATGGTAGAGTTGAAGTTTGTGTAGTATATCCATGGTAGAGTTGAGTTTGTGTAGTATATCCATGACAGAGTATGTGATGAGTCTTTTTGGCTATTTGTGATTTCTTAGCAAGTTTACGCTTAGTAGTTTACCATTGCTTTCTGAACAACCGGCACTTATACCATTTAATAAAAACGAATGCAAGGCGGTTTGCTGCCAAATCACCCGCAGCTGTGTTTTGAACGCGTTATACAAGATTATGAATTGCGTCAACCCCTTCACCGCAGGGCCGGCAGGCCACAGGATGACCTGATGCACACATCTATTTTAGAAAATGAGTTTACAACTCCTGCAGTAGCTGCCGCCACCATGATACCTTATTTGACTACTAATCCTGGTATGACAATTCAACACTATAGATGCAAATAGAACGGCAAGCAAATGCTAGGTCAAGACATGTATGAACATGAACACTCAGATGTTAGCATACTTTATTAGTGCTCATTTGTTTCAAATGTGTACAGAAATATTTACAAGTGAAAATAAGTCTACGCAGTAAACATTCAGCCAGTTTGCACAGGTGATGACACACTATGGATATAATTGTGAAAGAACCTTCAGTATGTGTGCAATCATGTGTTTCCAGTCTGCACAGGTGATGACACACTATGGATATAATTGTGAAAGAACCTTCAGTATGTGTGCAATCATGTGTTTCCAGTCTGCACAGGTGATGACACACTATGGATATAATTGTGAAAGAACCTTCAGTATGTGTGCAATCATGTGTTTCCAGTCTGCACCAGCTACAAGAAGATAATTCCACCTGCGCACACTACCAAATGAATATTCAGTCATGGTACATTAGATTCTGGGTAAAATCTCCAGTGCACAGTCAAAGAGAAGCCTGGGTACACTACCAAATGAGAAAGAAAAAAAAAGTCTTGAGTACACTACCAAATGAGATTTAGTTCATTGAGCAGGTGGATATTCAGTCTTGGTACATTACATTCTGGGTAAAATACCAAGTGCACAGTCAATGACAAGCCTGGGTACATCATCAAGTGATTATACCTCATGTCTGAATACACATCAAATCAAGTATGCTGGATACAATTACCAGCAAAACTATCATGAAATCAACTGATTCCAACAGCAACATATTTCATTCTGCAATTATTTATAAAACATGAAAAATCGGCATCTACATTTGCTATACTATTAAGCCTAATAATTAGTGAAGTATAATATATTACATACGTGTGGGCAATCCTTACATTACATATAGGGAAACATGGACCTAGCAGATCCGACTATTTTAAAATATTGTATGTTATTTAGCATTTCTTTAAGAATTATGTACATGCTTAAACTAATAAATATGGTTGTCTGGAAACAATGTTTCCCACTCACCCAAGGCCTTTGAGGAAATATCTTTACTGCAGTGCGATCTGACTGCTATATTTTTGTAGTTCATTATTATACACACAGAAAAGTAAGAACTGATTGGATGAACAATTTTATATATTTGTGTATTGAAGTTTCTGAATAAATGTCAAGTATGGCAGTTTTTTTGGTATTCTGATAATATGTGGGTTACTTATTTGTGCTATTTCACTTTTCTAGCTAAATATTCTTGTTTTATCTATCTGTCTGTCTGGTTCAAATGTTCACTGCTATCTGCTTTTCATTTTGTTGAACTTCCTAGCTATTTTGTGTTAATTTGCTTAACACTATCAACTCAACAGCTGTCACTATTTTCAATACTTTTGTTTACTAATACATAGCATATCGCAAGTAACTATGATTTACAAAGGTCAATCGCTATAACGCTGTAAAAACATTTCTGTAGACTAAATAAACTACTACTGAGGCCACTGTCAATAACAATTCTAAAATCGTACAGGAGTTTTCACAAAAAAATTAGACGAATCAAAAATTATCAACAGTGTGAGCCTATCCTGTTCATGGAATTGTGACCATTATATCAGCCTAACAAAATAAAAAAAATAAGTTGATCAATTTCAGCAACTACTAGAAAAGAGCGTATTTTAATGTTTATTTCTTTTCTATGTTTAAATTTAGGTGTAAAACGACTGGAAAATTGCAATAAAACCAAATAGAATGTAATAATCAATCAATCATGTGCCATGCCGGAAAGCGTGGGCGGTCATGACTCCCCATTTCACTCGATCACCAGCGTCGTGGATCAGTTCAGTGTTCCTGTCTCGTCCAAGCCATCCAGGTACTTTCCTCTCGGTCTTCCTCTTGGTTTGTTCCCTTCGACCTTGCCAGTTGTCACTAAGTTCTCCAATCCATTTCTTCTCATAACATGTCCAAAAAATGTTGATTGTCTACGTCTAATTTCTCTAATCAATTTACGAGTTTCATTTGTCTTCTGTAGTACTTGGTCATTAGTTTTTCTGTCTGTACATGGTATTCTTTGCATTTTCCTCATAAACCACATTTCTGCAGCCATCAGATGTTTTTCAGCTTGACTGCACATTGTCCAAGTTTCACATCCATACAACAGAATAGGCTCTATGTATCCCCTCAACACTCTTTTTCTCGTTTCAATTGACATCTTTTTATTGGTCAGAATGTTTTTCATCTTGCTAAAGGCTACTACATTTTACGTCGGCAAGTAGTATTAGGTGTCATAAAGCGGTTAAGTTTATGTATAGGTGATTTCTCATGTTTTAAACATTAAAAGGATTTTAAAAAATATCTAACCATGTTTACACTTAAACTTATAAAAATAAAATAACTACAGTAATCCTTTAGCTCAATGCGAGGTTATAAACTGATTACATTACAACTGTGCCTTCACATATGGTTACAAATTTGACATTTCATATACACAATCTACTAGCAGAAAGTGAGCAAGAGTTACAAGACCTAGTGGAACAAGTAAACAGGCACAGTGCAGAATGTGGCTTAGATATTAACCAAAAAACAAAAACTATGATGATTAGCAGTGAAAAGGAAAGGTCATCAATGACCGTCACAGTAAACAAGCAGATACTAGAACAAGTAACAAGTTTCTCTTATCTTGGACATATAATAACAGATGATGGCAGAATTGAAATAGAAATCAAAAAGAGAATAGGAATGGCCAATAATGCTTTCAATAGCATGAAATCAGTATTAACATTCAGAGAGATTAATAATGCATTAAAGCCAACCTTCATTGTGGAGACGGAACCTGATTGATGATACACAATCCATCTTGAGCTCTTGATATCCCCTGACCAACATGTAAAACTGCCAAGTTGCATTCTTACCAACAAATACCTCAATGTCACAACTGCAACACTACAATTTGAGGAATTTTATTCAAACACTCATTGTAGTTGTCATACGGTTTCAACCTCACAGTAAAAAAAAAAAATGCCCACTGCCACTTGTGAACTCAAGAAAACTTTCGAGAAGCCATATCACCAGAGCACCGACAACAGGCCGTCCACTTGGAATGTACAGTTCCTTGTTGATCTGTCTCACAAACACTAGCTGCTTGCACATGCATTATCGCACAAGGCAGCTAACAGGCATGCTCAAAATACAACTGCCCACCATTTTCAGAAACTTTTGCCACAGTGACCTTTGACACAAAAAGACATTTTGAATTAAATTAACATACCAATGTCACACCAACCTCTCAACTCAGTAACAGGGCAATTAAATCAGGTCCCCCAAGTCTAAACACAGGGAAAATACAATAGTAAACATGCCCAGAGAAAGTTCTCCAAGATCTGACTTACCGGTCCATCTGCCTATCCATCAAGGCAAGGTAGAAGAAATTCTAACACTGTAAACCCACAAGCTGACTTTCCAGGACTACCTTATTCTAATAATCTTCTCATAGGAAGCTACAGTGGAACATGATGCCATTACATTTCATTAACATAAAAACTGTCCAAATATCATGCATGCAGATAATCACTTTACAAGGAGCATCTATTTATTGGGATAGCTCTGATCAGCTGGCAGTTTCTTTAGGTTGAATCTGCCTAAACACAAGTTACAATGAATGCATATAAGGAAGGGATACCCATATATATATATATTAACCCTTTACCGGGCAAATCGTCCATTTACGTCCGGTCTCCGGTACAGGCAGACTGTCTGAAACTGCCTGATACTATTATGCATTGTAAAAACTCTATCTCTCGGCTTTCCGATACTTGCGACAGCTACTTTCGCTTTCGCCGATAGCTTGACAACGAGGCCGCCATTTGCAAGCGCCTACCATGAATTTGAACGGATTTTTTGGATAGTTTTCGGGGTTTTTACGCTTTGTTTTTCAAAATGGATTTCGGCGATTCTTCAAGTGATAGCCGAGATTTCGCTAGGTTCAATTTAAGTGACATTAAAGGAAAGTTGACTATTAATCGGAGCTAGATATCAGTGAAAAGCGTTACTTTGCATTAGCAGTCGTAAGTCGGACTTTAAAGAAAGTGATTATGATTCTGAAAATGTGTTTGTAAATTGCCGTATAGATGACTGAAAATCACAAACAATATGCTATATTTCATAAATATTTGTGTTCATATATGGATTACCGGCAATAATCACGTGAGTAACATTCTGCATGCTCTTCCCTTCATTGTGTTTAACTAAAATCGGTTGACTAACACCTTATTTGTGATGTTTTTACTAACGCAACCTGAAATTTTACCGAACCTGAAAAAATCTTGCCCGTTCAGGGCTAAAAAATGGACAAGCGTCTGTCCGGTAAAGGGTTAAAATCTACATCATTACAATAAAAACAAAGATAAATAGGCAATGGTCAGTCAGCAAACCCAAGCTGACTCTAAAGTAACACTTCAAACAATCTGACTCTGATGTAATACTTCAAACAATCTGACTCTGATGTAATACTTCAAAGAATCTGGCTCTGACAGAATACCAATCCCAACCTGGCTGTAATATGATACTTCAAACAATCCGTCTCTGACTCTAATGTGATACTTCAAAGAATCTGGCTCTCATGTAATACTTCAAAGAATCTGGCTCTGACAAAATACTAAAACCAACCTGGCTCTAATCTGATACTTCAAACAATCTGTCTCTGACTCTAATGTGATACTTCAAAGAATCTGGCTCTCATGTAATACTTCAAAGAATCTGGCTCTGACAAAATACTGAAACCAATATGGCATGGATGGGACATGACATTCGGACTCTTAACATGATACTTCAAACAATCTGGTTGTGCTGGGGTACTTAAACCATACTCTATTAGTATATATAAATAATCTTCTATCCTACTGAATTTCTGAAAATGTATACTCAAGGTGAAGGTTTTGTCTATCAGAGGTGAAAAAATCCCAGCATGTACATAGCTTGCAACTGCTTGGGCAAGCAACCTTTATTCCAAGCAGCCCAGAAACAACACCTCATTGTCACCAGCAATGGTACAAATGCAGCAAGGACTGCTGTATAGTCTACAAAAGTGAAACTACCACATACTTTTGCACATAGATGGACAGTGTCAAAGCTAGATTTATTATAAAGTGGCAAGTGTGTAAACATTCAGCCTGAATAATCTGACTATACCTTACAAAGCAGATACTTATAGCAAATAAGGTGTAGACATGCCTGCACACACACAAAGTTATTTCAATGAGATGCAAGTTTAAAATTATTTAACGAGACTGAAAAAAGTAAACAAACTACATCAATAAAAGGGCAACATTACTTTCACCTATTAACACACAGCATTATTTATTGGTATGTTTGCTAGGTGATTTACGTTTTGCACTGGTATGTTTGGAGCCATGTGATCTAGTGGATTCCTCTGGTTTCTTGACATTGGTTTGTCTGGGGACATCTGATCTAGTGGATTCCTCTGCTTTGTTGACATCGGTATATTTGGGGTCATCTAATCTAGTGGATTCCTCTGCTTTGTTGACATCGGTATATTTGGGGTCATCTAATCTAGTGGATTCCTCTGCTTTGTTGACATCGGTATATTTGGGGTCATCCGATGTAGTGGATTCCTCCTGTCTGTTGACATCGGTATATTTGGGGTCATCCAATCTAGTGGATTCCTCCGCTCTGCTGACATCGGTATATTTGGGGTCATCCAATCTAGTGGATTCCTCCGCTCTGCTGACATCGGTATATTTGAGGTCATCCGATCTAGTGGATTCCTCCGCTCTGCTGACATCAGTATATTTGGGGTCATCGGATCTAGTGGATTCCTCCGCTCTGTTGACATCTATATGTTTGGGATCATCTGATCTGGTGGATTCCTCCGCTCTGTTGACATTGGTATGTTTGGGGTCACCTGATCTAGTGGATTTCTCCGCTCTGTTGACATTGGCATGTTTGGGGTCATCCCATCTAGTGGATTTCTCTGGTCTGTTGACATTGGCATGTTTGGGGTCATCCGATCTAGTGGATTTCTCTGGTCTGTTGACATTGGTATGCTTGCTAGCTACATTGGTTTGTTTGGAGACATCTGACTTAGCGGATTTCTCTGGTCTTTTGACATTCCCAGTGATCGTGTCTTCAATGAATTTGAACACCGAATCACTTGTGGTGCTGTGGCTGTAATCTTCCAAGATTTGCATGATGTCTTCTGTGAAAAGGGAAGAGATCATTGAAATCTTGTGTATACATCATCTTCTACATGAGGGAAGAAGGATAAATCAGTGAAATGTGTATACATCATCTTCTACATGAGGAAAGTGGGAATAAATCACTGAATGTGTATACATCTACATGAGGGAAGAGGGCATAAATCATTGAAATGTGTATACATCTTCTATGTGAGGGAAGAGGGACTAAATCATTGAAATGTGTACATCTTCTACAAGAGGGAAATGGGAATAAATCATTGAAATGTGTATGCATTATCTTCTACATGAGGGAAGAGTGAATAAATCATTGAAATGTGTATACATCTACAAGAGGGAAGAGGGAATAAATCATTGAAATGTGTATACATCTTCTACACGAGAGAAGAGAGAATAAATCATTGAAATGTGTATGCATCTACATAAGGGAAGATGGAAACAAACCATTGAAATGTGCATACATTTAGGATCCACCTTTTTCTATGATTATTTCCTATCAAATCTCTTGATCTCATCATAGGCTGTCTATATGAGACAGAGATAAGTCTTCCACCTTCCCCTGTCAGCTTCTTCTTCTCCAGGCATGTTGCAATGCGAGGTGACCCTACCCTTCAGTACTGAAACTGACTTCGCATCTGTAAATAAATGCTATGTGTTTCTCTGCCAACAGTATTTCTGTAGCAGTTTTCAAGGCCTCTTTCTCCTCTCCGAGTTATTTAGAATGTTTCAACTGCTGCACTGTTTTCTTTAGTACATTTTTCAAGATTCAGGGAAACCCTCCACCTCCATTTTTTGTTGGAATTGCTAATCTGTATATGTATGGGACCGGTGCTGCTTTGGTAATGTTCTGTGTAGTTTATGGCTAGGGTTCTTGTGTTTTATTCTGAGTTCTTGTTCTAAATATAAGGAATTTTATCATCCTAGGCAGGTTCTGTTGTCTCCAAGATGAGAACTTGTATGTAGCCTCTGGGCTGGTATTTAAGTTCTCTGATCATACAATTTCATTCCATAGATGTCTTATGCTGCTCACTTGAAGTCCACATGTCTGCACCAAAACATCTATCCAGCCACTTCTTGTCCTCCGATAACATCTGAAATGCCTCCATATGCTTTTCATGACCTTTCTCGATGTTAAACCATATGTGACAAGCCAAATGCACCTGCAGGGAATTATTTATCTCTGAATGTTCTTTACTATCACAATCCTAATATCTGTCACACACTGCCTACTTCCTCTTACAATTTGACCTACATATGCCAGCATCTACCTCAACCAGTGGAAAACTAGCTGCAAAATCTAACCAATCATGAACTGTCAAATTTTGCATAGCCACCACATAACCTATAAATCACAAGGATTTAAAGTAGAAACAGTTTAAGTGAAAAATAGAAAATATTCCCTCTTCTGCTCTCTCTTCCTCTCCCACTTTCAAACAATGACATCTAAATATTTTTGGAGTACCCATATCAAGCTCTAATAAAATCATAGAACCATGCACTTACTGATGCTCATATTTCTTCCCTTAAGAATGTCATAAATATGGCCAATTTGCAGACACAGTTCAGTGTCACCAAATGTTAAATAGCAGATGTCACGATCAGCTGCACTGGCTGCCATCAACTGGATTAGTGCTAAAGAATAGACATTACACTTCATTTACACATTTCCAATAATGTATCAGTAACATTTTCTTACTGTCTGTATAGTTCTAATGTATTAAATAACTGATACCAGATCTATCTAGCGTTAATTGTTACACCAGGGGATCTAGCTAGTGTTACATGTAACACTATGTGGTATATCTAGTGTTAACTGTCACACTAGGACATCTATCTATTGTTAACTGTTACACTAGGGCATTTATTTATTATTAACTGTTACACCAGGAGATCTAGCTAGCTTTAAATGTTACACTATGTGGTATATCTAGTGTTAACTATTACACTAGGACATTTATCTATTGTTAACCATTACACCAGAAGATCTAGTTAGCTTCAAATGTTACATTTTGTGGTTGTGACGGGACGGCCCCGGCAGCATCAGAATTACACAAGTTTGGAAGGAATTAAAGAGCCCACAAGAATTTTTCTGTCATTCTCTAAAAGAATAAACGTTCCCCAGAAGAGGATAAAAACGTAAGAGAAAAATACAGAGTCACTTAGAGCCTGCACTATCATTTTTACTACATTGGTAGATCAAAGCAACGTCTGGTCTCTACATCTAAGAGATTTTCCCTTTGATGTTCTGATCAACCAGACATCGCGGAGCCAGTCAGTGGAGATTGGCGTGTTAGTTTACAATCCTGCGGTTGGAATAGGAACAGACACCTAACACCTTACGTTTAACAGGACCTAACATGTGAACCAGCCACGGCAGAATGGGAGATAAGAGCCAGACTTTGCCGAGATAGAAAACGTTTGTAGTTAGCGAGTTCAGCGGACAGACGGGTGATTGTAAGACAGCAATATAATGCAGGCCTTACACCTCGTTGTAACCCAGGAGATAAAGCTTGTTAATTCCTGGGAAAGTGAGGAGGCACCAGCAGATTGGAATGTAGGTATGATGCAACGTCGGTTGCATGGGCCAAAGCATTGTTTCAGACACCTGGCGGAACATCAGTCAATTTGATTGACAGATGAAACTACCGTGCACAGGAATGTAGGAGGCGTGAAAAGAATTTGGGACTTAATCCATCTCGGTAACTCATCCTACATGAAATAGAATAGGCGGAGTTAATTAATATGGGGCATATTAATTAGCCAACATGGAAACTAGCCAGGAACGGAGAGAATAAAACTATGAGCAGTGACAACAATCCTCAGACGCATTTACAATAGCATTCTTAGGATACCTACTGGAGAAATATTAACATTTCGTTCAGTTGGACTTCTGTACGAAGTATTATGACAGGATTTCCTAGCTATAACCCAGGTAATACCATTATTCTGATTAGTTTGTCTGCTAGTCTGAAGGCTTGTGTAGTTTCCTGTTTCTACATATTCTCCCAAACTTTACACTGGTGGATTTTCTTTGTACTTAATGTTCCAGTTCTGGCTTTACGATTTCACTGAGAACTATTTTCTTCTTTCATTCACCACTTGGTTGTCTGATTTGTTGTATGTGATAATTTGGAGAAATCCATTATCCAAGCTACATGAGCGTGTGGCTTATGCATGTACAGGAGATACATGTAGATTCATCCTGTATGATGTTAAACATTGGGGAGAGTGACTACTTAGGAGAAATTCCTGAGAGCTACCAGTCTCTTGATAGCGTCCAATTAACATTGATTATTTGGACCAACACTTTGAGTGCCTACCAAGATTGTGGTGAAACCACTTGGTTTGAGGAATGGCACCAGTTCACCTTGTCTGCATGAGGACAGACATGACTTAGGACATTCAATATCCCAGACAGATTCAGGGAAAGCATTTAATGTTCGACAGGACTGTGCGACTAGCCCTTCCGACAAGACAGTATGAATGAATCAGAAAGGGAAAGAGTAAGTGAGGTGAACTTATATGGGAAACACCCCATTACATAAATATATGTGATGATGTATGTTTTGAGCTATAGCTGTTCTAAATGGTTTTATGAATATATACATATATATTTATTTATTTAGAACTGATATATGTTTATGTAACATGCCATCATATATCATCATACCATCATATATTATGACTTGAATGTATGTTTATATGAATGTATAGACATATGTGTTTGAGATGTGTAGACGTAGATACTACCCATCTCCGTTCGTTTCATTCCAGATCTCTTAGGAGCAATGGACAGTCAACAACCCATATCAGGAAGTGACTTAGCCTTGTGAAGGGACAAATTTGGACTCCTTCAATCTGACAGTGAACTGCGTCTCACTGGGGGAAGCATGACCTATGTGACCTCTTAAGTTACGTATACCATAATATAATCATCATCATCATCATATGATCATCAAGACTAGAAATAATAAACACAGTTGTTGTATTTTAAGCTCAGTTGTCCTTATAAATTCTAAATGTCTATAAATGTTTGTGTAGCTTAAATAAGTACACACATTATTGTATCATTTAGTGGGGGTTCACACACATTGTCCAGAAGGGGAAATCTATGTCAGGGAGGTACTTTGTCTATGCAGTCATAAGTAACCAGATTACATTGCATAACTTAACTCCTCCTTTCTCACTTCTGGTGATACCAAGTACAGCCAAATCTATATAGATATATTCTATCTTCAACGAGCCACTTCTTGGCTGTTTTCTTGAGTATCAGGGACGGTGTCTTAAATCAGCATAAAAGACACTAGTTCCATGTTTTCTCTCTGGGATCTGGGGTGGTAATTAGTCCCATCTGACAGAGGTAAGGGATCTCAAACTGCACCCAGAACTAAACCCCAGTAGGAGAAAACGAATTTGGCTGAGTGGTTGCCCATCTGGGATCTAACCCCAGCCAGTTGGTGACAGTGGTATATCTAGTGTTAACTATTACACTTGGAAATTTATCTACTGTTAACTGTTACACCAGGAGATCTAGCTAGCTTTAAATGTTACACTATGTGGTATATCTAGTGTTAACTATTACACTAGGACATTTATCTATTGTTAACCATTACACCAGAAGATCTAGTAAGCTTCAAATGTTACATTTTGTGGTATATCTAGTGTTAACTATTACACTTGGAAATTTATCTACTGTTAACTGTTACACCAGGAGATCTAGCTAGCTTTAAATGTTACACAATGTGGTATATCTAGTGTTAACTCTTACGCTAGAAGATCTAGTGTTAACTATTACACTCTGAGGTTTATCTAGTGTTAAATGTTACACTCTGAGGTATATTAGTGTTAACTGTCACACTGATGTATATTTAGTGTTAACTTTCACTCTTGAGGTGTATTAGTGTTAACTGTTACATTCTGAGGTATATTTAGTGTTAACTTACAACCCGGGGTATATTAGTGTTAACTGTTACACTCCGAGGTATAACTAGCATTAACTTAACTCTGAGGTTCATTATTGTTATAGCATTGTATTGTAAGCAGAGCAAGCTCGTCCTCCTGTTCCTGTCCCTTGTGGAAGAGTTCAAAGCCGGAAAAGCCAGACTCGCGATGATGCTGCGCGAGTCTCCAGATATCACTGTCAGCACTTCAGTTCCTTCCTTGAAGACGGGAAAGAAGTGGAAAGTCGTCAGCGCAGTCCAAGAAGCCAAGGCCTCACTCCAGCTGAAAGAGGTTATGGGCCACACACAGCTTGGCAAGCAAGGGTTCAGATTCCAAGTGAATGATCCGATGTGGTCGAAGATAACGGCCAAGGAACGCAGGAACCTGGTGGTTAAGGAGATCCGCAAGGGGGAAGATGATGAAAGAGTCCGCAAGGCTGCCCAACAGGCGCAGTGGATGTCATGGGAGTCGGCTGTCCAGAGATCCATTAAATCAATCAATCATGTGCCATGCCGGAAAGCGTGGGCAGTCATGACTCGCTATTTCACTCGATCACCAGTGTCGTGGATCAGCTCAGTGTTCCTGTCTCATCCATGCCATGTGGCCAAGCCATCCAGGTATTTTCCTCTTGGTCTTCCTCTTGGTCTGTTCCCCTCGATCTTGCCAGTTGTCACTAAGTTCTCCAATCCATTTCTTCTCATAACATGTCCAAAAAATTTTGACTGTCTACGTCTAATTTCTCTAATCAGTTTACGATGTTCATTTGTCTCCTGTAGTACTTGGTCATTGGTTTTTCTGTCTGTCCATGGTATTCTTTGCATTTTCCTCAGATACCACATTTCTGCAGCCATCAGATGCTTTTCAGCTTGACTGCTCATTGTCCAAGTTTCACATCCATACAAAAGAACAGGCTCTATGTATCCCCTCAACACTCTTTTTCTCGTTTCAATTGACATCTTTTTATTGGTCAGAATGTTTTTCATCTTGCTAAAGGCTACTTTCGCCATGGCGATTCTTGTTCTAATCTCTTCAAGGCATCTCCCATCAGATGTTATAACTGTTCCAAGATAATTGTACTGATTCACTTGTTGAAGAATATTTCCATTTACTTGTATATTACATTGTGGCACTTCTTCCTTCCTACTGACGACCATAACCTGAGTCTTTTTACAATTTAATTCTAACCCCAGTTGCTCACTGTGTACAACAACCGCATCTACTAATTGTTGCAGGTCTTGCACATTGTCTGCAATTAATACTGTATCATCTGCATATCTAATGTTATTGATGTTTCGTCCTCCAATGCTGATTCCATTTCTATCCTTTACATTTCTGAAAATATTTTCACTGTACAGGGAAAAAAGATCTGGAGACATCACACATCCCTGCCTAACACCTCTCTTAATTGGCTGATACTGTCCCACTTCATTATCAATCCTTATTGCAGCTTGTTGTTTCCAATATATGTTTCTTATAAGTCTAATGTCCGTCCCATCAATTTGTAGATCTGCAAGCATATCCACCATGCTGACATGTCTAATGCTATCAAAAGCCTTTGTATAGTTAATAAAGCAAAGATGTATATCCTTGTTTACTTCTATAGCACGTTCAATAACTGTTCGCAGCATATACACAGCATTTACTGTACCCTTTCCTTCTACAAACCCGCATTGTTCTTCCCCTATTTCAGGTTGTATCTTCTTCCTCATTCTTTGCATGATAATTCTTAGCAAAATCTTTGTGATGTGACTCATTATACTAATTGTTGTATGTTGATCACATTCCAAGGTTCCTGATTTCTTTGGGATTGCAATATATATAGAGTTACATAATTCAGGAGGTATATCTCCAGTATCATATAATGTGTTCAGCAGTCTGGTGACTTGATCTAGTCCAAATTCTTCTAAAGCTTTAATCATTTCTGATGTGATGTTATCTGCACCGGGGGCCTTGCCAGCTTTCATATGCTTAAGAACATTTCGAACCTCCATCTCCAAAATTGGCGGTCCTTCATTATTAAATCTAATATCATACTGTTCGTCTCTGTTATCATCATAAAGGTGTTTCACATAATCTGTCCATACCTGTAGAATCTGGTCTTTTTCTATTATGATTTTGCCATCTACAGTTTTTAGACACCCTGTTGATGTACTTGTTCTTTTATTAGTAAGTTCCTGAATTCTTTTGTGCACTAATTTGGTATTTTGACTGTTGTGTTGGCTTTCAATTTCTAAGCACTTTTCCTCAAGCCATGCTTCTTTTGCCTCCTTACATAATATTCTGACTTGTCTGTGAATTTCTTCATATTTGACAGAATTATTTTTGTTGAGTCTTCTTGTTTCCATGAGGTGTAAAATTTCTTCAGTCATCCATTTCTTACGACCCACCTTCTTTAATTTTGGAATAGTTGCTGCATTACGTGGAATGAAATCTGGCGCATGGCACCACAGCATCTAAGTTTCATCGTCCAATCCCTCTACGATGTCCTGCCATCAGGTGCCAACTAAGTCAAGTGGGGGAAACCACCGACCCTTTCTGTCCCCTTTGTAAGAAAGCCCAGGTAGTCCAGACAGCGGAACACGTGCTGTCTGGGTGTAAGGTAGTCCTGACCCAAGGGTCGGTTTACGTGGCGGCACAACAAGGTCCTGACCGAGTTCCGAGTTAGCCGCCATAGTGGATGTAGCACGAATGAAGGCTAACAGAGGGGCACAGACCGCGGCCGATGGAAATTTCCTTTGTCCGAGCGGGGCGCAAAAATGGTAAAGCTGACGACTTGCCGCTTGCTACCATCTTCGTTGGTGCGAGGGATTGGGAACTGACCGTTGACCTAAAGGACCGTGGCAATTACTCTGAGGTGATCCAAAAGTTTGGCTTGCGACCTGACATTGTACTTAGCTCCTCACCTGCCAAACAGCTAACGCTGATTGAGCTACCGTCCCTTAAAAGTCCAACATTGAGGAGCAGCACATGTACAAGACAGAAGTACAATGGCATGGTCACAGGTCTTAGGCGGGAGGGTTACACCGTCAAGCTGTTCGCTGTCGAGGTAGGCGCGAGGGGTCTTGTCTCCCACTCCGTGTTTGATGTGCTGAAGCGAATGGGCATTAAAGGACAATCAAGAGCCCGGGCCCAGAAACAAATGTCTGAGGCAGCCGAAAAGGCCCCGTGCTGGCTGTGGAACTGCCGCAACCTAGGGTGGGACAAGTCTCGGAACTAGTATTGTTAGAAGCGGTGACTGCAATACCAACAATTTCTCAATCAAAACCACGAACTTTACCACGTCACGTGTCAGTTCTCTAGCCCTTCCTCTAAGCGTGAGCGGTGAGTCTGAGTGCAGTCAATCAAACAAATGTCGGCCGAAGTCCAACCTCCATAATATAGCAATAATCGACTGTAGGTCGCATCCAGACCGAGTGCAATTTAACAAGTCTACAATAATAACCCATACCTCACATTGTCACAGGATGTGCGTACTACGTGGTCTAGTCAGTTGCAGACAGACCAAGAGGTGGGTGAGAAAAGAAAGGAAGATCCGGCTTCCTAGCATGGTGTGGTGCTGTGAACGGGGCACGGAGTAGACATACGGCAGCGGAGACGTATGGAGGCGACGGAGGCCATGGCGGGGGAGGAAGCTCGCATCCTACAACCACACGTGCCAAGGGGCAAGCACAGGCTGACAGGCTCTCCCCACTGAGGGATAGAGGGCTTGAGAGTAGACAAGTAACAGCGAAGGGACAAGCTTAACGTCAGGGATAACGAATATGACCGAACAAGCGTCTCCACGGCAGGGGACAGACGCCCGGAGTCATGACCCGGACTGGACCGCCCCCAGAGAGTATTAAGAAATTAAAGGGTCCGAAATGCTTGGGGAAGTGGGTTTCCTTCTGATGATCGGAAGCCGTGGTTGCTCTGCATCGGAGTTCCTACAACTGACTAGTGGTAACTATTACACTCAGAGGTATGTTAGTGTTAATTGTTACACTGATGTATATTTAGTGTTAACTGTTACATTCTGAGGTATATCTAGTGTTAACTTACACTCTGAGGTATATTAGTGTTAACTATTACATTCTGAGGTATGTTAGTGTTAATTGTTACACTAATGTATATTTAGTGTTAACTTTCACTCTTGATGTGTATTTATGTTAACTGTTACACTCTGAGGTATGTTTAACTTACACCCCGAGGTATATTAGTGTTAACTATTACACTCTGTGGTATATCTAACTATTACACTCTGTAGTATATGTAATATTAATCCTAGATATACCGAGTGTAAGTTAACCTTAGGAGGTCAGTATGGCCAAATGGATAAGAGCACTTGTTCTTTAACATCTGGTGTGCTGATGCTGTGGGTTCAACCCCTACTACACCGGCCAGTTGGACTAAAATTTTGACTTCTCGTCCTTGACTTGGGGACATAAATTAAAAGTACCCTGAAGTCGGAGTGGGGTTGCCTGGTGGCGAGGAACACTGGTAGCAGGGAAAACTAAACCATATGCAAAAATAAGTCCAGTGAACTGGAAGTAGCATGTGTATGGACTATGCTCGAGTTGAAAGCGGGTTGGCAGAAAAAAAAAAGTTAACACTGGTTATACCTCCAAGTGTAACAAATGTTATACACAGGCCTATTTAGTTCAAGTGGTACGCCAGGGGGCGCCTATCTAGTATCAACTATTATGATGATGTTCAAGTGCAGAGTTATTTTTTAAAAACATTATCAATTTGTAAAGTTTGGCTTATTCGAGTATAAGAATTTGCAGAACAAGAACTTGCATAATCCAAGTTATATTAAGAACTGAAGTTTTCAGCTGTTTATAAATGACATATGCAGGTCAGCATGGTTGAATGGGTAAGAATGCGTGTTCTTAAACATTCGTCGTGCTGATGCCGAGGTAAGCGGTTCAACCCCTACACCGGACAGCTGGATAAAAATGTTGACCTCCTTGACTTGGGGAGTAAATTACAAGTACCTCTGAAGTCGCAGTGGGTTCACCTGATGGCGAGGGTCACTGTTAATAAGGAAAGCTAATCCACACACAAAATTAAGACCATCACTACTAGAAGTAGTGTGTATGGACTACGCTCAAGTTCAAAGCGAGCGAGCGCAAAAAAAAATTTTAAAATGTTTGGTGGTAAGCAACAAGAACAGACCTCCTTGACTTCCCAACAATGGAACACAGGATCAAGATCTGGAGAGCTCGTGCATACTTACAAATAAGTGCACATGAGCAGCACCCTCTGCATGACGCTGTATTCAGAGAAAAGGGTGACAGGCTAAAGAGGGGCAATTCATGGATGGGTCAAGCGGAAGATGTCAGACAGGTCTGCAGTCTTACCAGTATCAACCCCGGCAAGGAATGGGTGTCGGAGCCTCCAGCTTTTAAGTGTACCTTCTCCTGCATTATCACACTCGACAGACGGAGCAGAGAGCAGAACCCTGCCGCTGTCAATGCAGAGGTTAACGCGCTCATCTATGAACACTCAGATAGTCCTGAAGTGCTCATCTATACAGATGGATCTGTTGTAAAGCAGCAGAGAAGTGCGGAGAGGTGCCCACTCTATGACCATGAGCAGCATGACGATGGAGGTGATGGCAGTTACACAGGCTTTCATATGGCTGGAATCACAGCATTATACCAACGTGTGTGTACTAAGTGATTCAATGAGCATGATTCAGAAGGTCGAAGCTGGATCTGTACGCAGACAGTGGACTGAGTCGCTGAGGAAGTCTGTTGTCCGTAAAGTCACCTTCATCTTCGTCCCGGGACATGCGGGAGTCGAGGGAAATGAACGAGCTGATAAACTGGCTGGCTCTGCACCCACTGTAGATGACCAGCCCATGGATCGTGCCGATATTAACGTCCTCAAAGATATGGCGAGAACAGAGGACTTTGACGTCAGTGAATCTGCATCGCTGTCCAGGATGAAAGACGGGAGTAAGAATTGGCACGGCCAAACGCGAGAGGTGCATCGGGAAAACGAGATGCCTCGTCAACCAACACAGAACTGGCACTATTAGCCACTGGCCGCTGATGCATATGCTGGGGGGAGGATCTGAGCACATATGGACATGTCCGGAGTGCAATGAAGATACCCCAACTGATAACAAGAACAGACTGCTATTATCTCTAGAAAATATGTAGAAATGCACTAAAGATTAAAGGTTACTTTTGTAACCATAGCAAACACAGTTAAGAGATACAAATGAAGTGACAGAATATAAAGAAATAAATTTAAATAATTGGGAACTAATGAAAGAACAAAGACAGCAGACTGACTAAACATTCATGCTACAAAGACAGGGGTGGGGGGTGGGGGGGTGGGGGGGAGACGGACCGTTCGCTCGCTTTGAACACATGCATTGTCCACACACATGCCACTACTAGTGCACTAGACTGAATTCTATGTGTGAAGTGCACTACTGATACCTATCTGCTATGTAAAAGTATAAACCCTTTAATAAAAATGTAGCATCCTTTGGCATTGTTCATTTATCAAACCTAGAAACTACCTGAAGAGACTGCCCTCCTGTCCCATATATGGATTCTATGAAGGGTAACTCAACACACATAATTAGGTCTAAAATTTCGTAGGGAAAAGATGAGCAAAAACCAAGCAAATGATAAACCAATCATCCCGTGTCAAACCATTTCAAGAGGAAGAATCATATACCTATTTAGGTAGGAATGCAGACAAAGATGGAACAGATGGATACAATAATGCAAAAGGCAACAGGAACTTTCATAGCACTAGTAAATTTGTGCAGGTCAAAGGAAGTTAAACTTAGCTTCAAACTTAGAATATTTAACTCAAACATTACGTAAGTGCAGTATGGATTAGAAAGACAGAGAACTGAAACTATTACTAATAAATACAAACATTTATTAAGTGGTACACATGCAGAATAGGACTAATATGGTATGACAGATTCACCAATATGGAGCTCACAGAGAGAACTAAATAACAGTGAATCGAGAAATGATGAAAAGATGATGGTGCTGGATAGAGGACACACAAAACCTAACTATAAAATCCTTTATAACCCACAGTTCAAATGAAATAGAGATCCAAAAACATTGAGAAAAGGATTACTGACAGATTACTGAACAGTCCCTTTATAGAAAAATCAATCAAATTCAATGAAACACTCTACTTAGCCTTTGTCAACCAAGAAAAGGCATTTGATAGAGTAGATAGAAACAAGCTGTGGGAAATCCTTAAACAATATGGAGTGAGTACACATCTAACAAACCTATGTGGAAGCTTATATAACAACAGTGAATGCATAGTGAGAGCAACTGGAGGACACTTAGACCCCTTCACCATAAGATCTGGAATACAAGGATGTGTCCTGTCCTCTCTCTTGTTCATAACATATATAGACAACATATGTAAAGAAACTAGCCTAACAGAGACTGCAAGAATACTGCATGATAAAAACATAGAAGAAGAACCATCTGCATATCTAACCATTAGAGAACTCCTGTTTGCAGATGACCAAGCACTAATAGCAAAATCAGAAGCTAAATTACAAGATCACATGAATAGTCTAAACGAAATGTGTAGGGAACATGCCATAAAAATTAGCACAAGCAAAACAGAGGTAATGACTATAACTAAAGAAGAAAAAAACACAACAATTCACCTAAACGAACATCCCTTGAAACAAGTAAAGAGTTTCAAGTACCTAGGAAGTATAATATCGTAAAATGGCAGATCAGAAGATGAGATCGAAAATAGATGCAATAAGGCGAACCAACTCATTGGACAAATGGCACCAATACTAAAGAACAAACATGTATCATTAACTACTAAGAAAGCACTTTATAACACAATCTTCCTACCAACTCTATGCTATCAATGCCAAACCTGGACAATGACAGAAAAAGAGAAAAGAAAAAATCACAACAACAGAAATGAGATTCCTGAGAAGAATACTCAACATATCAAAAAGAGATAAGATCAGAAATGAAGAAATCAGGACTAAAGTTGGGGTTATAGCATTAGATTTTATTATAAAGCAACAAGTCAAATGGTTTGGCCATGCAAGTAGGTTACCATTCAACAGCATACCACAACAAGCAATGATGTACAGACCAGATGGAAACAGAGGAAGAGGCCGACCACATAAACGTTTGATGGAGGGAATAGCACACAAGAGTCCAGCAAATCGATACATGAAGCCCACAATCGGGCACTCTCACGATGTTTATACTTCACATTGACACCGCAAGGTACAAGAGGAACATGATGAGATGAGATGAGATGGAGGGAGTTCAGAAGATAGGACGGCTTGACATGAGTTGGATTGAGAACCTATGCTCCAATAGGTGATATAGGGTGTAAGAAGCAGAAACTACCCAAGACATGCACATGTAAGTTTACCCTTGAGCTGCTTGTCTCCTCCGAATGCTCCACAACCCCAGTTGCCTGTACAAACAGCTGGTAGATTGCTGGCACCTACCCGCTTGAACGCACAATATGCCTAGACAAGAGTAAATATTCAAGCATAATATATTACACTGTCTGTTGAGGACAGATATCATAACGTGAATCAAGACATAAGGTGAATCAAGACAAGACATAAGGCAAATCAAGACATAAGGTAAATCAAGGCATAAGGTAAATCAGGACACACGGTGAGTGGATCAAGACAAGGTGAATCAAGACATAAGATGAGTAGATGTCTGTCCTATGGGTTGGGTCCAATTAAAACTCGAGATTTCTTACTCACATAGGACAGCTCGTGCTCAAGGACAGGCATATGAGTGAAGTATGCTGCGTATTAATACTATAAAAGAAAGGCAAAATTTGCCACCTAAATGCCTGTGTGTTACTGTAAAATAAAAGGGCTTGGCATGAGTTGGTTGATGACCTATGGGAGATGAAAGGAAAGGTAGAATATGAATGTTGATGTGAATGAATGATGGAATGTGAATGAATGATGGAATCTGAATGAAAGATGGAATGTGAATGAATGATGGAATGTGAATGAAAGGTAGGCTGTGCTCTGTGAATTGCTTCAATAGGTTGTATCTAATTTACCTCTTCAAAGTTAGCATATTTCAAAATTTCCCTCAAGATGAGGATTTTTAAATGAGACTAGCAATATGTATACTAAATATGCCTCATGGAGTGAAAACGAAGTCTGTGTGTTTGCTTTTAACTTCATTGCTTGAGTTGGTTAACTTGATGTGACAATTTGCACACTGACATGAAATTCAAGAACATTGTAAAACTACCGTTAGTACACAACCGTCTAACTACAAAAGAAAACTCAGTTCTGGGCTTTAAATCAGAAGCATCAGTCAGGATTCCCAGAATCCTAGTACTGTAATTTTGTAGGCATATTAATTGTGTCTGGCAGTGACCTTTCTAAAGAGTTAGAAACAAAAAAGTCAATGACATTTACTACACTGAGGCAGGTATATGGTGCTAGTTCCATATTTGTTCAGACCAATCAGCACCCAATGGTAATATGGTCAATATCAAGCTGACCGCCTTTCACTTCCCAGAGTGTTTCCTGGCACCCAGAGGTTGGATCAACCATGTCCATATACAACAGATCATTGGGGATTAAAATGATCATTGGACCTTCCATATTTATGTCTGCTTTATATGATGAACTGCTGAGGGATTTCTTTTAGCTGCATAATTTGTGCAAAGAAGAACTTGTCCAATCCGCAGGGGGGGGGGGGGGGGAGAGAGAGAGAGAGAGAGAGAGAGAGAGAGAGAGAGAGAGAGAGAGAGAGAGAGAGAGAGAGAGAGAGAGAGAGAGAGAGAGCGAGAGAGAGAGAGAGAAAGAGAAAGAGAGAAAGAGAACGAACGAACGAATGAACAAACAGACTATTTTCAAGGGGTTAAGAATTTGGCACGCAGGCCCGTCTAACATTCTGCCTTCAATCACTCTCTTTCATACATTATTTCATTCATACATCATTCAAGGCTAACAGAGAACAGCAACAATATAAAAGATATGCATTATAATGGCATGGGCAAAATGCGAACATCAATATTAGATAACTCAGTAATATTAGATAATGGTGTGACACTTATTAGCCATGTAGAATATACTGGCCTACAAAAAGGGGACTGGCTGTTATACTAGGGTTTTGTTATTATTATTTCTATTATTAAGGGGGAAGATAATCCGTACTGAGATAGTGTTCAAATAACTTGCGATTATATGTATAGGGATTGGTGATGCCTTTGATTTCTTGTGGAAGTTTGTTTCACAGCTGAGCTGCAGAGTAAGTTAAGCTTGTTTTGTATAAGTCAATCCTAGACTTTGGAATGTGTAATTTATTTAATCATTTACTGTGTCTAGCATTATATTTAAACAATGGCCAAATGTAATTTGGGGCATTCCGATGTAGGATTTTGTTAATTAGTTTTAGCATTATTGAAAAGCAGGCGTTTACAGAGTGGTAGAAACTGAAGGCGTTTATGCAGGCTAGGATTGTCAGATAAATGTTTGCTATAAATTAAACTCTGGAGTGAGTAAAGTTGTTTGGCGCTTGAATTAGAGCAACCGTCCCACATTGTAGAGCAGTAGTCAAAATATGTCTGTATGTGAGAAGTATAGAATATTTTCTTTGTGTCATCAAGGAAACTTAATTTTGGTGAGTTGGGAGACTTTTTTTCGCTGTTTGTTTAATTTTGAGAGAGAGAAAAAAAAAAGAGAGAGAGAGAGAGAGAAGAGAGAAGAGAGAAGAGAGAGAGAGAGAGGAGAGAGAGAGAGAGAGAGAGAGAGAGAGAGAGAGAGAGAGAGAGAGAGAGAGAGAGAGAGAGAGAGAGAGAGAGAGAGAGAGAATGAAATTGGGTTTTGTTGAAAAATTGCTCTGAACCAACTCTACATTAGCATTGATGAAATGGAAATTAAAAAATGTAAAAAAAAAAAAAAATAAGGACTTCCATTGTGACAGGATTTAGAAATGAAATGAGAGTACCTTTATTATGTGATAACTGGTTCGTACTTCACCATCAGTAGTTGCTGCCAGAGAGATTCATGGGACAGGACAAGTTAGTCACGGTAAAGGAGCCTTTCACTCATCTTTTGACGCGTTGGGTATGTGGCGATAAATATTTTTATAGACTATCGGTGCAATGTGAGTGATACAGCCAGTATCACGCCAGCCCCAGTGTGAGTAATACAGTCAGTATCACGCCAGCCCCAATGTGAGTGATAGTCAGTATCACGCCAGCCCCAATGTGAGTGATACAGCCAGTATCACGCCAGCCCGAATGTGAGTGATACAGTCAGTATCACGCCAGCCCCATTGTGAGTAATACAGTCAGTATCACGCCAGCCTCAATGTGAGTGATAGTCAGTATCACGCCAACCCCAATGTGAGTGATACAGTCAGTATCACACCAGCCCCAATGTGAGTGATACAGCCAGTATCACGCCAGCCCGAATGTGAGTGATACAGTCAGTATCACGCCAGCCCCATTGTGAGTAATACAGTCAGTATCACGCCAGCCTCAATGTGAGTGATAGTCAGTATCACGCCAACCCCAATGTGAGTGATACAGTCAGTATCACACCAGCCCCAATGTGAGTGATACAGTCAGTATCATGCCAGCCCCAATGTGAGTGATACAGTCAGTATCACACCAGCCCCAATGCGAGTGATACAGCCAGTATCATGCCAGCCCCACTGACTTCCCAAGACATTTCCTGGTACCCATTTTAGGTCGAACAGGGAGCCAGGTCAATTTTGAACAAATTAAAATTTGCCCTGCTGAGGACTGAACCCATGGCCACCGAGCCCAGTAGATGAGCATCTAGCCACTGAGCACCATGGGATGGAATTACTTAAAGCATAATTACTTTTTCATATGCCAAGTCTCACTGAAATAAAACTAATCTAAACCCACTCTTGGATTGCAGGCATATCGTGACAAAGTCAGCTAACCATCATGATATTTCCAGGGGCAATGAGAGAACTACTGGGCAGCACTTGTCGCTTCCCCAAGTATACTTCTGATATTCTGTGGGTAGTTGTTTGCAGTTTAAGCCTTGGCAGCCAAGTATTAAGCTTACTTTCTACAACTTCCAACAGTTTTTTTTTTTTATATACGCTGAGTGTCCTTGACTAGCCTGGAATCTGGCTAATGTCGACAATTCCATTAATTGTCTCTTATCAACATATTGGCATTTATTAATTTTACTTACCTTGTTAAGTTCTCTTTTCACATGATGCATTTTGAACTGTTCATAAAAATCATCACGGAATACAGAGGCATCCATTGCCACAACTTCTGTGTACATCCTACCCTTTTCATCCCTGCAATGTATCATTACAATTCTGAACAAATTTGGGGCACATTTATATCAAACAAAATATAAAACCAGTCAATGACTGGCACCTTGCCGTCTTGACAGATGATAGTTATACCTCTTCATAGCACAAAGCCTGGGCAGAATTTAGAGACCATGTGTTGCTCATGCAGCGTGATCCCTCTTTCGGCCTGCCTAGTTTACTCCAGAGGAAAGGTAAAACCATAAAACCAATACATCTGGAATAAGCTGCAGAAGCTACTGGATCAGCAAAGCAATACTCTGTACCCTGACAGAGCTTCCATTCTAGACCAGTTTCCGACCAAGGCTTAGGGTCTAGTCTGCCCTGCCTTAATATTTAGTCATTAGGCTGCATTTCCTTGCACTAGGGTAAGGCTTGTAACCCTCCCAACTGTGCTGCTCTGTCAGAAACTGTATGCACAATATGGGTTGTTAGGTTTGGTGATCGTCGTCCAACATTCAGCACTAACAGAAAGCAGACAGTACTGTCTGCTGTCATACAGTAAATGACAATTTGACAAAACAGACTTTCTGGCTACACAGTGGGATATAAGTGACAGACGCGCACACAGAAAATATGGTAAAAGACAATTTCTTAAAATTAAAGAACATGTGATATTTATCTTTGTCAAAGATTAAAGTGTTATGATACTCAATGAAGTTATATAGATGTGGTTTATAAAATGAAGTATTGAGAACAGGTTTTCAGAAACAAATGACTGAACAGACTGGCAAAAGTAATGACTTAAAATCATTATCTGGCCAGTAAGTAGACTTGATAAAAGGATGAATATCAAAATCATGTGCCTAGTCAGAAAGTAGGCATGATAAAATGATTATAACAATCATGTGCCTAACTTATAGTAGACATGATAAAATGATGATTATCAAAATCATATGCCCAACCAACCAGTAGGCAAAGGTAAGTAAGTAAAAGACTTAAACACCTTAAAGTTCACTGGCATAAGATAAATAAAGTCAGTCAGTAAAGTACCCTTTCATGCTAGACCCATGTAATGACAGACTAATGTGCACTCCTGGGGTGATGTGGTTATTATCACGCCGGCCAACACAACTTCCCAAGACATTTCTTGGTACCCATTTTAGGCTGGGTCGACACGGGAGCCAATGTAAAATGTCAAAATCTAGCTCAATATGGACTCAAACCCATGACCACCGGACTGGTAGGTGATCATAATTATGGTTTATCATCTCACATGAAATTTTTCAGATCGCTGAGTTTGTGAAGTACCACAACTTTCATCTCACTGCACACTCATGACACCATAAGTCTTCCAACTCCTCCATAGCCACACAGAGTATGTCAACAAAATACATGTTTTCTCAGAACCGAAAATGTTTTGGGCTGGTTTTCTAACTTGAAATTTATCCTTGGCTGCAGCCTAATTGGACTATTCTTTTGAAACTTCCAACTTTATAGAAGTTTTCAAGATGCCAACGTGCACACAGAGCCTAAGTTTCCACCCTTATTCAAGTTATCCAAAAGTATGAAATTTGATTCACTACCTCATAGTCAGTGGGAAGTGTAACCCAATTATTTTGTAAAAATCCAACATGAACCTGGCTTCCCGAGCTAGAGGTGGACCACATGCATACAAGCCATTATGCCTGCGATCTTTGTTGTATTGCACCATTTAGTACATACATCCAGATAATTTGCCTTCCTTTAACCAAAATGCCTCATCTGAAAGCCAATGCCAACAGTGGTATTCTCCAATAATGGCAGACACCACAAATCTCATGCTAAAAGGAGCAATAATGCGAACTTAATATGAAGAGGCTTATGAAAACCACAAACTGATTAGAGAAATTAGACGTAGACAGTCACATTTTTTGGGGCACATTATGAGAAAAAATAAAGCAATGATATGTAAAGAAAATAAGTAAAAATAATTTACTAATTCAAAAGAATTAAACTTTCATCAACATGAAACTGTGCATGATTAAGAATAATAAAGAAAGAAAGAGAGAGAGAGAGAGAGAGAGAGAGAGAGAGAGAGAGAGAGAGAGAGAGAGAGAGAGAGAGAGAGAGAGAGAGAGAGAGAGAGAGAGAGAGAGAGAGAGAGAGAGAGAGATCAGCTCAAAAGCACTAAAGAAAATAAATTTATAAGCTGGTATAGAGTTTCGATATGCCGATGATGCAGTATTGCTATCCTCAAAACAGAGTGATATAGAAAACCTAATAACCTCAACCCAATTGAATAGTGAAAATCACAACATATATCTTAACATAGCAAAAACAAAGATAATGCATACAGATAAAACTACCATGGAGAAAGAAATATATGTTAATGAGGACAAATTGGAGGTGGTGAAAAATTTCAAATATTTTGGGTCATTTGCCACATGGCATTTAGACAATGATGTCATCGGAAAAGTGTCGGTGAGGGAAAATGTCCTTAGTAGATTATGTGAAGGGACACAACGGTGTGGAAGGGAGAGTCCAACGTGTGCAGTCCATCTCCAGATTTCCTCCAACATACATGTCCAACGTGTAAATAATATGTCTTATGTCCATATAGTAATGATGCAGAGTTGGTGGCAGACACGAATCCATGATATGAACAATGTATACAAATAAATACTTTTGTGACTGGGATTTTGATGTCTTCCTGGCCAGTGCAAATGAAGCAGTAAATGGCGGCAGTGTATGAATGGCTAGTTAATAATATTCTCTGTTGGCACTCCCGGAAAACGATGCATCCAAGGCTGCCATACTATAAGTCCGGCGTGTTGATAAACTGTTAAACGCAACTGAGCAAATAGTATGTTACTTCTTAAATGTCTGGCTCGACACAACAATCGTAAAAGCAAAATGAACAAATGTTCAACGCTGGAACCGCAAGGTAAATGACTTTGAAGATAACGGCCATGCTGAAGATGTTGATACGTAATAACATTTAATAAGATCTCACAGTCAGTTTGAGATTTTCTATCAATTCTATCCGTACCTAGGTGCTTGTTGTTGCCAAGCGGGACCTAGTTCTATTTACAGGAATTCATTGATACTCAACACTAACCTGCTTACATAGATATTGTACCTTCGTATCTTCCATTGCCCTTCTGTCATTCTGCTTGAAGTTCTCCTTTGCCGCTCTGCACGATATAGGTCTAGGTACTCCCATAAGTTCTGTAGCGACACCTTGTAGAAATCCCTGTATATCTTCTTTCCCTGCTATCTCCGTCGCAGCCACTTCTTTATGTGCCAACACTATTCCATCACCAACATTTGCATTTGCACGGCCTGCTCTTCCATTCCCAATCCATGTCCTTTTTTGTTGTCATCTGACATCACCCTGACGTTTTTTGTTGTTTACCGACAGTTTCCTAGCTTCTTGTGGGGATTTCCCTATATGATTTTCTATCGCCTTTTCCGATGACGTCATTCTGTCTAAACGCCATGTGGCATCATTGATTACCAACAGCCGGTCTTCCTGGCTCAGGGGTTGGCGACTTTCTCTGTAATCCTGTATACTCTCGTGAGTAACGTGACGTGTGCGAGAATTGGTGGTGGTTCTCATCACGTCAGTAACTTACGAGGTATGTGAGCCGGTTGCTCAAAAAGCAATGGAAAACTACTGAGCGTAATCTTGCCAAGAAATCAACAGACAGCTGAAAGATGCTGCTGTTGACAGCGATGTCCTGTAAAAGGATATGCAGAGGAAAAAAAAATAATGCGTGAAGAGAGGAAGAGGAAGGCCAAAGTGAAGATGGGTGCAGGATGTGGCAGATGATCTCCAGATGGGTGTATCGGACGCTGGACATCTTGCTTATGACTGAGAAGTTTTCCGGAAGGTTGTTATGGGAGCAAGCTTCTGCAAAGGACATGGTACTGAATGACTTAATGAATAAGCTAGTATACTGTGTGCCTCTTAACCCTTTACAGGGCAGACGTTTGACCGTTTTTTTTAGCTCTGAACGGGCAAGATTTTTCAGGTTCGGTAAAATTTTGGGTTACGTTAGTAAAAACATCACATCTAACGTGTTAGTCAACATATTTTAGTGAAATAAAAACCAAAATGAAGGAAAATGCATGCAGATTATTTCACTTACCTGAAATAAGTAATCCAATGTTCCCAGTAATCCACACATGAACACAAATATTTATAAAATACAACATATTGTTTGTGATTGTCAGTCATCTATACGGCAATTTACAAACATTTTCAGAATTAGAATCACTTTCTTCAAAGTCCGAGAGATCCGAAGTGTGTACACTGCCCACGCTGGTATCACTGATATCTAGCTGCAATTCATAATCAAATTTGTGCGCTTAAATGTCACTTAAATTGAACCCAGCAAAATCTCCGCTATCACTTGAAGAATCGACGAAATTCATTTTGAAAAACAAAGCGTAAAAACCCTGAAAGCTATACAAAAATCCAATCAAATTGCTCGCACATGCTTGCAAATGCCACACATGTTATCTGCTTATTGATAAAACCAGACGTAAACAATCGGAAGCCTCTGAAAGCCGCGAGATAACGTTTTTACAACACTTAGTAATTAATGACGTTTTGCCCATTCCGGGGTAAAAACGGTCTCGACCGTTCTGCCCTGTGAAGTATTTGCATATCCTTTACAGGACATCGCTGTCAACATCAACATCTTTCAGCTGATTGTTGATTTTTTGGCAAGATTAAGCTCAGTAGTTTGCCATTGCTTTCTGAGCGGCCGGCTCACATACCCCGTAAGTTACCGACGCGATTCGAACCACTGCGGATTCTCACCGTCGTCACGTTACTTACGAGAGTATACGAGATTATGGCGAAAAGTCGCTAACCTCTAGGCCAGGAAGCCGGCGCCCTGTAAAGGGTTAAAGTTATTAAACAATCGCCCAAAACCCCAAATTTACAGTCTCTTCTGGTAATTTGTGTGTTGACATGTGGTGGCATTTTTTATTCTAAGGCAATCTGAAAGTTTCAAATGACAAAAATCTAGTGTCCTAAAATAAGTTTATCCCCCAGTAAGCTTGTAAAAACGTGGTTTGTGAGCATTTACAACAAGAATTAAGATGTAATCAGTATGTAATGTGCTGAATGAGGATGGCAATAAAAGAACAGTCCTGCAGATGCTGGAGTAAGGAAAAGAAGCAATGGTAAGAAACAACAGGTGGAGAATAGTACAGAAATGTACACGAGCAGGGCAGCATGCTTACATGCCCTTTTTTACATCTGCAGATAAGGAAAATTCTTAGCTTGAGCACAGTTAAGTTACGTACAGTAATATTAATTCAACTTTACAGATTACAACAACAACATAACCAACATGCCCTTCTAACATCTGCACATAAGGAAACCTTAATTTAGTATGGTTAATTATGTGGTGGCTTTATGGCGAAGCGTTTAATCACGCAGTGCGTGATCCCGCATTCTAAACACAGCTGCGGGCGATTTGGCAGCAGATCGCCTTGCATTGGTTTTTTGTGTAACATGGTATGGGTGCCGGTCACTCAGAAAGCAATGGCAAACTACTGAACGTAAACTTGCCAAGAAATCACAAACAGCCAAAAAATGCTGGGGTTGACTGCGACATCTTGTAAAGGATATGCAACTAACTTTTTAATTATGTACAGTAATAAAAATTTAACTTTAGATATAATAACACCAAATAACCTTTTTGTCTCATCAACATAGTTCCCAGTGAACTTGAAAGAGTCTGAATATCCAGAGTAAGCATTGAAGCGTTCACAACCTGGGAAAAATAAAAAAAGTAAGCAAAATTAAGGGGATCTATACATATAATGTAGCCGGCTTCATGGCCTAGAGGTTAGCGACTTTTCTCCGTAATCTCGTAAGTATCATGACGACGGTGAGAATCAGCAGTGGTTCGAATCGCGTCAGTAACTTACGAGGTATGTGAGCCGGTCGCTCAGAAAGCAATGGCAAACTACTGAGCGTAATCTTGTCAAGAAATCAACAACCAGCTGAAAGATGCTGATGTTGACAGTGATGTCCTGTAAAGGATATGCAAACATTTATTTATTTATACATATAATGTGCCGGTCTCCCTGGCCTAGGAGTTAATGTCTTTCTCTGTAATCCCATATATTCTTGTGAGTAACGTAACCTGTGCGAGAATCCAGAGGTTCTCGCCATGTTGGTAACTTACGGGGTATGTGAGCCAGTCGCTCAGAAAGCAATGGCAAACTACTGAGCGTAATCTTGCCAAGAAATCAACAATCAGCTGAAAGATGCTGATGTTGACAGCGATGTCCTGTAAAGGATATGCAAACATTTATTTATTTATACATATAATGTGCCGGTCTCCCTGGCCTAGGGGTTAATGTCTTTCTCTGTAATCCAATATATTCTTGTGAGTAACGTAACCTGTGCGAGAATCCAGAGGTTCTCGCCGTGTTGGTAACTTACGGGGTATGTGAGCCAGTCGCTCAGAAAGCAATGGCAAACTACTGAGCGTAATCTTGCCAAGAAATCAACAATCAGCTGAAAGATGCTGATGTTGACAGCGATGTCCTGTAAAGGATATGCGAACAAACAAACAAAATAATATAATGTAAGTGTCTGCACCTGTGTATGTGTTTGATCCTACCTGACTGCATCTCTCTCTCTCCATGCACACTGCGTTTGTATAAATGTGATCAATCATTTGCTCGGTCTCTCTGGCCGAGGGGTTACAACATTTTCTCCGTAATCCCATTTATCACGCAGTCTCGTAGCAAGCGAGAGCTGGGAGCGGTTCTACCCCCGGTGGTGACTTGCGGGATAACTGAGCCGGCCGCTCAGAAAGCAATGGCAAACTACTGAGCGTAATCTTGCCAAGAAATCAACAGACAGCTGAAAGATGCTGCTGTTGACAGCGATGTCCTGTAAAGGATATGCGAATAATTTTAAAAAAATCATTTGATATTCCTAAATTTATATAGGTGACCCTCTGCAAGCATTTTTGTTTAAGGAGCCAACATTGAATTATGGTTTCTGTTAGAATTTTTCAATGGTGAAAAACTGCCAGCTGTATTTTAACATAAATTTTATGAAATATATTTCACAAGATGTTCATGTAGTTTCTTCTACTACGTACACATTCAGACAACACAAGTAAATCCACAGAAAGCAGACGTTAACTTCAGCTTGTTGACAAATTCAGAGTTTTCATGTATTGTATGATGTAGTTAAAGCATAATTCCTCTGGAAAGTTCCAATATCTAATCGCACATATATCACTCATGAATGTTTAAATTGCGTACAAGAATGTTTAAGTGAGCTATATTTCTTTTCTATAACTTTGGATGTTTAAGAATCAGTTGCAGAAGTCTGATGATATTCAAAGACATTTTGTATTTAGATTAATTCAATATGTGGTCATCACTTGTCTATATTGCAGCAAAACAAATATTTGGTGCAAGCAACCTAAATTCTGCCTATTTTTATCATTTCAGTCTTTTCTCTCTGGCACTGGGTTGGGGTCTTGACAATCTAATACCTAAAATGAGGAGAAAATATTGCCAACCTAGACATGAGCTACTGCATGTCAGCAGATAGTATTATCTGCTTTCTGTTAGTACCGAATGTTGGACGGTGCTCACCAAACCTGAAACCTCACATTGTGCCAACAGCTTTGGGCAGAGGAATGCAATTGGGAGGGTAAAAGCCTTATCCTAGTGTGAGGAAATGTAGCCTAAAGACTAAATGTCATGGCAGAGCAGACCAGGCCCTAAGCTTTGGTCGGCAACTGGTCTAGGATGGAAGCTCAGACAGGTGGACTGCTTTGCTGATTCGGCAGCTTGTCTTGTTCCAGACATTTTGGTATTACCTTTCCTCTGGAGTAAAATAGGTAGGCCAAGAGACGGATCATTTTGCATAGGCAATAAATGGTCTCTAACTTCAGCATAGTTTTGTGTTGTGAAGAGGTATAACTCCATTTTACAAACTATCATCTATCAAGACGGCAAGGTGCCAATTATACCTAATCGTAACCAATTCATACATACGGTCCCACCTAGTTACATCCCAATGAGCTTCGCAGGTGTGAAGTTCCAGTTCGGTGCAGGGGATTTATGCGTGTACGTACGTGACAAGAAACCAGGGCCACCTCAACCTCAAAAAATGAACACCAGAAAATTTTCTGCCAAGTTAATGACAGCCGGCATGATACTGACGACATCACCCATTTAGTAACAATTGAGGCACAGTGTGTTAGTGTAACAAGTGAATGTAGCAGAAAGAGTTAAATGTGTATGGAGTAATTAATATGAGTTGCTTGGGACAACAGGAAGTTAAGAAGAAGTCAGCCAACTAAACAAAGAATAACTGTATCTACCTATCAACAGGAAGTTAAATAATAGTCAGCCAGCTAAACAATAAAGAATAATTGTATCTACCTATCAACAGGAAGTTAAATAATAGTCAGCCAGCTAAACAATAAAGAATAATTGTTTCTACCTATCAACAGGAAGTTAAATAATAGTCAGTCAGCTAAACAATAAAGAATAATTGTTTCTACCTATCAACAGGAAGTTAAATAATAGTCAGTCAGCTAAACAATAAAGAATAATTGTTTCTACCTATCAACAGGAAGTTAAATAATAGTCAGTCAGCTAAACAATAAAGAATAATTGTTTCTACCTATCAACAGGAAGTTAAATAATAGTCAGTCAGCTAAACAATAAAGAATAATTGTTTCTACCTATCATGACCAGAACCTCTTCATTAGTTAACATCTCTGTAATCAGACGTGACACAATCATTTCAGGGCACAGCACAAAGCGGATCTCTTCCTGAACAAGTCCAGTATTCAACACTCCTCCACCAACAAACTTGTTTGCAAAATCAGCCTGTGGGCAGAAAGAGTGATCAAATTATCAAAACAGACTATTAATGCATGCTGGACAATTCTAGGATTCAACACACCACCAACAAACTTCATTTGAAAAATCAGCTTGTGGACATAAGTTCATGATCAAAATGGACTAACATGATAAGCTGGACAAGTCCAGTGATGCTTCAGGTCTAGATTTGTACAAGTGTAAGAGCTGGTCACACCAGGTTGAGTACTAATTCACCAGTTTTATCGTGTCCTTAAGAAAGCCTTTCAGTCTTGTAACTCCCAGCTCGACATCAATGTCTCACCCTGAGCCAAGCAGCTGTCACACCCATGTCACTGAAATCAGCTTTTGCTTGCAATAATATTAGACAATATGAGATACAAAATAAAGCCAATCAGTACAAAGCAATAACTAATTTCTCAGAGCATAGAGGTGTAGGCTTGCTATAGTGTTTGTTTGATTCAGGGATAATTTTTGTGGCACTATATCCATTAGAGCTTAAATATTAGATCATACTAGGAGGATCTCACCTCACTGCATCAACTTCATAGCACCAGCGAGAATCTCTAAGTTTGGTCTTCACATATACTAAGTCATGACATAATGATGGGTTGAACTGCAGTAGCATAGCAGAGCCTGCTAGTCTGGTGATCTTGAGTTCGAATCCACATTGAGGTGGATTTTAACACTGACCTGGGCTCACAGGTTGACCCAAAAAAAATAAGCATAAGGAAATGTCTTGGGAAGCAAAGGCGACTGGCATGATACTGACCACATTATGCCCAAGTGCCGACTGGCCTTTAAAACTATGCTCTAGCACCATATGCTCAATGTGTCTTAAAGTGTGTAAAGGTGTACTTGACTTTTTATGATGAGGTGACCAACTCCATTCCAAGACATCCTTTCCAAAGTATTTTCTGGTACCCATTTTAGAGGCTCAATAGCCATAATGGCTGGCTGGAAGAGGGGAATCCTAGCACTTGAAACCAAGGTATCATGTGCAAACAGTTCAACCACAGCACAACCGTGGCTCCAACTTAAGTTAGTCACTTGTGGCGCAGGAATTGCTGACATATGGCAAGAGGCATCGCAAGAGTCTGTAAATACGACTACTGAATTTAATATTACAGACATCCCACACACCAAATGGGTGACCTGATTTCCTCAACTTACTGACTCACACAATTCTTCAACATGCCTAAGTAAGAGCTCAAAAATAGAGACAAATGGGAAACATATTTACAAGACAAACTTAAACATCCAGACAACAAGCACGGAGGCATGCTTATTTTAAATTGAATAAAATAAGGTACAGAATTGAAGCTGAGTCACATCTTTCTGTATTCCATTAGAGCTACCTGCAAAAATCCTCTTTCATCTTCAATGGTGCCTTCTGTGGACACATGCAGGTTAGTAAGTGTCTTCTCCATTGTCTGCCAGTTTAACGGTGGGGAACTCACACGCCTGTAAGTTACATTACCTTCAGGCACTAAGAGATTGAGAAAGTCAGTTATCAGATAACACAAGTAAATCAGTGTTAAAAGATTACAGAATAACCACACATAAAAAAATATGGGTGGAAAACCAAAATCAAGTACCAAATGGTAACTCAAGAACCAAAATAATTCTACTTTATAATTTTTTATTTTAAAGTAAACTATTTGTTCCTGTCAACTGCAAAATTAAACCAGAACAAGAAAAGGTTTCAAATAGTCACTCTTTTGCTGCACCTCACAGTACGTTCTGATTCATATATATTAAATGGCAGAGTAAAGTCTATGACATATTTTACAGGATTGTAAAGCCTGAAAACACCAGCTGTTTTCATTCTTTCATATGCTGCATCTGCATTGTAAGTCAGACTCAAGAATTGTCTTCCTCCTATGTTCCACACAAAACTTGCTGCTGCTGCAACAGTAATTGCTGCAGTAAGTGCAACAGTGAAGTTCACCTTTGTCTCCTTCACTAGCAGATTGCTTAGGACAGGTTTAGCAGGCATTTTTACAATGAGCACTGCAGTAAAAAGTCATGGTTCCAAATAAACAACCTACCCGACTTTAGTAAAAGGCAAAAAGATTTGCACGTTGTGAAAAAAAAAAAATCAAAGAACAGTAACTACCATAATATCGTGTGTAGACAAGCAAGCAGACAGATGGATAACTTCCCATTTGTTTATACCAAAGCTTGGTGTCATAAAGTGCATATAATGTTACAGGTTTCTCTTTAGAGTTTCTATGATTATCACATTACATTTACACTGTCCCTTTTATAAATAAAATCATTACTGTAATAAACAACAACCTCACATGAAAATAACTTAATAATACTTTAAAATAAAAGATTAGGATATTATTCATAAACTATGTAGAAGAACATTACCTAGGCAGCAATTTTTTTTTAAATTCGCATATCCTTTACAGGACATCACTGTCAACATCAGCATCTTTCAGCTGATTGTTGATTTCTTGGCAAGATTACGCTCAGTAGTTTGCCATAGGCAGCAACTAGACTCATGCAAATACAGACAGTTCAGCAAACAACAACAAATGAGGGAGGGATTCCCTTGTATCTAAGCAATGAAGCAAAGAAGACTGGCAACTGGAAGGTTCTTGAAAACTGCAGCAGAAATATTTACAAAGAAAATAAAGAGACATGCAAAATCAGTTGTTTCAATACTGAAGAGTAGAACCAGTGCAGAATTATCAGGCCTAAGGGGAGTGCTATACAGTAAAAGAACTAAAGGGTTGTGATACAATGGATCCCTTCATACTGCAACACACCTGGAAAGGAACGAGTTGACAGACTGGTAAAGGAAGGCAGAGAACTACCTCAGTCTGATTTAGACATAACCCATGATAAGGCCAGGAGATTTATAAGAAGCAATTATATAGATCCAAGTGGAAATCAGAACATCCAGGTCACCAGAAAGATGATACAAATTACCAACTTAACCGCCTTGACTTTGGGACGTAAATTACAAGTACCCTGAGGTTGGAGTGGGTTCGCCTGATGGCGAGAGACACTGGTAATAGAGAAAGCTAATCTACATGCAAAATTCAGTCCATTGCTATTAGAAGTAGTGTGTGTGGGCTATGTTTGAGTTCAAAGCAAGTGAGCATAAAAGAAAACCCCAAAAAAAAAAACTTAACCAAGGAGAACATTAAAGGTAGTTGCATATCCTTTACAGGCCTTTGCAGTCAACCCTAGAATTTTTTGGCTATGATTTCTTGGCAAGTTTATGTTCAGTAGTTTGCCGAAACTTTCTGAACAACTGGCACTCATACTGTTGTATGAAAACCAATGCAAGGCGGTCTGCTGCCAAATTAAAAACAAAATGGATCAAGATAATGACGTTCAAGGGGATTCCAGTGGAATCTCTTTGTCCAGTAGGGATCATCTGTGACGAGACCAAGAGGATGTCCAAGAAGAAAATGGATTGATGACATCAAAGACATTGTACAATCACATGTGTCCTCGGTAGTATAGTGGTAAGTATCTCCGCCTGTCACGCAGGAGACCGGGGTTCGATTCCCCGACGGGGAGAACACTGTTTTAGGGAGGGCTGAGTGGTCCCGAGGTATGGTGTCCACCTTAAGTGCTGGAGGTCCCGGGTTCAGGCCCCGGTGAGGACCGGGATTTATTTAAAAAATCCACCTGGACTTCCAGTAATAAAATTTTCCCTGGTCTCTGGGTAGTGAGATCAGACGCCCGTGTGTATTGTTGTGCACGTAAAAAATCCCTTGGCAGTTGGAAATCGAAAGAGTAGCCTAACAGCGCTGCCCGGGCAAAATTTCGAGTTAAAAATCTACCCAAGTATTTCAGGATCCTCGCCGATGCAACGGAGTTCGTGCATTGAGCTGAGTTTCTCCAGACTCAGGTTTGAGTTAGGAGGAAAACGGAGCACTTATGGGTTAAACCGTGTGCCGTGATGTTGATCCAACGACTAAACTAACTAAAAATCACACAGAATGACACTAATTATTCTTCCCCACGACGCTTGACGGCATAAGTGGAAGATGATGATGATGATGATGATGACGACGTAGCAATTACTCGTGTGAGCCCAGTCTCACAGCACTCAGTCTCAGAGCACTATGTGCTGGCTCTGCAATTGTGGAAGCCTCCTTGGATAGCGGGGACTGCCCATGATCTGCCTCTGCCTTCCCTTGAGGGTTGACCGCGATGTCTTTGACCATTCTACATTGACCAGCTGAGATGTGGGCGACACCACAACAGTAAGAGTCTAATGTCCCTCGAAACCCTGTGAAGGCAAACCTGTAAAAATGCCAGCTGAAGTCAGATTTGCTGGCCTAAGGGCGTAAATAAATCAGGCACAACGTAAAAATGTCCGAGTGAAATGTCCCTCGTGCTCGAAACAGCTCAGACTAACTAGTCTTCCAAATGTCCATGTCTGGAACAGCTCTGACTAGCTAGTTTTCCGAATGTCCACCGTGCTCGGAACAGCTCTAACTATTTTGTTTTCCGGGCACAGCGACTAGCACATGTTTTCATCGAAAACTCGCTAAGTGGATACCGTCTGCAGTGTGACCATTCCTGGTTTGTGTGGGGAGCGGCCCGTAGCGAACGAAAGACCCAATATATTGAAGTGAGTAATTAAAGCAGCCATGAGCAGGACGTGGCGATTCTATCGTTCAGCCCAGCACCAGAGCGCTATGTGTCGGCTCTGCAACTATGGAAGCCTCCCTGGATGGCGGATAATGCCCATGGACTGTCCCTGCCTTCCTGTGAAGTATTTGACCGTTCCAACTTGACCAGCTGGG
Source organism: Cepaea hortensis (assembly GCA_963921405.1). Taxonomy (NCBI): domain Eukaryota; kingdom Metazoa; phylum Mollusca; class Gastropoda; order Stylommatophora; family Helicidae; genus Cepaea; species Cepaea hortensis. The sequence goes on along the minus strand of OY992880.1, from coordinate 59,989,423 downwards.
ATGTGGACGGCACCACAAAAGTGAGACCTCAGGAATGCTAACCTGGTCAAAACCGCATGCAAAAGTCGGATGTGTTGACCTAAGCCCAAGGGTGCATAACAATACACTGCAATTACATCTGAAAAAACACTCCAGATGAACACAGAAGAAACCAGTTAGCTTCCAGCAAAGATGAGTTCCTGCTTTTTGAAAACCTATGTTTAGACCAACTATCTGCTTTCCTTTGATTGGAAAGCAAATAAAGCTTCTCTAAACTGGCCAACAACACTTATTTAAATGTGTTATCAATTGTCTCCCTTGAATTGGTAAATGGAGATTATTTATGACAGAAATGTAAATTGTGGACGTGTGTTGGGTTATTTTAACATATTTTGAATTGAACCAGTTGTACAAACTAGGTTCCATGCTAAATATTTTCAATGAAAATGACATAAATAACATAACATGTCATGTATACAGAAATTGTGCTTGTCTACCTCATTCAGGTACAGGAACTCAACTCTGTACTCAAGTTCTTTCTGCAGTCTGTTATGCCTTCATGCCACCCTATCTGGCATTTTCTTGCTGTTCCTAACACTCAAATCTTCCCGCCATTGACTACCTCTACGATTTCATAAAATTCCTTATATTTAAAACTATACGCACACAAATAGCATTGTAAAAAGTATGTCTTACTTTTTTGTGTCACTCTCTCAAAATAGTTAATAATGCATTTCAGCTTTTCAAGTTTCCGTTCACTTTTCGCTTGACTGTACAGGCTGAAATAAGAAAGTTAACATCCAAACAGAGTAATCAAATCATCTGCAACTTGAAACTAATGCACAAATAAAACAATACAAAAGAAACACTATGAACGGTAATACTTCTTACCACACACTCCCCTTCCACCCTCCTTCTCACTAACTAATATACAAGGTAGCTTATATCAAATGGTAGTAAAGACTACAGATAAATATGAGAACTAAAATACCAATGAATCAAGAGCTGATGAAAAGACATACATGACACTGAATATAGAATAACTAGAAAGTAATTTGTCTGGAAATCACAGAAAAAACAATGTAGATGGAGACAACCACACAAAGAAGATAATTAGAGACCAAGATTAATAATATGGGGAGGACATGGATGGAGATAGCAAAATACAGGAGGGCTTGGAGCAAGTTGGTTGAGGGCCTATGATCCAATAGGGGATAAATGGCAGAAGTAAAGTAGAAGCCCTTTTCACACCAAGGGGTCTACTGGGTATATGGTGCTAGCTGAGCATTCTTAGACAAATTCTCACGCAATGGGTAATGTGTAAAATACACCCACCATTTCTTCCCAGGACACGATTCAAACATGACCACTGGGATGGCAGGCAAACATGCTAGCCACTGTACTACCTCAGCTCCTTAAGATGGTAGTAGCCTTGAAGCAGCATCAATGCTGAAGTTACTTCATTTACTCTCAAAATGCAATAACACAAATTTGTGTGTTGTGTATGGGATGTTTGAGAAATACAGTTTTTTTAAGCGAATGAGATGATACCTCTATAAAGAAATTACAAGTTTAATTAAGCGGCAAACATGTCCATGAAGGTTACAATTGATGATGATGATGAGCCAAGGCATAGCTGGTTGTTATGTATGATCACAACACGGGTAAGTTCTCTGCAGCACCATGCTATTCTTATGAAGGTGAAAGTCCTTTGCAACCATTCCCAGTATCCATAGTCCTAAGCAGCCATTTCAAGGTTTCATAAACCAACTGCTGGAGAGAGCTATGGTAGCTTTTCCCTGCTGTTTGAAAGTACAGAGAACTTGCTTGGACTTGTCTTTATGTCCTGTTAAAAGAAATTAAACTACTTCCCCCCCTCCCAGGACATTAACTTTTGATTGGAGTATTTTTGTTCCATTCACTTTCTATTTGAACTTAAGTGTAGTCCATACGCAAGTTACTATCAGTGCACTGGGCTGATTTTTGCATGTGGAATAGCTTTCCCTATTACCAGTGCCTCTTGCCATCAGGCGAAACCACTTCGACTTCAGAGGTACTTGTAATGTATGTCACCAATTCAAGGATCAGAAGTCAAAATTTTAGTTCAACTGACTGGTGTAGGGATTGAATTGGGGCATTTCATTATTGTTCCCTTTGCCCATATGTTCAGCTAGTCTTTTGTGTATCTGAGAATCTGTTGGTCTGTTTTCAACTTGTTAAGTCCGTTTCTTATTTATCATGAGCTTACAGTGACTGGGAATGTACTTGTCTGAATTCCTCTTCCTACTAAAGTTTCTTTGCTTTCAAATGAGTTTTTCCAGAGTCAACAGGAGGTGAAAAGGCATCTCTGAAAATCACAAGATTTTAGTTCCAAAAGGTCAAACCTCTGGTGTAATAGTTCAATGAGTTATTACAAATGATTCTGCTTCAGTTTGCTGTTTTCACCACACTCATCACAGAACTCAAAGGAGGATCTGTCTGGGTACTCAAAGCAAACAATATCCTGCAGAAGAGATGGCCTTGAATGCTGATCCAACAGTGCAGGCCTGGAGTGCTGAAGCTGGGTAGTTGATAGTGCCCAAAAGCGTATGTTTAGAAATGTAGGGGGTGAGCCCTCCTTGACTGTTTTGACAAGTAACATATCAGTTATCTGTTATCAGTTGGGGTATCTTCATTGCACTCTGGACATGTCCATAGGTGCTCAGATCCTCCCCCCAACATATGCATCAGCGTCCGGTGGCTAATAGTGCCAGTTCTGTGTTGGTTGACGAGGCGCCTTGTTTTCCCCGATGTACCTCTCGCGCCTGGCCATGCCGATTCTTACTCCCAAGTCTTTCATCCTGGACAGCGATGTGGATTCATTGACGTCAAAGTCCTCTGTTCTCGCCATATCTTTGAGGATGTTAATAACATCGGCACGATCCATGGGCTGGCCATCTACGGGGGTGCAGAGCCAGCCAGTTTATCAGCTCGTTCATTTCCCTCGACTCCCGCATGTCTCGGGACGAAGATGAAGGTGACTACGGACAACAGACTTCTGCAGCGACTCAGTCCACTGTCTACGTACAGATCCAGCTTCGACCTTCTGAATCATGCTCATTGAGTCACTTAGTACACACACGTTGGTATAATGCTGTGATTCCAGCCATATGAAAGCCTGTGTGACTGCCATCACCTCCATCGTCATGCTGCTCGTGGTCATAGAGTGGGCACCACTGGATTCTTGAACGGTTCGGCCCGCTGAACGGGCTGTAAATGCCCACGCACTTCTCTGCTGCTTTACAACAGATCCATCTGTATAGATGAGCACGTTGGGGCTATCTGAGTGTTCAGACAAGTAACATATGTAGAGGTGGAAGTTCTCAGAGAGAAGTTATTGCACAAGGTTTGAAAAACACTTTTAATTTTTTTTTAAAATTTAATAGATGTAATATTTGAATGAAACAATGAGGAGGAGAGAATGTGGAAGTCAAAATAAGCAGCCAAGTAAGAATAAGTAAATTTAAATTTAAATAAGTAAATAATATATACGAGATGGCATGTGATAAGGTTACTTGGTTAACAGCAGTGATGGGATGTTTGCTTTCACCAGCATGACTTTTGGATTAATTCAAGTTTCACAATATGTCTTCCAGAGATCTGCCCAGTAACTGGTCTGATACTGACCACGTCACCTCTTCTGTGCTGTTCATAGCAAACACCATATTCTTATTACATGTGACTGACATGTCACCATATTTTATCTACATTTCATTTTGGCAAGTTAGCAGTATTTATTCTGTCTTTCTGGCATGTTAACAACATAAGATCTCTACAAGACTGACACGCATGTCAACAGTATACATTTGCTATATGCCTGACTGGCATGTCAGCACCCTATGTTCTCTTTATGGCTTACTAGCATGTCAACTGCATATATTCTCTGTATGTCTGAGTGGCATCTCAACTGCATATATTCTCTACATGCCTGAGTGGTCTCTCAACTGCATATATTTTCTATATGCTTCCTGGCAAGTCAACACCATAATTCTCTATATGCTTTCTGGTAAGTCAACAGCATTTATTCTCTATATGCCTGAGTGGCATGTCAACAGCATACAGTCTCTATATGCCTTAATGACATGTCAACACTACATTCTCAACATATTCTCCACATATTTATCTACATGCCTTACTAGCATGCTAACACCATCTTTGGTTAGTTTTAAAACATCTGGGAGACATTTTTGACAAGTCATGCAATGATGTTCACATAATTTGAGCCCTGAAACGCTCTTGCATCTATTGGCATGATGTTTCCTTCTGACCAGGCACCATCTTCAAGGAGACTGTTGCAGCAACCTTCCCCTCTCCAAGCCCAGAAACCAGTGTTACATCTGCAGTCATTAGGATGTAACCAGGGCATTATTCTGCACAGCACTTACGGACTGCATGGGATTACACATAGAGTGGTAATGTTTCATCAATTGGTTTAGTATTTGATTTTGATCAGCAGACTCCAAATTTGTGTGCCAAGATATAAAACCAGGAGTTTTTTTCTCAAGATCTGCGCCGATGCAATGGAGTTTCGCGCATTGAGCGAAGCAATTCTTGAGTGAATTTTCGCAGGTGTGTGGTTATGTGGTGTTCGGTCTTTTCAACATGGCAGAACAATTTGTGTGTTCCTTGCGGACGGCAGTCAACAAAACAAGGCGACGGGGCCAACGTGGTGGCCGCAAGCGACGCAAGCGTGGAGGGGTAAGACGTTTTAGACTTAAATGTGACCATCTGGGCCTTAGGATTACTCAGATTCTATATTGGAACTGCGCCAGCGTAAAACAACGAGGCCCTATTCTCGAAAACCTGGTTTACAGGAATAACATTGTAGCACTCCAGGATATGAGACTGGGTGATCAGCTACTCCAAATGGCCAGTTTCAAATGTTTCTACAATAGGCGACATCTGGGAATGGAGATTCTCATTCGCGACAGTATGGTTGCTTCAGAGTTGACATGTCTAGGTGGGACAATGATGACATACAAATACAGGCAGTTAGAGTTCAATCCGGTCTACCATTCGTGTTGGTTAATGTTTATGCCCGTAATGTGAGTGTGGATTCCCAGAAGTGGCAGTGCTTAAGTGACATATTAGGTCACGAAAAAAATGTCATTTTTTGTGACGATTTCAACGCTAAAGGCAGATCATGGGGAAACATTTCCTCCAACACACAGGGGGAGGAGCTCAAGACTGCACTCGAAACCATAGACCTGGTTTGTATCAACAGTGGCTGTGTCACCAGAATCGCAAGCTGCCCAGGTGATGAGGACAGTGCTATTGATCTGGCGCTGGTTTCTCCTGCACTCACTACAGTGTGTAGATGGGGTGTCCTAGGGTACCATGACAGCGATCACCACACTTGCAGAATATTGGTGGAGAAAGGCAGAACCAGGCAGCACAAGTCAACGGTCAAGACTTTCCAGTATGATAGTACAGGGCACGATGTGGTGAGTAAAATTCAGGAAAAAAAGCCCACACAAAAATTCAGGGATATCGAGTAATAGCCATGCAGAATACAATAGGCAAACTGCTGGAGAAGTTAAGCCAGCTAGAGAAGCAAGGTGTTTTCCCACCCACCCTGGGAGGGTACCGTCCCAAAAGAGGAACCTGGACCAATGCATTAAGGTTTCCATTCAGGCATTGAAACCTTTGTTGCAGTGATTGATCTGGAGGACGCGTGCAACAGAGTACCATTGAATTTTCTAATGCTTCAGCTTCTTGAACTCAAGATAAGTCCGTTCCTCCTTAGTTGGATCACTGCAGCCCTCTTCCTAAAGAAAGTAGTTTTTAGATGTGGCAGTTGGACTTCGGAACCAACAACAATATATCCTGGCCTACCATAGGGATCATTATCTCCGGTGCTGTTCAACGCCTACACTGTGAGAATCACCAGTGAGGAGATCACTGGACCGGGGAGGACACTGTCATTTGCCAACGATGTTTTAGTGTATCATCAGGGTAAGGATAGAGATCAGGTTGCTGTGGAACTGCAAACCGAACTCAAACGCATAAGTACTTGGTGTACTGAAGCTGGGGCAATGGTCAACCCAACAAAGGCAACAGTGACATGGTTCTCTTTGAATAATCATATTGTCAACACGCCAACACCACCTGTTAATCTGTGTTCAGAGACTGTGGAAAGACTGCAGGCAATGAATTACCCGTGGATACGTTTTGATCTAAGCCTTGCTTATAATGAGCATATAGACCAGGTGATAACAAAGGCCAAGCAGGGTTTGGCTGCGATGCGGGTGATGGCGGCAGCAAACTGAGCAGCGCCATCTATGCCTCCTATACGAGGGGCTGGTCATGTCTGTTTTTGAGTCTGTGATGATGATCCTGACTCTCAGTCGTAAGCAGATAGAAAGGATGGAAAGGATACAAAACAAAGCTATGCGCATTATTCTTGGATATACAAGAGATACAGCATGCAGGGCGATGCGCTACCTTTTGATTTTCCAACCATTGAAGACAGACTACAAATTTGCAGAGCACGTGCCTACCTCAGAATTAACGCAAAAACACAACATCCACTTCTTCTTCTTCAGCATTCTGAGCCATTGAGGTTCTTTGCTGCAGATACAAGCCGTCTCCATTCATCTCTCTGGTTGACCCTCTCTTGCCAGTCGCTGATTCCAAGTGCTTGTAGGTCTGTATGTATATTATCTCTCAACCGTCTTCTTGGTCTACTTCGGGGTTTACAGTCATTTATTTCCTGAGTGTAAACGAGTTTTATTTCCCTATTATCTTCCATTCTTTCTGTATGCCCCTGCCATTGCAGTCTATTAGCTTTCATGATACCAGTGATCATGATAAACCAGCTAAACACAACATCCACTGCATAGTGAAATTAGGAAGATGAAGGGCAGCAGGTTAAAAAGAGGAAGCTCGTGGCTGGGTCAAGCGGAAGACCTTTAACAGGTGTGTTCACTGGTGGACTTAAAACCTGGCGAGGAGTAGGTACAAGTGCCAAAAGATTTCTGTATGTCCTTTTCAGTTTGCATCCAACTAGACAGAAAATGCAGACAAGAAAATCCGGCTGCTGTGGAGGCAGAAGTACAAGCATTGATTTTCGAGAATTCGTTAGTGATGCTGTCATTTACACAGATGGGTCGGTCGTCCAACATGTCAGAAGCTCATGGGCCTTTACGGCTCGGGCCGGAGGGAGAATTGTGAAGGAGGACTCTCATGCTTTTTTTGAGACCACAAGTAGCCTGACTATGGAAGTCATGGCAGTAAGTAAAGCAATAACACAGGCAATCACTAGGGCATGTGTCCTTAGCGACTCAATGACATGCTCAAGAGGATAGAGACGGGGTGGATCCGAAGAGAGTGGTTGCTGTCTCTGGAGCGGTCTCAGCTGGCAAAGATTAGTTTCATCTTCGTGCCAGGGCATGTGGGAGTACAAGGAAATGAGCGGGCTGACAAGCTCGCAGGTATGGCTAATGTGGAGGGCGGACACACCATGGACCAGGCTGACATTCTGAATGCACTATGAGAAGTAAGACTTTTGCAAGAACCAAGTGATGACTGCGAATCTACAACCATGGTCAGACTGCGAGAACAGCCAAAGTAGACTAAACCAGCACAGAACTGGTGTCGTTAGCCGCTACACGCTGCGGGATTTGCTGATGAGGGGATCCGAGCACTTATGAACTGAATGGTTCGATGTGCAATGAGGATGATCTGCCGACTAACTAACTCACTCCAACCCAATGCCCAGAGGAACTGCCAACACCACAAATTCTCTATATGCATCATTGGCAATTCATCAGCATATACTCTGTATATACTTTGATAGCTTATGAATAATTGGAACAGCAATTAGCTGCGACGTTACACCAGTTGGAAACAATGAGAGATGAAGATACTAAGCATAGAAAATTTAACTACCCCTGTTAATTCTTAGCTAAAAGTATCAACTTATGGAAAAGTATAAACTTATGGAAAAGTATCAACTTATGAAAAAGTATGAACTTATGGAAAAGTATAAACTCACTTGATGAAATTGAAGTCCGGCATCTGTAGTGGCTTCCCTGTCTTAAAATTACGAGGTCGTTCAGGAAATGTGTTGAAAAATGCATTAGCTAAAATACAGGCTACTTGATGCTGACTCAAGGTGACTTCCTGGTTAACCCGCTGTGTCAAAATAGGCAAACCCTGAAAAAGAAGAGAAATAAAATATATGTGAGATTTCACTGACATCTCCTACCAAAAGCACCTAAGATCATGCATAGAAAGTATGCCAGGTGGTCGAATTGCATGCTCTCTCACCAAACAACAAACATGTGAAGCTTGTAATATTATAAACTTCTTAAACAGTAATCAATTTTACTTGGTCTTATAAATCTTGAAATTAAGCTGTTTCCAGCCAAAATTCCTCCTCAGATGATTATCATAATTTTCAAGAAAATTTTAATTCCTATTAAAACTGCCTAAATACCTATTTAAACTTTCTAAATTCTAGATATGGGGTCTAGCAAAATCCTGGGGAACAAGAAGAAACTGATGTTCAAAAACTAACTACACTTCCTGTAGTCCATGGCGTGTGGCGTGATCGTCTTTCCACAGCTCTGTCTCACACGCTGCCAATTATTTCTGATACTGATGTTTCCCCAGCAGAGATGATGTGATGTTTCTACAGCAGAGACAGAACCTGAACCCTCATTAGATGAAATTGCTTGGGCTATAAAGAACCTGAAGAATGGTAAATCACCTGGATGTGATGAGATACCAGCTGAACTAATTAAAGCGGGAGGAGAAGAAAGCATACACATATATCATGCATTATGTACAAAGATTTGGAAATATGGTATTTGGCCAAAAGATTGGAAGAGAACTATCTTCATTCCAATACCAAAAAAGGGCAACCTGAAATTATGCACCAACTATAGAACTGTTGCCCTGATCAGTCATGCAAGTAAAATTCTACTAAAAGTCATAATGGGAAGACTTCGTAAGAAAATGGAAAAAAGAGATTTAACGTGGTTCAAGCTGGATTTAGACAAGGAAGAGGAACAAGAGATCACATAGTCAACATGCGTTTAATAATAGAGGAGTGCAGAGAATTTAATGTAAACCTATTCTCATGTTTTGTGGATTATTCAAAGGCATTTGACTGTACAACATCAGAAACTTTGGGAAATCATGAGGAATATGGGCTTTCCATGTAGTACATCTCATAAAAATGCTATATCTAGACCAACAAGCAGCAGTTAGAATAGATGGCGAGGCATCAGATTGGTTTGACATCAAGCAAGGAGTCCATCAGGGCTGTGTGCTGTCACCCTATTTGTTTAACCTGTACGCCGAAAATGTGAGAAATGTAAGAGATGATGTAAACAGGGAGCTATATGATGCCCTAAATATCGGTGGTCACGACATACCAGAGATTTGATATGCTGATGATACAGTATTACTCTCCACAACACAGAATGGCATAGAAAATCTAATAGCCTCAACCCAATTGAATAGTGAAAATCACAACTTATATCTTAACATAGCAAAACCAAAGATAATGCATACAGATAAAACTACTATGGAGAAAGAAATATACATTAATGGGGAAAAATTGGTGGTGGAAAATTTTGAATATCTTGGGTCATTGATTACCAACAATGGCGACACAATGAAAGAAATTAAACGGTGACTATCAATTGCTCTTCAAAGACTAAAACAGCTGAACAAATTATGGAGTGGGACAGACAGAACTTCAAAAATTTGATTTTTAAGAGCATGCATCTTTCCCATTGTGAGACCTGATACTTACTAAACAAGCTGAACAACACATAAATGCCTTTGAATACAAATGTTATAGATGAGTTCTAAGAATATCTTGGGTAAAGAAAAGAACAAACGCATCCATACTTCAAGAGTTGAATATTGAAGAAGGTTGGCTATTAAAGACGATAAAACAAAGAAAATTGAAATATTTCGGTCACTTGAAACGTCACGAAAGTTTGGAGAGAACAATAATGGAAGGGTATATGCCTGGGAAGAGAGGATGAGGAAGGCCAAAGAGAAGATGGGTGCAGGATGTGGCGGATAATCTCCAGATGGGTGTATCAGACGTGGGACATCTTGCTTATGATCGAGAGGTTTTCCGGAAGGTTGTTATGGGAGCGAGGTTCTGCAAAGGACATGCTACTGAATGAATGATGTTTCTCCATGCCTTGATGTCAAACTGTCCAGCATCTTTCTTGGTTTCCCCCGCCTCCTCCCCTCCAACTTTTCCACATTGTGACAACATACTCCAGCTTTCCCCTCCACATGACATGCCCAAAGAATGAGGACTGTCTGTGGTTGCGAGTAACCAGTTCTCTTAAGTTAACTTCTTTCAAGATATCTTCATTGCTCTTTCTATTCATTGACAATGTTATTTTATAAAACACCATCTCAGTAGCTTCCACAAGATTGCTCACTTTGCTAATTGTTCATGATTCGCTTCCATACATCAGGATTTGCTCAATATAGCTTTTAAGAACTCTTTTCCCTCATCCATCTACACCACACAAATATGAACGTATGTTGGGGCTCAGGCTTTGGCCGAACTTAAGAGAACTGCTGAGAGCATGGGATAGTGGAGTCACATTATTAAACAATATGTCTTTAGATGAACTAACCTAATCTTTCTAAAACATTTTTAATAAGGACCCAAAGATGTATTTAGTTACACCAATTTCACATTACCCAATGGTTGCTAATATATGGCTATATCTCTGGTTTACTTAACTTTATAACAAAGCAGGACAGTGATACCTACTTTCATTGAGTGAAGCTTATTCTGTCATTACAACCAATCTTAACCTCAGAACACAGTCTTAACCCATCTCAAAACGCAGTCTTAATCTCAGAACGCAGCCTCAACCCATCTCAAAACGCAGTTTTAATCTCAGAACGCAGCCTTAACCGATCTCAGAACGCAGTCTTAACCAATTTCAGAACACAGTCTTAACCAACCACAGAACAGTCTTAACCAACCACAGAACACAGTCTTAAACAAAGAACAGTCTTATTCTCAGAACACAGTCTTATCCTCAGAACACAGTCTTATCCTCAGAACACAATCTTATCCTCAGAACACAATCTTATCCTCAGAACAGTGTCTTATCCTCAGAACACTGTCTTATCCTCAGAACAGAGTCTTATCCTCAGAACAGACTCAACCTCAGAACACAGTCTCAACCTCAGAACACAGTCTTAGAATCAGAACACAGCCTCATCCTCAGAACACTGAACACAGTCTCAACTTCTAACCACAGTCTCAACCTTAGAATGTAGTTTTAATGTCAGAAGAGTCTCAACCTTAGAATATAGTCTTAATGTCAGAACAGTCTCAACCTTAGAATGCACTCTCAACATCAGAACACCGTCTCAACCTCAGAAAACAGTCTTAACCTCAGAACATAGTCTCAACCTTAGAACACAAGTCTTAACCTCAGAACATAGTCTCAACCTCAGAACACAAGTCTTAACATCAGAACACAAGTCTCAACCTTAGAACACAAGTCTTAAACTCAGAACACAAGTCTTAACCTCAGAACATAACCTCAACCTCAGAACACAAGTCTTAACCTCAGAACATAACCTCAACCTCAGAACACAGTCTCAACCTCAGAACAGTCTCAACCTCAGATCACAGTCTCAACCTCAGAACACAGTCTAAACCTCAGAACATAACCTCAACCTCAGAACACAGTCTCAACCTCAGAAGAGAGTCTCAACCTCAGAAGAGAGTCTCAACCTCAGAAGAGAGTCTCAACCTCAGAACACAGTCTCAACCTCAGAACACAGTCTCAACCTCAGAACACAATCATCAACCTTGAACACACAAAAACATGATTTGTCCCAGAGCACATTAAATCATAGCTCATATTAAGCAAAACTGAAAGCTTTGAAATGCATTGGGTATTACTGGCTAAAATCATATCACCTGAATGCTTGTGCAGTGTTAAACATGTAGATCTTCTTCTTCTTCAGCGTTCCGAGCCATTGAGGTTCTTTGCTGCAAATACAATCTGTCTCCATTTGTCTCTCTGGTGGACCTTCTCTTGCCAGTCGTTGATTCCAAGTGCTTGTAGGTCTGTACATGTATTATCTCTCCACCGCCTTCTTGGTCTACCTCGGGGTCTGCGGTCATTTATTTCCTGAGTGTAAGCGAGTTTTGTTTCCCTATTATCTTCCATTCTTTCTATATGCCCCAGCCATTGTAGTCTATTAGCCTTCATGATACCAGTGATTAGCGGGGACTTAAACAGATCATAAATGTCTGTTACTTCTTCTTTTTCACTCTCCACTATGTGTATCCCTAATGGGTCCAAAGATGCGTCTTAAAAATTTGTTCTCAAAGGTTTGTAACAAGGCTTCGTCTCTTTTCGTTGTACTCCAGGTTTCAGAGCCATACAGCACAACTGGTCTGATCAGTGTTTTGTATATTGTGATTTTGGTGTTACGAGATAGCGCCTTTGATTTTAGTAGATGTTGTAGTGCATATTATATCTTATTTCCAGAGTTGATTCTAGTTTGTATTTCTTCCCTTATGATGTTGGAGCAGTTGAAGATTGTACCCAGGTATTTGTATGTTTCCGTTCTTTTAATGGTCATATTATCTATTTGTATGTGGCCAGAGTTTTTGCCATTCCGTCTCTTGAAATTACCATATATTGTGTCTTATCTTGGTTGATAACCAGCCCCATCTGTTGGGCTTTTTCCTTTAAGTGAGTCAATATTTCCAATGTCTTTTGTTCACTTTGCCCTATAATATCTATATCATCTGCATAACCAAGCAGCTTGGATGTTCCTCCAATATCACATTCCTCCTTTACCTTCCTTACAACTTTCTCTAGAGCCAGATTGAAGAGTAGCGGCGATAGTGCATCACCCTGTTTCAAGCCAGATGTTATTTGGAAGGGGTCTGATTTCCTGCCTTTATCCATCCATCATGTGCCATGCCGGTAAGCGTGGGCGGTCATGTTCTGCCATCTCACTCGATCAACAGAGTCGTGGATCAGTTCCGTGTTTTTGTCTCGACCATGCCACAAGGCCAAGCCATCCAGATACTTGTTTCTAGGTCTTCCCCTTGGTCTGTTCCCCTCGATCTTACCAGTTGTCACCAAGTTCTCCAAATCATTTCTTCTCATAACATGCCCAAAAAATTGTGACTGTCTACGTCTAATGTCTCTGATCAGTTTACGATCTTCATTTGTTTCTTGAAGGACTTGTTCATTGGTCTTTCTGGCTGTCCATGGTATTCTTTGCATTTTCCTCAGAAACCACATTTCTACAGCCATCAGATGTTTTTCAGCCTGGCTGCTCATTGTCCAAGCTTCACATCCATATAAAAGTACAGGTTCTATGTAGCATCTCAACACTCTTTTTCTCGTTTCAATTGACATCTTTTTATTGGTCAGTATGTTTTTCATCTTGCTAAAGGCAACTTTTGCCATGGCGATTCTTGTTCTAATCTCTTCAAGGCATCTCCCATCAGATATTACTGTTCCGAGGTAATTGTACCTATTCACTTGTTGAAGAATATTCCCATTTACTTGTATATTACACTGTGGTATTTCGTTCTTCTTAGTGACGACCATAATCTGTGTCTTTTTACAATTTAATTCTAACCCTTGTTGTTCACTGTGTGTAACAACCGCATCTACTAAATTTTGCAGGTCCTGTTCATTGTCTGCAATCAAGACTGTATCATCTGCATATCTAATGTTATTGATGCATCGTCCCCCAATGTTGATTCCTTCCATATTTTCAATATTTCTGAAAATATTTTCACTGTACAGGGAAAACAGATCTGGAGACATTACACATCCCTGTCTCACACCTCTCTTAATAGGCTGATATTGGCTTACTTCATTATCAACTCTTATGGCAGCTTGTTGTTTCCAATATATGTTTTTTACAAGTCTAAGGTCTTTCCCATCAATTTGTAGATCTTCAAGCATCCTTATCATGTTGACATGTCTCACTTTATCAAAAGCCTTTGTGTAGTCAATGAAGCAAAGGTGTAGATCTTTGTTTACTTCTATAGAACGTTCGATTACGGTTCTCAGTATATACACAGCATTTACTGTACCCTTGCCTACTACAAACCCACATTGTTCTTCTCCTATTTCAGGTTGTATTTTCCTCCTAACTCTTTGCATGATAATTCTTAGCAAAATCTTCGTGATGTGACTCATTATACTAATTGTTCGATGTTGATCACATTCCAAGGCTCCTGATTTCTTTGGGATTGCAATAAATACAGAATTACATAACTCATGAGGTATGTTTCCAGTATCATATATTGTATTAAGCAGACTGGTAACTTTATCTATTCCATATTCTTCTAAAGCATTAATCATTTCTGTTGTGACGCTGTCTGGACCGGGGGTTTTGCCAGATTTCATATGATTAAGAGCATTCTGAACCTCCATCTTCAAAATTGCTGGCCCTTCATTGTTATTTTGAACAATATATTGTTCGTCTCTGCTATCGTCATAAAGGTTTTTCACGTAATCTGACCATACATGTAAAATCTGATCTTTTTCTATTATGACTCTTCCATCTTTTGTCTTTAGGCAGCCTGCTGATGTACGTGTTCTTTGATTAGTAATCTCCTGAATTCTTTTGTGCATTAGTTTCGCATTTTTACTGTTGTGTTGTTTTTCAATTTCTCTGCAATTTTTCTCAAGCCATGTTTCTTTAGCCTCCTTACATAAGGTTCTGACTTTTCTGTGAATTTCTTCATATTTGGCAGGATTATTTTTGTTCTGTCTTCTTGTTTCCATTAGTTGTAAAATTTCTTCAGTCATCCATGTCTTACGGCCAACTTTCTTTACTTTTGGAATAGTTTTTTCTGCTGCACAACTGATTGAATTCTTCAGCATTTCCCATTGATCATCTACATCTTGAAATAGGATCTCTAGATCAGACAATAAATCAAATTTGTTCTTTACTTCTATGTTAAAATTATCTTGTATTTCTTTGTCAGTTTTCAATTTGCACAAGTCATATTTAGGGTTTCCTGCTGTATGCTTGACTTTCTTTAACTTTACCCTCAATGTGCCAGTAATTAATCTGTGATCACTGTAACAGTCTGCATTTGGAACTGTTTTTACAACTGTTAATGCATTTCGAAACCTTTTGCTTATCAGGATGTAATCTATCTGGTTTTTAATCCTGCTGTCTGGACTCCTCCATGTCCATAATCTTCTAGGATGTTGTTTAAACCAGGTGTTTCCTACAACCAATTCTTGTTCTTTTGCCCATTCTACAAGTCTGTAACCTCTTTCATTTCTCTCCCCCAAACCATGGTTGCCTACACTGTATCCATCGCTTTGCTTTCCTATTTTTGCGTTGAAATCACCCATTATGATATTTATTTCTGATTTTTGACAGTTCTTCAAAGCAGACTCCATGTCATTATAAAATTCCTCTATACTTTCTTCACTGCTTTCACTTGTTGGGGCATATACTTGAATTACATTTATTTTAAAAGGTCTTCCGTTTAATTTTACTAATAGAACTCTGTCTGACACAGCCCAATATCCTTTGACAGAATTTGATGTTTGCTTATCTAATATAATGGCTACACCTCTTTGCTGTTCTTCTCCCCCCGAGTAAATATATACTGCCCCTGCCTTTATATGTTACTATATTATAAGTATCTTCCATGCATAGTCTGGTCATGTTGATTAACTTCCTTGGTATTCCAAATTCCTGCATAGCATTCCATAGACTATTCCTATGGATACTATCATAAGCCTTTTTAAAATCCACAAAAATGTTATGGAGATCTCTTTTATATTCCCAATGTTTCTCGGCTATTTGTCGTAAGATAAATATCTGATCTATTGTTGATCTGTTTTGTCTAAAACCCGCCTGGTAGTCACCTAATATGTCTTCTGAATATGGTTTTAGTCTATTTAGTAATACTGCGGATAGTATCTTATAGCTTGTGGACAGTAGTGATATTCCTCTATAATTTCCACATTGGAACTTGTCTCCTTTCTTAAAGATAGGTATCAATAATGACTCTTTCCAGTCATGGGGTAATTCTTCTGTCCTCCAGATTTTTATTATTAGTTCGTATAGCTTTAGATGTAATGCATGGCCACCTGCCTTTATAAATTCAGCAGCAATTCCACCAGTCCCAGTTGCCTTATTGTTTTTAAGTCGTGTGATTACATATAGGATTTCTTCAAATGTAGGTTCTTCAATTTGTGGTTCGCATGTTAGAACCTCTTCTTGTGGGAAAATGTTACTTGGAGCTTCACAATTTAGTAATTCAATAAAATATTCTTTCCATGTGTTGCACATTTCCTCATTGGTATTTATCATATTCCCATTTTTGTCTTTTAAACCATATGTGTTTTGTTGGTGCCCTCGTTTCATTGACTTCAGTTCTTTAAAAAATTTTCTGGATTCATTTTTCTGGTGATTAGTTTCCATATCTTTGAATATATTACTCATATATTCTCGCTTCTGCTGTCTGACTATTTTTGTAGCCTCTTTACATTCATTTTTATAATGCTCTTCCTTTTGGATGTTATTGATGTCATTTAACCATGCATGTCTGGCATTCTTCTTCCAAATGACTGCTTCTTCACATTTTTGATTGAACCATCCGTTCTTTCTATGCGTGGTTAACACACCGAGACATTCTTCTGCGGTAGATTGAATTGTATTCTTGATGTTCAACCAAGTTTGGTCAACGCTTTCCTCCAAAGGGTTTTGCAGAGTTTCAAGTTTACATTTTATTTCATCTGTAAATTTCTCTTTGACTGTAATGTCTTGTAGTTTTTCTCTGTTATATGTTGGGTGAAATCTTTGTAATTTAGTATAGAAAGCTATCTTAAGTTTTATTTTAAATTTTGCTCCAACGAGGAAGTGGTCACTGTGGCACTCAGCTCCTCTATAACTTCTGACTTGTAGATGAACATAGAAATTGTCAAGCAATGCTTTTCTGTTATCACAAATATAGGAAATGCATACATACTGCAAGCTCTTTGCCTAGAACTGATTTAATCTAGATGTCTAGTTTGCCTTCCAGTTAACATAAAAGCAATAAATGAGCCTATTCAATAAATTCCAGTGCATTTGCTTTTTTGTTTTAATGCCTACAAAAAGTATTATCCATTTAATCATGGCATGTAGATTTACTCTTATTTAAAAAAAAAAAAATACCCACACACACACATATATATATACATATATATACATACACAATGTTAATGAGCATGTGTATGTCTATGGATGGACAGTTATTTTCTTTGACAATTTATCACAAGTGAAATTTCTTCTGAAGATGCTGAATATGTATATATTTGTATTTGCTGTAAACAGATGACTGTCCGGCACCTTGCTGTCTTGACAGACGATAGTCTGTAAAATGGAGTTATACCTCTCCATTACACAAAGCCTGGGCTGAATTATGAGACCATGTGTTGCCCATACAGCATGATCCCTCTCTCGGTCTGTCTAGTTTACTCCAGATGAAAGGTAACACCAATACGTCTGGAACAAGACAAGCTTCAGAAGCTGCCGGATCAGCAAAGCAATACTCTTGTCTGCCTATCGGAGCTTCAATCCTAGACAAGCTGCCGACCAGGCTTAGGGCCTGGTCTACCCTGCCATGAAATTTAGTCTTTAGGTCGTATTTCCTCACACTACGGTAAGGCTTGTACCCTCCCAATAACGCTCCCCCGCCCATGGCCGTTGACACAATGTGGGGTGTCGGGTTTGGTGATCACCGCCCAACATTTGGCGATCACCGCCCAACATTTGGCGATAACAGTATGCAGGTAGTACCGTCTACTGTCATATGGCAACTCAGTCATATCTGACTAAAACTTGACATGTAGAAAACATTTATACTTCTCAAAATAATCCCCATTAACTTTAACGGCTGCATGCCATCTTGAAACAATCATCATTTATCCCAGATCTTTACCACATTGTGTCCTGTTCTCGTTGCAATTTCTTCACTGCATTAATTACTCCCTCATTGTCTTCAAACTTGTGTCTCGCAGATATCATTCTTAAGGGAACCAAAAAGATGGAAATCAGAAGGTGCCAGGTACAGATGAACAGAAATGAAAATGCTGTAATTTGTGCAAACTATGAGTGATAGGAAAGGCAGAATGTTAGATGCACCGTCCAATTTGAAACTAGTCTGCATTCGCAGCTGGTCTGCCATACTGTACTAACACACACAAAACTATGGAACATGTTTAATGGTTTAGACGATTAAGTGCCATGAGATGATTAATCTACTTCCCGTATCTGCTATGGGCATATTGCCAAAATGTCATTGTGTTACAATACATGTCTGCTACCATAATAACTTTTAAGTCATATTTGTGACACACCCCTACTTCCCATTTTCCATCATTCATATTTATTTGGTCCAAACCTACTTTTTGTTTGGCACAGAATCTTAAGGAATCCTTATGGTGGATGCTACTACAGATCAGTACAGTGACAGGACTTCACATAAACTGACCCATGGCACTTTCAGGTGCTCTCTTTCTTGCCACCTTTCTATTACAGAATCTAGTAAAGGAAGCTGGGTTGATTCCACAATCTATTATACCCTGTTGTGAGGCTGAGTTGACTAGGATCTCTTGTAACCTTTTATGAGGTTGTGAGGCTGAGTTGACTAGGATCTCTTGTAACCTTTTATGAGGTTGTGAGGCTGAGTTGACTAGGATCTCTTGTAACCTTTTATGAGGTTGTGAGGCTGAGTTGACTAGGATCTCTTGTAACCTTTTATGAGGCTGTGAGGTTGAGTTGACTAGGATCTTTTGTAACCTTTTATGAGACTGGGTTGACTCCAGAATTTCTAGTAACCTGCTGTGAAGCTGGATTGGCTAGAATCTCTTGTAACCCTTTAAGAGCCTGTGAGGGTGAGTTGACTAGGATCTCTTATAACATTTTATGAGGCTGAGTTGATGCTAGAGCTGTCATACTGTCAGTGAACAATTCTAATAACTCAATCAAGACTGCAAGTGAGAAACCAGTATGTCATCCATTATGCCATCACAATTACTAAGTGAAGCAAAAAAGAAAAGGACAGTAACATGCCATTAAATCATACTGGGAAAAGATGTAAGGTCCATATATTCAGTGACCAAGCAACATGCAAGGGATAATACTGTCTAACTTTCCCAGAGATTTTCTAATACCCAGTTAAGGCTAGGTCAACCCAGGTAAGGCTGGGTCAACCCAGGTAAGCTTTGTCAACTCATGTAAGGCTGGGTCAACCCAGTTTAGTTACGTGATCTGAAACAATGAGCTGCACATTACTATTACCATTCATGACCCAAAGTATACCTCCACAAATGAGCTGTGTGTGCTAGGCCATTATCCACTGAACTACATGGTTGATATATAGGTTTGAAGATACGAAGAATACAAAATTATTCACATATAGTCATCAGGTAGGTTAATTCAAACATGTATTGAAGTCATGTTACTCCAGCATCCCCGACTCAGAAATTCCTGAACAATTACGCTGTTCAGCTTTGCATGAGACTGAACCCCAATATCTCTGCTTGGACATCTGGTCCAATATGGCGGGTAGGCTCTTAAGCTGTTATGGCCTCTGGAGGGATTCAGCTTTTGGCTACGGTTTGTTTACGTGTTTTTCTAATTTTGGACTGGTATTACATGGTTCTGTCATCCATCTGCTGAGTTAAGTGCGTGTAGTATTATCCACTCTGCTATATGCTTGTGAAACCTGGACTGTTTACCAGCGACACACTAGGAAATTAAACCACTTCCACAGTCTCCTTAGGAAGCTTTTTTTTATGTTGCATATCCCTTACAGGACGTTGCAGTCAACAGTCCTCTGCCGAATCTCGTGCAACTGTTTTCCCCACGTGGATATACGGAATTACGAACAAGTCATTAACCCCTTGGCCAGAGAGACCGGTTTTAGGAAGCTATTGAAGGTTAAATGGCAAGACAACATCCCAGACATGGCAGTCTTAGAAAGTGTCCATGCCCAGTATCCACACTCTACTAATGAAGAATCAGATTCACGGGGCTGGTCACGTGACTCACATGCCAGATCACAGGCTCCCTAAACAAATTTTTTATGGCGAGCTGCGCTGTGGTAAACGCTCTCAACGTCGTCAGAGGAAATGCTTTAAAGACACTGAAGGTCTCACTAAAAGCTTTTCAAATTCATCACGACACTTGGAAGGCTGCTGCCAAAGAACAAAATTTGTGGTGTACATCAGGGTGTAGTCACTTGTAAAGCAAACTGCAAGAGCTATGAAAAAGGCTGGACAAAAAAACCACTGCAGGAGATGAACCTCCTGGAAAATCAAGCAATCTTTGCCCAGACTGTCAAACATTTTGAGCCAAAATAGGCCTTACCAGCCATCTTAGAACTCACGGCTCCACACTTTAAACCCCACTGGATGAAATATATGGTCATCATCAATCCTGATGGACAAACATCATAAGTTGATGTTGGACAAACATAAGTGGATTTCAAGTGGAATAGTTTTACATGTCTGCGGTGGTTTGTGTTATGAACTGCATGTTCATAAAAAATGGTGGCCGGCTGGCTGCTGAACCTGCTGGTTTTGTCTTATGCAGTAATGTGAATGCAACTGCTGGTTTTCTAGTGACTGCTGCATTCACTGAAGATGAACTATAATTTAGGTGATAGACGGTTGTTTTGGCATTCTAGCAGCGACCTTATGCATATATGCCTGTACATGCTTTTGGTTTGTCAGGACTGCTGTCTGTTCCACTTTTCCTTTGGGACAGTGAGGAGCATGTTGTGTGATATTCACAGACATAGAACAGAGCATTATGAGTGACCCTTTGCCATAAGTTGGATCCGTGACTAACGACCAATGAATCTGTGCTTGCCTATGTGATGGTGATCGCCTTTAAGGTATGAAAAGGGTCCTTTACTTACTTTTATTACCATGTATAACTACTGTGATGGAGATAATACAGCCTGCTTCTAAATATATTTTTCAATAGTTATCCTCCCCATGTCTAATAAGATTGTGTTTATTTGAATTATTTTCTACTCAATTGATTTCACACTGTCATAACACTACTACTCAAAGCTTCATTTCTTTTCATCCTTTTGGTTAGAGCCCATATTTAAGTCATATAGCTGTAAAACATTAAAAAAAAAAAAAATAGCTAACCTCTTTAAAAAGATATGGCAGCTGAAGAGCAAGCTGTTGCATCCTGGGAAGTGTTATTTGAAAAAAGTGGCTCAACTGTGCATTTGTCAGCGTCTGAAAGTAAATGTATTAGTTTTACATAGGAACCAAAATAACAACACAAAATGTTTTGAACTAATGTTCATTAAAATCGGTAAAACAGGAAACCTGTGTAAACATTTGCTTTAAAAAAAAGGTTTTTGAAAAGTTTTAAAGAAGTAGGTGCAAAAAACTTATACTGATTAGTAATTTATCCAATGAACAGAAAGAATGCAATGTTTCTGAAAAAGAAAACAATCAGAAGTCTGTTGGTAAGATTTAAAATTTTAGAGCATGGTTTTCACCTCCCACTTACAAAGTTGGTTCAAACCCAGTTCACATGAATAAGACAATTTCTTTTTTCCCTAGGGCAGTGGTTCTCAACCGGTGGGGAATCTGTTGTTACTTTGAACACTTTTGCATTTCAAAACAATGTACTTCCTAAGCGAATTTAAACAAGCCACATATAGTAGGTTGCAAAATTTATTGTTGGACATATTTCGCTGCATCTCCCCAGGTGAATACAGCACTAATTAGGTTTCTAAAACTAGAGTTATGCAGACAGAAAGACTTCACTGATTCTGCAGTTGCCATGGGGATAAATACTCAACATGTGAGTAGTATTGATGATACTGTTATATGTGTTATGCATTTCAGCCAAAAATATGATTAATCTGTTTGCTTCATAAGATATATAACTGCAGTATGTACCCGATGAGATGCAGCAAAAATGACAGGCAATAGATTGTGGAACATTTGTGGTTGTTACATCGATTTCTTTTTATCTTAAATGTTTCTTTTCTGACCCAGATGTTTATTACTTCAACTATTTGGGACACAAAGTTAACACTTTGTACACACATCAATTTTGGAAGAGCCATAGATAAGGAGAAATGATCACAATTTCCCAAGGATAAATTTCTAGAGAATTACAAAGAATTATTGTGGAGTGATATGTTTCATACCAATCTTTGGGCTGAAAATAATCAGCCAAGAAAACAATTTTCAGTGACCACTGTTTGCTAAGTGTCCATTTCGGCATGGAGTGTAAACAAGATGGCGTGATTGAGTTTACCAGTCCCCCCATAGTTTGTCTTGAAGGATCACTCCTTTGGGCCAGATTTCCCATGTCTGTAAGGCAAAGTCTGGGTAGTCTTATAAAATGTACTTTGAAGTTTGATTTGATGCTCCACATTTGCAAGTGGCAGAGTCAGTGAGAACCATTCAATGAAGGTGTGCTCTGAGTTTAGTGTCATGTTGAGTCAGAAAATTCTGGTGTGCATGATTATGTCAAGATGATTAATGTCATGCTCTGGTCTGATCCTCATCTTCTCTCCGATTCATTTTCATAGATTGTTTAAGGAGTGTCTTTGTCTCTTAAAGCTCTGGGATGTTTTAGGTGCGTCTGTCTCACTTAAGCTCTGGGACAGATGGAGGTGCACAAGGTTACCGGCAGCCTTTGCAAGCTATCTGCCATTTAATTTATATGAGGAACGGTCAGAAATAAATACACCGTATTTTTTTCTCCAGAAACTGTTCAAAATCTATGAAATTAACAAACAATATACATGAACATTTAGCATACTATTTTCTACACAATCCTTGTAAACTTCCACAGCTGTAAGCCACGTGTGAAGCAAGTGCATTGAATGTATCTTGTTTTGTCCTGCCCAGATAGCACTTCTTTACTGCACACCATCATCAAATCTTGCCCCATGTAGTGCATTTTTAAGTGGACCAAACAGAACATCAGAGAGCCAGATCGGGGCTACAGTGTGGATGAAAGGACAGTCGAGCCCAATTTGGCAATGCCTGTTGTTTTCTGATGTGTAAGGGCGTGCATTGCCATGCTGGAGCAATAGTTCAGCTAGATTCTTGATAGGCCGAATTCTGGAATCGTTTGAGTTGTTAGTTGTTTTGATGTAAGCTTCAGAAATTATAGTCTTACCTCTTGGCATCACTTCCACAAGAATCACACCATCTATGTCCCAATCTTTCTTACTGATGGAGTTGCCCTAAATTTCTTTCTGATGATTGTGGATGATGCCACTCCACAGACTACATTTCATGTTTCATTTCAGGCTCAAAATGATGCACCCAGGATTCATCACCTGTAACGATCTTTGACAAAAAGTTCTCTCCCGCAGCACTGAACAATGTAACACAAACTTTCCTTTGAAATCTGCTCATTTTTGAGACTGCAGAACCCATCATTTGCAAAGCCTTTCAATATGTGAGAGTTCTGAGAATTTTAACTGCACTTCTGACTGACAGGTGCAAAGCGTCCATTACGAATAATGGCATCAGTGCAGTTCAACATGTCTGGACTGGTAACCATGGCAGAACATCCAGAGCACAGAAAAATCATGCAACTCCATCTCTTCACATTTTGAAGTGTTAACTCTCTAAGCCCATTGACTGACAGTGCTCCTATCGACTGCACAACTTTCATACACAGTAAACAAACATTTGTGAATGCTCAACAGTTTTTTTCTGCAACAAGAAATTCTATTACAATTCACTAATTTTAACACAAGCTGTCCACACGTGCCATTTTAACGGATTACAGTAGCTGTTCTGATTAGCCAAATATGGCACAATTTAATACAAACAGAAAATTCAAAATTGAAGCGTTTGGAAATCGCACGTTTCTGTCTATTATTCACTGAGAAAAAACAAGTATTACTTTCTGACAGACCATCGTACAACAATATCACAGTGGGCTGGTATCCACTGCAGAACTATTTCTGTTCTCATTGATGGCATTCTATTTTCGTTTCAGACGCTGTCCTGTTTGGATACTGAAATGACTTGGGAGGAACGACTTAGTACTGAATAAATATTTTTGAGTTAGTTCCACTTGACAATTGACATGAATAAATATTTTTGAGTTAGTTCCACTTGACAATTGACAGTCTGCACAGCTGTATAAAGAGCTGTTGCCTCTTCTCTGAAGTTTTTGTCATTGATTAACTGCTGCACATTGAGTTATATTTATACTAACACTCAAAATGCTATTTGGCACTTTTGTAGAGTTAATAGTAGTTCAGAAAAGCTATATGCATTACCTTAAAATAAGCCTGAAGTGTACGGCAATCTACACGTTCATTGGGACGTTCATTGGGATTAAACTGACCATGACTGCGACTGTTAATTGGATTGTGAAAAGCAATTGTCATTATGGCCTCCTGTGGAAAACATTGAAATTTGTTCAATACCATGTAATGTACACAGTTGTGGTAAATATAGTCAAATTAAGAAGCAACATGGTTCGACAAATAACATTTAAGGCACATAATAAAATGTGCTGTAGGTTATGTGAAATTGAAATTTCAAATATTAACAGTACCTGTAATGTGTTTGCTTTCACCTGTTTGCATCTTGCAAGGTATATGATGTCTATGATTAAGAGGTGACGGTATCTGTCTCTGACTCATAAGTTAATGGTTCCTTTACAATTATAAGGCTGGCAATGTTTACATATCCTCTATAGGAAATAGCAGTCAACCCCAGCATTTTTTTGGCTGTTCGTGATTCCTACGTTCAGTAGTTTGCCACTGCTTTCTGAATGCCCAGCACCCATACTATTAAATAAAAAACCAACATATGGCGGTCTGCTGTCAAATCGCCCACAGCTGTGTTTTGAACGCAGGTATGCAGGATTATGAACTGTGTCCGTAACCCCATTGCCACGGAGCCGGTTTACATACTCTGTTGTTACACATTTGTTTAATCTCTTGCGTACTGAGAATGGACACCTAGGGTGAAAAACAGTAGGTCCCTCGTGTGCAAGTTGCGCACATTGAAAATCCCATGACATCTGGAAATAGAGAAGGCCATATGATCACTGCCCAAGAAGTATTAGAGGATAAATGTACAGACAAGTATAAATAGGCCTTTGTCTTGGATGGAAATTGTCTAGTGGATGTAAATATGATACTGAAATTATACACATTCAACTCTGAGTTAGGTGCATAACTAGGCATGGCACTCCCATTGAAAGACAAATGGAGAAA
This sequence comes from Cepaea hortensis, assembly GCA_963921405.1. NCBI lineage: Eukaryota > Metazoa > Mollusca > Gastropoda > Stylommatophora > Helicidae > Cepaea > Cepaea hortensis. The sequence goes on along the minus strand of OY992880.1, from coordinate 59,964,165 downwards.
TGTCTTATTTCACATATAAGAGCATGAATATGTATTTCAGTTGTACCATCATCATAAAGTATTTCAGCCCCTGCCTGGTCACAAATCTCCATAATTCCATTCCTTTGTTTTCTTTTGTGTTCTCTTTAATTCCATGTATTCTGCATTGATAGATTTGTGAATGCATTCTATAACAGGTGTACAAGTCAATGTTCTCCCAATAATTTAAACCTATATAATATAAACATAATAGCACATACAAATGAGACCAACAGTACTTTAAACCAACATAAACAGCGTATATGAAAGACACCATCATTATCAAGTGCCTGCCAACTACTGTGGGTGATTATGCTTCAGATTCCGTGTCTCCAGCACACTATCAATTCATGTGCTGATATACATTCATGGCATGATTCAAAGCTGTCAAGAACCATCTCACCATTTTCCTGATCTGTTTCCATTAATCTGACCAATTATTGCAGTCATGTGCCACATTAAACAGTATGATCTCAATCCTTGGTGCGCTGAATAATTTCTATTTATATTCTTCCAGGCCACCATCTAGTGATAAACTAGTTATTGAATACGGAAACTTGACCAAGGATTTAAGCCCCTCTTCTGGTTGCCTAGCTTCCTAATTCTATTCCATTGTTCTGTCTTGTGCAGCTCTTAATTTCATCTGTCTGCATTAATACTTATGTACATGCATGAATGCTTTATACATTTTGTACTTGACCGTCCTCTTCCTGCTTTCTCCATATGCTGCTTTTCAGTACTTTGTTTCTCCATAGTTTAGGGTGTGAACAAGTCATGAGAGCCTTTGCTTTTTGAATTTTTTTTTTATTAATTCTGTGTTCTGTTATATTTTCTGCTAATTTTTGTATAATACACCCCAAATGCCATTGTATGTTTTTCATTACATTGATATACTGTCATTTCAGAATCAGCCATATGTACATATGAAGGATTTTTGTCCATAGATAAAATAGCATATTTTTTTTAAAGGTTATAGACTCAATTCATAATCCCGCATACCTTGTTCGAAACACAGCTACAGGAGATTTGGAAGCAGACCATCTTGCATTGGTTTCTATACAATAGTATAAGTTCCGGTCATTTAGAAAGCATTGGCAAACTACTGAATGTAAACTTGCCCAGGAATCACAAATAGCCACAAAATGGTGGAGTTGACTGCTAAGTCCCATAAAGGATATTCAACTAACTTTTTGTGTGTAAAGGATTTATTTTTCTCTAAATATCCTCTTTGCCATTACAATTTTAATCACTATTTCACATAGGCCATATGTTACAGAAACAGGAACCTGCCTACTGTTAGAAAACATTTCTATAGAAATGAACAAGTTCCACCTAGACAAATATTTACCTCCAAGCGCCAGTAATCGTTTATTTCTGATCTCAAAATCCCAGCAATGATATCCCAAGTTCGACCAAACTGTTAAATTTGTAAACAAAATTTAAATATTTACAATCATGAAGAAAAAAAAAAGGATGGACAGACATTTCAGAACAGTAAGATAAGAATTATACTAACTTCATTACATTAAAAATATGTGGCAATTTCACAACAATGAGTTAGATAATGTATACTAACTAAAAAACAAATGATGACTCAGAACAGTAAGATTATACTAACTTCAGAACATTAAAAATATATGGCAATATCAGAACAGTAGATTAGATAAGAATATACTAACTACAGAACATATAAATCTATGACAATTTCAGAACACAGTAAAGATGCATAGACATTTCAGAACAGTAACAGATATGGAGCCGGTTCCACGGTGAAGGGGTTACGGATACAGTTGCAGGCGATTTAACAGCAGACCGCCTTGCATTGGTTATTCGTGAAATGGTATGGGTGCCAGTCGTTCAGAAAGCAATGGTAAACTATTGAATGTAAACTTGCCAAGAGATCACAACAGCGTATAGTGCTGGTGTTGACTGTAACATCCTGCAAAGGATAGCAACTAACTTTTTTTAACTTTAAAAGATATGGATGTATGGTAACTTCAGAACAGTAAAATGTGGACGTGTGACAACTTCAAAACAATAAGGTATGGATGTATGGCAACTTAGACTGGCAAGTTCAAGGATGTATTTTAACTTCAGAACCGTAAGACGTGAATGAATGGCCAACTTCAAGATAGTTAGTTAATCGACAGATCATCCTCATTGCACATCGAACCATTCAGTCCATAAGTGCTCGGATCCCCTCCTCAGCAAATCCCGCAGCGTGTAGCGGCTAACGACACCAGTTCTGTGTTGGTTTATCAATCTTCTTTGGCTTCCTGCGTAGTGTTCTTGTTTGGCCACCCCTCTTTTAATTTGCTGTTCTCGCAGTCTGGCCATGGTTGTAGATTCACAGTCATCACTTGGTTCATACAAAAGTCTTACTTCTCGTAGAGCATTCAGAATGTCAGCCTGGTCCATGGCGCGTCCGCATTCCACAGTAGTCTCACCTGCGAGCTTGTCAGCCCGCTCATTTCCTTCTACTCCCGCATGCCCTGGCACAAAGATGAAACTAATCTTTGCCAGCCGAGACCGCTCCAGAGGCCGCAACCATTCTCTTCGTATCGACCCCTCTGTCAGAATCTCTATGTTTCCAACCGAGATGCAGGAACATCGTTACGCCCGCCAGACGAATAGTCGCCAGCCGGGATGCAGTAACATCGTTACGGCCGCCAGGCGAGTACCAGTTACCTGCCCACAGGTTGCGGGCTGACGCGATCGTCAGCGGTCAGGCAAGGACAAAGCAGGACGCACGCAGTCCTCGTGAAGCCAGTCCACAGGGCAAGCACTGTGTGAGGAAACCGGCAGACTGCTTGGGTACTCGGACATGACAAGACGTGTGGGTTGAGAAAGGCTTCGTATCGTTTCTGTGCCCGAAAGTTGAGTGCTTGTATATCTTGTGAGATAGACTGTGATGCTGTGGGTTTTGTCGGTAAGTGTACTGATGTATTGTATATGTATTGTAATGATCATCACATGCCAAACTAGATTGTCTTGTGAACTAGATTGTCTTGAATTGTGAATAAATCCATTGAACTCAGTGTCATTGTGTGTCAAGTCCAATCACTTTGTACTTGTCTCACATATGTTAGGTCCAACGAGCCAGGTTTAAGACCCTGACATGTGTGAACGTGGAAGGCTCATCCTCATTGAACATACTAACGTAAATTACATGCATGTGATTGTTTAAACGTGTAAAACATCTGTGATTGTAAAACTTGTCGCCATTTTGAACTTGTTGTAGTTTGACCTTGTCGCCATCTTGTGAACATGATGTCTATGTCCTTACTAAATGTCATCTTGATGTAAGTGATGTGTCATCATTGTTATAGATTGTTGGAAGATATCTAGATTGTATTTGTGAAGTTAGGTGTGGAAAGCAGAAAGTTTAGGAAAGAAAGTGACTTGTGATTTGAAAAAATTGTTGACCGACGACATTACGACCTACAATTACACTCAACGCCATACAAACCTAATCAAAACTTAGTGACAAGCATACACCTCACACAAAGGGAGATTCTAATTTATTCCCTCCCAAAAAGAAAGCAGGTTTTCTGTGCCATCTGAAACCCTTGCCCGTAGAGGTCATTTGTCCTTGAAGTAGCGACCCTACAGTTCCTAGCCCTGGTTTGAACCATTCTTCACAGCATCCAGTACACTTGAGTATATTTTTTCTATATACTTTCGGATGCAAATTTGGGCATAAATTGTAAGTCAAGAATATTGTAAAATTGTTCACGTTACTAACACCTTGTAACAAATTGTGTGTCTGATCACTTATTTTCATTTAAACATTCCATCATGTCTTCATTAAATGACTTCATCGAGATGGGTTTAAAGTTAAAGTTAACTGGTGACGAGTTAACAAAATGGAATGAAACAAAATATTCTGAACACCTAGTACAAGAAAAAGCTAATGAACGCGATGAAAGAGCGGCTGAAAGAGCATCAAAGCAGACAGAAGCAGAAACAGCATTAAAACAGGCTGAGCTAGAATTAGCTGCGAAAACGAAACAGGCTGAGCTGGATTTAGCTGCGAAAACGAAACAGGCTGAGCTAGATTTAGCTGCGAAAACAAAACAAGCAGAGTTAGATTCTGAATTGAAGAAGGCAGAAATAGCAGCTCAAAGCAAACGCGAAGAGCTTGAATTACAACTCAAAATTAAACAGCTTGACACCGAGACTGCCATAAACAAAGAGTCTAAGAAATCTGAAAGACTGGAAAAAGAGAACCAGTACAAAAAGTATCAAGGTATTGTGAGAAATTATACCTCAGGTGACTGCATTGCAGCGTTCACCCAAAATTTTGAAACCTTAATGGACCATTATCAGGTTCCAGTTTCTGAATGGAACATTATTTATATGAGGAGTTTGTCAGGGGAACCTCTGAAAGTCATAGAGAATATCCCCAAAGACCTCAGGCAAGATTACCACTATCTAAAATTGAAAATTATGGCTCATTTTATGCTAGATGAGGCAGGATACAGAGAACAGTTCAGCAAACTGAGTCCAAAATCTACTCAGACGTTCTCTGACTATGTCTCTGTAGTCCGAGACGTATTTACAAAATGGAGTTCAGCAGCCAAAGTAAATAAGAACTATGATAAGTTAGAAGATCTCATTATCAGGGATAAAATCATCACATCCCTTCCACCAGCATTTGCAAAATTTTTGCTAGAGAATGAATGTACGAGTGTAGAAGAGATTGAGAGACGTGGGTCGGCTTACTATTCAGCCAATAAACATTGTTTTGCTATTGAAGCTATTGATACAAACTTCGTAGCATCTGCAAACTATGACAAACCTCGATCAGAAACCTACAATAGGCAAAGAACTTATAAGCCTACTTCTGAGAAATACAATCATTGTAGATTTTGTAACACGTCACACCACCAAGGTGAAATGTGCGATAAGAACCCAGCATATTTTACATACTTACAGAACTACATAAATAGTCAGGATAAGGAACGTAAATCCTTTAAAAAGGTACGAAAATGCTTCCTCTGTAAAGCGTACGGCCACTGGCGTAAGGATTGTAAAGGAAGGCAAATGACCAAGAAAGCAAATGCCGCCTTATTTGACAGTTCATCATCAGATGAAGAACATTCAGAAAAACTCCCTGTGAACTCAGCACAGGCTTTTGACATGTTTAATTCATATAAATGTACTGTTTGTAATACCTTTTATGAAGATGGCATTTTAACATGCGGCCATTCCATTCCTATTGCCAATGAAGAAGCTAATTTGGTAATAGATTCCAAAGGCAGAATAAACATCCATCGGGGATATGTGAATGGCAAGCCTGCTACAGTACTTCGTGACACCGGAAGCTCTCTTATAGGTCTAAAGAGACAGTTCATAATGCCTACAGACTATACAGGCAGGCACGTAACATGCAGAACATTCTCTTGAAATATTGATAAGTACCCATTAGCATGGGCATATATTCAAACACCTTTCCTCACTGGGAAAGTAAAATGCGCTGCATTAACTAACCCTGTGTGTGATATTATAATTGGTAATTTACCAGAGGTGAATGATATGCCTCATGATATTACATCTGTTTGTATTGATGATAACACAACATCATCACCATCACATGTCATCATTGAAAGTATAGTATCACCAGATGAATGTATGGTAGCTAATGGAGCACTAACACTTCATGAATCCATTGACCAAAATGTTTCATCACCATCTGATATCATTGAATGTGTGAACGCAGTAACCAGATCTACTGCGAGAGTGCAAGATGAAATTAATCAAACTGAGGCTATAGAAATGCTTAGCCCAGTCATACTACCTCCTAAAACCATGAAGGAAAATTTTGTAGCAGCCCAAAAGGCTGATCCTTCATTATCTAAATATTTTAATCTGATCGGCCAAAAGCCAAAGGTAACCAAAAATGCAAGATGGCATTTTGCTCTGAAGAATGGCATCCTAACCAGATACTATATCAGATGTGACAGCACCACAGAGCAAACTGTGTTGCCAATTGAATACCGTAAGCAAGCCTTACATCTTGCCCACGATATACCTCTTGCAGGGCATATGGCATACTCTAAGACCAGATCAAGATTATTAACACAGTTTTATTGGCCAAGATTCTGCAATGACATTAAGAAATATTGTAGAAGTTGTGATATCTGCCAAAAACTAGTGAAAAAAGGTAAAAACCCACAGGCCAAATTGCAAATTACCGACTTAGCCAGTCGACCTTTTGAGAAAATATCTGTCGACATAGTGGGCCCTCTGAATCAAGTAACATCCAGAGGGAATAGGTTCATCATTACCATCATTGATTTATGTAGCCGCTGGCCGGAAGCGATTCCGTTAAAGAACATAACTGCCAATGATATTATGGAAGTTTTCTTCCATATATTTTCACGAATAGGATTTCCAGACACTATCCTATCAGATAGGGGAAGTCAATTTATTGCTGCATCTACTCAAGCTTTCACCAAAATGTTAGGGGTGAAACAATGTTTCAATTCTCCATACCATCCTCACTCAACGGGAATCATCGAAAAGTTTAACGGTGATCTGAAGCATATGCTTGCTGCAGTCACGCAAGAACATCCCAAAAACTGGGACATATATTTGCCCGCTATACTTTTTGCTTATCGCGAGGTCCCACATTCTAGTACTGGATTCTCTCCTTTTGAACTTATCTATGGTGCCAAACCACGTGGCCCATTGAGTATCTACCATGCAATGTTAACTGAAGCCACCCCTGTACTTAAACCCATATCATCATACGTGTATGTTACATCATTGCGCGAAAGAATCATCAAATCTTGTACTATTGCAAAAGAAGCACTAAAACTATCTGGTGCTACATATAGACAATATGCAGACAAAGGTAACAGGACAATAACGTTGACACCTGGACAGGACGTACTTCTTCTCTTACCTAGTGACCGACACTTATTGACTGACTCTTGGCAGGGACCATTTAAAGTTATAAGACAGATTTCAAATGTGGACTATGAGATTCAAATAAAAGACAAACATAAAATATTCCACATCAATATGCTAAGACCATACTACAACAGAGACAATGAACAAGACGATACAACAGCTTGTACAGTGATAATAGACCATGAAGATGACGAAGATAGTGACGAAATTCCAACACCTGCATTAGACACGACAAACTGCTTGAAAGAAATCAAAATAAACCCAAACTTAACTCAAGCAGAAACAGACAGTTGCAAACATCTCATACAACAATACAACACCATCTTCTCCAACAACCCAGGACAAACAGAATTAGTACAACATCACATCACGCTCACTTCAAACACACCAATAAAATGCAGACCTTACACCATTCCATTACATTACAAAGAAAACTTACATCAAGAGATCATTAGCTTAGAGAAAAACAACATCATTAGACGATCCCAATCACATTTTTCATCTCCAATGGTCATGGTACGGAAAAAAGACAACACGATAAGACTCTGTGTCGACTATAGAAAATTAAATAAAATAACTCTTCTAGATCTGGAACCAATGACCAACTGTGAGGACCCACTGACAGAACTGACAGACTCTAGGTACTTCGCGAAGTTAGATATGACGAAAGGTTACTGGCAGATAACGGTAGACGAACAGAGCAGACATCTGACAGCTTTTGCCACACCTTGGGGACTGTACAAATGGTGCAAATTACCATTTGGGCTAGTCAATGCCCCAGCGACATTCGTACATATGACACGACTATTACTTGTGGACATAACAAACATTATCTGTTACATGGACGACATTTGTGTTCACACAAAGACGATGACAGACCACATAAAGACATTACAGCAGACATTTGAACAGATTAGACAACACGGACTGACTGTGAAGCCGACAAAAGTAGACATAGCCTATCAGGAAATCTCCTTCTTGGGTTATAGAATATCTAATGGTTTTGTCACGACAGACGATAACATCGTGTCCAAAATACTGAAACTCTGACTTCCGACTACCAAGAAACAAGTCAGAAGTGTATTAGGACTATTAAATTATTATAGGCAGTTCATACCAGATTTTGCTGAACTGACAGAAAAATTTACTAACCTACTAACGAAAAACCAACCTGAAAAGATTGTAAACAACGAATGCCTAAAATTTGCATTCCAGAAAGTGTTATCTTATTTTTCTGAGAATAGTTTAAAGAATCCCATTCTCAAATTGCCAAATTTACATATTCCTTTCAGATTACGCACAGACGCGAGCTCTGTGGCGATTGGGGCTGTTCTATTACAGGAATATGACAACATTCTATATCCTGTATACTACGTCTCTAGGAAATTGAAACCAAGAGAACACGCTTGGTCCACACCTCAGTTAGAAGCTCTTGCTCTAGTGGTGGGTATAACTAAATTGTCCAGATTCCTCCTAGGACGACATTTCATCGTAGAGTCCGACAATAGTCCATTAAAATTTATTACTTCAGGGGTCCCAACAAACCAGATGATAGCGCGCTGGTCTCTTTTGCTTCAAGATTACAGCTTTGAAGTTCGACATATCGCTGGCACAACCAACACGATTGCTGATCTTTTGTCCCGTTGTCCGAACGACCCAGTAAGCACTAATGTCTGAGTGCAGTGTGTTAGAAAACACTCAGACCAACACAGCCATCAGTGAATTTGTTTTTTCAGAAAAGCTGTGTACATCGATGATGTGATGTGATAGGGTTCATTCCCACTGTAAATATTGTTTCTTATTTTATTATTAGTGTAGTAATCGTCTGGAATAATTGTGTAGTGTGTGGTAGAAAGCGAACAATATTAATTGTATATATTATAAAACAAGAACAGTGCCACATGCGCTTTCAACTTACCTGAAGCGAACTAAGCAAGTTATCATTGGTATCTGTGAGTGGATCATATCCAGTGACATTTTAATCCGTGAACGAAAGTGTGAACTGAACTTTGACATTTACACCACTGCAGTTAATCAGAATCCAGAAGTTTTCCAGCGAAACAACGAACACATGAACTATCAGAACATTTCGCATTGCTACACCAGAGCGGAACAAGTGTGTGATAGATTTTTAACAACACCAGCTGTTCGTGTGTACTTCCGGATGATTTGTAAATTTAGATCAAAAGTAGCAGACGATAAACAAAAATCTTAAAAATGTATGACGCTTCTAAAATAATTATGAAACACCAATTTCGAATACACAAATTGTGTATCAATAGTTTTCAACTAATGTAATCTTAGAATCATATCTTGATTAACTTATTCACACTACCGACATTTTTTCGCTAGTATGGAAAAGCATCAAGCTATGACGCTGAGAAATAGAATAAGAGTTGTAATAATTTAGATGTGAAATCTTTTGAAGTTATGTCCCTTTCATTTTTGTTGTTATTACTTTATTACACTAAGGGCGGTAAATGGAAATGTATTCAGAGATGTGTTGTATAAAAATAGCCATTGTGTTGCCAGATTGTCAACACTCCAAATGGTCATCAGCTAGGTATGGTATAGGATTACCGGAGTTGTAGACCAACGGAAGAACTCCCGGCCAAATGAGGTCGGAACTCGAGCGTTGAATACGGCTTATAAAAAGTCGTATTACGGTCTTACCTGATGTTTTTTGTTGCAAAAAGCATATTATTCAATTTTTTTTAGAGGTTGCGAGGTAGTTGCATTGTTGCTGATGCTACCGATCTGACTGGGTCAATATTGCAACTCAGGTGATCATCCATCGAGAGGATGAAACTTGGAAAGTGGTGAAGATTGAACACCGCACGACTTAACATACAACTTGCATTTCTTATGTATTTCTATGCCAATGTACATGACAACAGAAAGGTCGATTCTGACATGGAAAATATAAACCCTATGTCTAGGTAGATTATGCATGAAATATAAAATCTTTCATGAATAAGCCCCGGGGGAGCGTGTCAGAATCTCTATGTCTCCAACCGAGATGCAGGAACATCGTTACGCCCGCCAGGCGAATAGTCGCCAGCCGGGATGCAGTAACATCGTTACGGCCGCCAGGCGAGTACCAGTTACCTGCCCACAGGTTGCGGGCTGACGCGATCGTCAGCGGTCAGGCAAGGACAAAGCAGGATGCACGCAGTCCTCGTGAAGCCAGTCCACAGGGCAAGCACTGTGTGAGGAAACCGGCAGACTGCTTGGGTACTCGGACATGACAAGACGTGTGGGTTGAGAAAGGCTTTGTATCGTTTCTGTGCCCGAAAGTCGAGTGCTTGTATATCTTGTGAGATAGACTGTGATGCTGTGGGTTTTGTCTGTAAGTGTACTGATGTATTGTATATGTATTGTAATGATCATCACATGCCAAACTAGATTGTCTTGCATGTGAATTGTGAATAAATCCATTGAACTCAGTGTCATTGTGTGTCAAGTCCAATCACTTTGTACTTGTCTCACATATGTTAGGTCCAACGAGCCAGGTTTAAGACCCTGACATGTGTGAACGTGGAAGGCTCGTCCTCATTGAACATACTAACGTAAATTACATGCATGTGATTGTTTAAACGTGTAAAACATCTGTGATTGTAAAACTTGTCGCCATTTTGAACTTGTTGTAGTTTGACCTTGTCGCCATCTTGTGAACATTATGTCTATGTCCTTACTAAATGTCATCTTGATGTAAGTGATGTGTCATCATTGTTATAGATTGTTGGAAGATATCTAGATTGTATTTGTGAAGTTAGGTGTGGAAAGCAGAAAGTTTAGGAAAGAAAGTGACTTGTGATTTGAAAAAATTGTTGACCGACGACATTACGACCTACAATTACACTCAACGCCATACAAACCTAATCAAAACTTAGTGACAAGCATACACCTCACACAAAGGGAGATTCTAATTTATTCCCTCCCAAAAAGAAAGCAGGTTTTCTGTGCCATCTGAAATCCTTGCCCGTAGAGGTCATTTGTCCTTGAAGTAGCGACCCTACAGTTCCTAGCCCTGGTTTGAACCATTCTTCACAGCATCCAGTACACTTGAGTATATTTTTTCTATATACTTTCGGATGCAAATTTGGGCATAAATTGTAAGTCAAGAATATTGTAAAATTGTTCACGTTACTAACACCTTGTAACAAATTGTGTGTCTGATAACTTATTTTCATTTAAACATTCCATCATGTCTTCATTAAATGACTTCATCGAGATGGGTTTAAAGTTAAAGTTAACTGGTGACGAGTTAACAAAATGGAGTGAAACAAAATATTCTGAACACCTCCTAGTACAAGAAAAAGCTAATGAACGCGATGAAAGAGCGGCTGAAAGAGCATCAAAGCAGGCAGAAGCAGAAACAGCATTAAAACAGGCTGAGCTAGAATTAGCTGCGAAAACGAAACAGGCTGAGCTGGATTTAGCTGCGAAAACGAAACAGGCTGAGCTAGATTTAGTATATTCATTCTGTATCCTTTCCATCCTTTCTATCTGCTTATGGCTGAGAGTCAAGATTGCCATTGCATACTCCAAAACAGACATGACCAGCCCCTTGTACAGAAGACATAGATGGCGCTACTCACAGTTTGCTGCCGCCATCACCCGCATCGCAGCCAAATCCTGCTTGGCCTTTGTTATCACCTGGTCTATGTGCTCATTATAAGCAAGGTTTCGATCAAACCGTATCCCCAGGTAATTCATTGCCTGCGTTCTTTCCACCGTCTCTGAACACAGCTTTACAGTTGGTGTTGGAGTGTTGACAATATGATTATTCAACAAGAACCAAGTCACTGTTGCCTTTGTTGGGTTGACCATTGCCCCAGCTTCATCACACCAAGTACTTATGCGATTGAGTTCGGTTTGTAGTTCCACAGCAGCCTGCTCTCTATCCTTACCCTGACGATACACTAAAACATCATCGGCATATGACAATGTCCTGCCAGGTCCAGTGATCTGCTCACTGGTGATTCTCACAGTGTAGGCGTTGAACAGTACCGGAGATAATGGTGATCCCTGTGGTAGGCCAGGATATATTGTTGTTGGTTCCGAAGTCCAAATGCCACATCTAAAAACTACTTTCCGTTGGAAGAGGGCTGCAGCGATCCAACTAAGGAGGAATGGACTTACTTTTAGTTCAAGAAGCTGAAGCATTAAAAAATCCAATGGTACTCTGTTGTATGCTTCCTCAAGATCAATCGCTGCAGCAAAGGTTTCAATGCCTGCGTGGAAACGTTCATAGACATCATGGGCAAAAACTGCTGCATTGGTCCAGGTTTCTCTTTTTGGACGGTACCCACCAAGGGTATGTGGCAAAACACCTTGCCTCTAGCTGGCTTGATATTTTCCTGGCAATTACCTTCTCCAGCAGCTTGCCTAATGTATTCTGCATGGTTATAATTTGATATCCCTGAATTTTTTTGTGGTCTTTGTCAGGCTTCGGCAAGGGAATCAGATATCTGTGTAACCATTCCTCCTTGATGCTAGCACTCCCTATACTGTTGTTGTACATGTCTGCTAGTTTCTCTAGCTCGTCGGTACACCTATTGATGACGTCGTATCTTATGCCATCAGGCCCTGGAGCGCTGTTTTTTTATCATCGAAGCACAGCCTTGATTTCTTTCACAGTCACTGTGCCTTCATCCGAAGTGTTCTGGGCCTTGCACCTGACTGAGGTGACCTCCTTGGCCAGATTTCGGCCTCTCATGTCTGTCTGATTGCTCTGCTCTAGATAGCGTTCAAAGAGGGCTTTGCCCTTGTCCTCGTCAGTCCTCTGCCAGATGAGGTCAGCACCTTGGAAGTCAGAAATGCTCTTATTCTTGACTACACCACTCATGCTTTTATGTAGTCGCCAGAACAATTTCAGTGACTTGTCTGTGCTTACTCTTTGACACACCTCTGCCCATTTTTCGCTTTTAACCACCTTGACCAGTTTTTTGAAATAGCTTACTTTTGTGTGCATCTCTCTAAGTGCATGCATGGACTAGGATGACCAGCTCTGTTCTTCTTGGTATTTTGCCATCTCCTTACAGCACTACGTTTATCCACCCAAGCCTTCACCTCGAAATTCCACCAAGGTGGCTGCTCCCAGCTTTTTTTCCTGCCCTGAAGCTTTCTGCGCTTGTCACATTTGTCTTATTTTGCTCACCACATCTTGCCCTGTACTGTCATACTGGAAAGTCTTTACCTTTAGCTTGTGCTGCCTGGTTCTGCCTTTCTCTACCAATATGCTGCAAGGGTGGTGGTCGCTGCCGTGGTGTCCTAGGACACCTCATCTACACACTGTAGTGAGTGAAGGTGAAACCAGCGCCAGATCAATAGCACTGTCCTAATCGCCTGGACGGCTTGCTGTCCTGGTGACACAGCCACTGTTGATACAAACCAGGTCAATGGTTTCCCCATGATCTGCCTTTAGCGTTGAAGTCGCCACAGAAAATAACATTTCTCTCGTGACCTAATATGCCACTTAAGCACTGCCACTTCTGGGCGTCCATACTCGCGTTGCGGGCATAAACATTAACCAACACGAATGGTATACTGAAATGAACTCTCAATGCTGTATTTGTATATCGTCACTGTCCCAACTGGACATGTTTGGCTCTGACGCCACCATGCTGTCGCGAACGAGAATCGCCATTCCCAGATGTCGTCTGAAACATTTGAAGCCGGCAATTCGGAGTAGCTGATCGCCCAGTCTCGTCTCCTGGAGTGCTACAATGTCATTCCTGTAAACCAGGGTTTCTAAAATAGAGCCCCGTTGTTTTACGCTGGCGCAGTTCCAATACAGAATACGGATATTCCTGAGTCCTAGACGGTGACACTCGAGTCTAAAACGTCTTAAACCACCACGCTTACCTTGTCTCTTTCTGCCTGCCCGGCATCCACGCCGCCTCGTTAGGTTGACTGCTGACCGCTCGGAGAACACACGTTGTTCCGCCATGTTGAAAAACCGAAAACACAGAAACCACACACGCTGCCAAAAATTCACTCAAGGATTGCTTCGCTCGATGCACGAAACTCCGTAGCATCCGCGCAGATCTTGAGTAGAAACTCCTGGTTTTACATCCTGGCACACAAATTACACGGAAGAGATGAATAAATCCATCTCCTACGCGAAAAAGTTAACGACCACAAAACAACCCGACCGTCTGTCGCCATTTTGAAACCGGAAACGCCAACTTCAGAATAGCAGATTACGAATGTATGGTAATTTAAGAGCAATAAGATATGGATGTATAGCAACTTGAGAACAGTAGGATAGGAATGCATGACAACTTCAGAGCAAACTATTGACCTTCATATAGGTGACAAAGTGCTGGTATGTGAACACAGCAACTACCATTTGAGCGATCAAGTTCAGTGACCATATACATATTTATAATAATATTTGCGGGGATCTCTTAGACTATCAATGCATGTAAATTCTGAAATTTATTTCACAATGCAAACTATCGAGATCACTTATTGACAAATCTGTGAGTTTCGTTAACAAAAATAAGATACCTGTGTTTATAATTTAAGGCAAAGCACTATACTGGATGTTATCTTCAAATCTGACTACCATGAAACCTCTACACTATACTCCATTATGAATTATAGTCAAGATTTTACAGTAGATTGATACCAAGTTCAGAATAGTAAGGATGTTTGGCAGCTGCAGTATAGCAAGTTAAGAATGCATGCAGCTTAGAACAGCAAGCTAGATAAGGTTGAAGGATGCATAGCAACTTCAAAACAGTAAGATAATGATTATAGTAATTTCAATACAGGAAAATAAGGATGTTTTGTAACTTTAGAACATAATGGATTTAGTAACTTCTTCACAGTAAGATTATTACAGTAACTTTTGAACAGTATTTGATAAGGATGTATAGAACAAGAATGTATAGTTCCTTTAGAAAAGCAAGTGCTATAGTATGTCCACATTTGTTTGCCTTCATTCACGATCAATTATTTTGAAAACTGTCTGTTGCATCGTTATGAAATTTTTCCAGCCGTCTTATATTTACCCCCACCCAAGGAATATGTCTTTGATAGGTCCAAAAGCAACTTAAATCATTGAAAGCGGCAACATTTCTTTGATGTTTTGGGGGGAATGTAGTGAATTGACGCTAACAAACTAGTCTTACAGTAAACCACGTTATTTCTGGTAAAGACACAAGTACAAGGCGTAGCCAGATTCGTATGGGAGTGGGTGCAATAAAAAAGTAGCATTGCACCGGGTTTTTATCCCATATGGCTCAGTCTCTTTCCGCAGGGCAGAAATCGTGGTACAAAGCACAAACTCTATCTCCAGCGACGACCCTCTGGAGTCTCCGAAAAAATGCACTCGTGAAATGAAGGAATCGAATATAAACCCTCGGAGCCCGAGTCAGACGGCTTGACCACTTCACCACGGAGATTCCCGAGAGGGGTGCAATGTGTAATATTAGTAAAGACAGAGAATTTACAGAGGAACGGGGTAAATAATGTGTAAATTGACAGGAAAAAAGAGGGAATATATTTCTTACCTTATTTTTCATTTCCTTCTTGTTTCTTCAGCTGCTGGTTAATAATTGTACACAAGTATTCATGTTACTAGGATGCATTTAGCTTTTTATATTGAGCTCGTGAAAGCTTCCAAATAGCTGTGCGTTAATGTGCGTATGGAGTGACCAGAAATTATACCGCAATTTAGTCATCATGTTTCCATTTTTAAAGATCTGTTCAGCTGTCTGTGTAGTTTGTTCACACGTACACATGGGTGACAGACCCGCTGTGAGTCTTCGTGACAGACAGACAGACATATATTATTATATAGTATTCTCGAGCCAATCTCTAAATACATTACCATTAATCTTATTATGATAATCCCTATTGTCTGTATGCTTTGATACGAACACGAGCCCAGCATTCTGTTGCAAGCCATTATGCGTATTACCAGCATGGGCCATGACCAAAAGCTGTCCTATACTACTGGGCACATATCGCTTTATCTGTCCATCCACTGGTTGCCATTCCTTATCACTTGTGTGGTGCGCATTGATCCACATTTCATCCAAACACACTATGCCATAATTTTCTTTGCGCATTTCCCTTATTTCACGTAGGTATCTGCTTCTCATGGCTCCTAAATGCGGTTGCTCGCAAAGATTATTTCTACCGCCCTTGTACTTTCAAATAGTGAAGATAATGTCCTTATAATTTTCCACAAAGTTGTTTTGGATAGCTCTATGTTATTGTTCTTTCTGAACCAAACCCTACGTTTTCTTACAGTCACTGTTTCTTTGGCATCCAGCATTTTTATAATGCTGGATAATCCTGGATATAAAATCCAAAATTTTTATAATTTTAGGAGTCTCTGTGGCGAAGTGGTCAAGCCTTTTGACTCGGGCTCCAAACGTCGTGGGTTCGATTCCAGTTCACGAGTTAAATTTTTCGGAGACTTCTGTGGGTCGTCGCTAGAGCTACGGAGTTCGTGCTTTGTGCGATGCTTTCCGCGCTGCGGAAAGAGACCAAACCATATGGGATAGAACCCGGTGCAGTGAAGTCGACCCTGTCGTATATCAAGCGACTTTTTAAAGCATTTTTATAATAGCTCGCCTTATGACATCTTTGTCAAAACTGTCTACAATAATCTTTCTACCTACCGTTTGGTTATTGCGTGGTGGTTTAATTCCAGATTCTTGCACCCTTTGACAAAATGCCCGTTTACTCAAGCCCAATGCATGCATTGTTCTTTTTTCAGAATTTGTAATAGTATAAAACAGTTTCTTGCGATCAGCTTCTTGACAAAAATGTGTGTACAACTTCATAGCGATTCTTTGAAGTGTACAATTTCGCATTAAAGCCCATTGAAAAATATTCACACATTTCAATGTTAGCGATAAGTGATAAGATTTAAAAAAAAAAAAAACATATTAATCAGGTTTCATGAAATAACCCACATTTTGAGACACCTCTGAACAGTCTTAGTTTGAACAACGCGGGGGGTTGGCAAAGGGGCAATCCTGTGAAAACACGTACAATATTCAAAATTGAGCCCTGATTGTCTGGCTACGCTGTAATACATTTAAAATTATGAATTTCATGTCAGACCCGTAAATTATATATCTCATATAAACAAACTTTAAAATCTGCTGTAAAATCTCCAGAACAACAATTTTTTTGTTGGGTGGACATAATGATAAGGTTATATACTAAATTTCATAATTTTCCCTCAGTTGGTTACTGAGATATTGATGTTTATATTGCGGCAAACAAATGTGGACATACTATAGATAAGGATATATGCAACATAGAACAGAATGTCAGGTAGAATGCTAGAGAACTTATCTACAGTTGTAGGGCAACATGGATCACCAAATTAGGTAGAATTAAGACCAAGATAAATGAAGTAACTTCTGACCAGAAATATGATTAATGATATTCCCCTTTTAGATCAACAAATTAAGTAGGACAGTATGCCAAGTTCCAAACAGGAAGTTGGATAAAAGTAGCTACTACGTTATCTGTTACCGAACGTTGCCGGAGATGATTCTTACGGCGATTTCCGCTTTCTTGTTATTGTACCTCGATATTAAGGACATATAGAGTACTCGTGATGTTAAATTCGCCGATTATTTCAAGTTCGCGTTAAAAAAGGGACCAATTACATTATATAGTTTTTCCCTCCTCGGTTTACGTGTGTACATCTCGTGTTTCTGAAATTCGTTTCTCACACAGAGATACAGAGTGACCTTTTCAGACGTAAGTATACCCACAAATCACGTTTTATGTAGATGTATTTGTTTGTTCTAATATGTGTTATTAGATGTATCGTCCATTTTTATGTAAATCTTGTCATTTTCGACTATTAAAGTCGGGAGGCAGATCCCAAACGAAAATGATGAAAATTGCATGCTCTAATGTGATATTTCAATGGCTGGAAATAGCCATTTCCTTGTCAGCGATGAATATTTAATATTGTTATGGAATATTCACAGCGATTTGAATGCCAATGAATGTACGATTGCATTCAACGTCAAATTTAGTATTTGTGTATATATTTTCATCACTCTGCATGGGCGGGATCATTGATAATTTTTAATCTTTCCAACGGAACATCTTTTGTCAAAATTCATCTATCTACGGCAATCTACGCTGGGTGACAAGTCTCGCAGCGCGTCGTCTGCGCGTGGCCTGACGTCATCACGGCATGGCGTGATGTATACATCTGAGTGTCTGGGTGTTTATATATAAACTTGGAGAGTTATAGTCCCTTGTGCGTGTTAATCTCCTTGACGACCAGCAGTTGTGTGAGTGTGTAGGTAGGTCACAAAAAGTGGAAAGGTCAAAACCGTTTTCTTTATATCTTCCTTGTAAATTATAAACTTACACACAAACATTAATATCTCGCTTTAATATTGACCCACAGACTTGAATAGGGTATCGTTGGATTTGTTTTTTAAGAGCTATCCAACTATGCAGGTTATATAATTAAAAAGCAATTTAGAAAAAGTTACTAAAGTGGCTAGAAGAACAGAAGACTTGCTACTTCATTTAGTAAAATTATAATTTCAGTAATAATTATCCAAACAAAATATATAACATGCAAAACAACATAACACTCTTTCATTCATTCAGTAGCATGTCCTTTGCAGAACCTCACTCCCATAACCTTCCGGAAAATTTCTCGATCACAAGCAAGATGTCCCGCATCCGAAACACCAATCTGGTGATCATCCACCACATCCTGCACCCATATTCTCTTTGGTCTTCCTCTTCCTCTCTTCCCAGGCATATACCCTTCCATTATTGTTCTCTCCAAACTGTCACGACATTTCAAGTGACCAAAATATATCAATTTTCTTTGTTTTATCGTCTTTAATAGCCAACCCTCTTTAATATTCAGCTCTTGAAATATGGATGTAATTGTTCCTTTCTTTACCTAAGATAATCTTAGAACCTGTCTATAACATTTATATTCAAAGGCATTTATGCACTGCTCAGCTTGTTTAGTAAGTGTCCAGGTCTCACAGGCATATGTTGCCATGGGAAAGATGCATGCTCTTAAAAATCTAATTTTTGTAGTTCTATCTGTCCCACTCCACAATTTATTCAATTGTTTTAGTCTTTGAAAAGCAATTGATAGTCGTCTTTTAATTTCTTTCATTGTGTCACCATTGTTGGTAATCAACGACCCAAGATATTCAAAATTTTCCACCACCTCCAATTTTTCCTCATTAACATATATTTCTTTCTCCACACACACAAATATATAGAATGGGCAAAAGAACAAGAAATGGTTGTAGGAAACACCTGGTTTAAACAGCATCCTAGAAGATTATGGACATGGAGGAGTCCAGACAGCAGGATT
Source organism: Cepaea hortensis (assembly GCA_963921405.1). Classification (NCBI taxonomy): domain Eukaryota; kingdom Metazoa; phylum Mollusca; class Gastropoda; order Stylommatophora; family Helicidae; genus Cepaea; species Cepaea hortensis. Next base: position 59,944,877 of record OY992880.1, on the reverse strand, counting down.
ACAAACCAGATAGATTACATCCTGATTAACAGAAGGTTTTGAAATGCGTTAACAGTCGTAAAAACAGTTCCAAATGCAGACTGTTACAGTGATCACAGATTAATTACGGGCACATTGAGGGTAAAGTTAAAGAAAGTCAAGTATATAGCATGAAACCCTAAATATGACTTGTGCAAATTGAAAACTGACAAAGAAATACAAGTAAAAGTAAAGAAAATATTTGATTTATTGTCTGATCTAGAGATCCTATTTCAAGATGTAGATGATCAATGGGAAATGCTGAAGAATTCAATCAGTTGTGCAGCAGAAAAAACTATTCCAAAAGTAAAGAAAGTGGGCCGTAAGACATGGATGACTGAAGAAATTTTACAACTAATGGAAACAAGAAGACAGAACAAAAATAATCCTGCCAAATATGAAGAAATTCACAGAAAAGTCAGAACCTTATGTAGGGAGGCAAAAGAAACATGGCTTGAGAAAAATTGCGGAGAAATTGAAAAACAACACAACAGTAAAAATGCAAAACTAATGCACAAAAGAATCCAGGAGCTTACTAATCAAAGAACATGTACATCAGCAGGCTGCCTAAAGACAAAAGATGGAAGAGTCATAATAGAAAAAGATCAGATCTTACATGTATGGTCAGATTATGTGAAAAACCTTTACGACGACAACAAAGACGAACACTACGATGTTCAAAATAATAATGAAGGACCAGCAATTTTGAAGATGGAGGTTCAGAATGCTCTTAACCATATGAAATCTGGCAAGACCCCCGGTTCAGACAGCGTCACAAAAGAAATGATTAATGCTTTAGAAGAATATGGAATAGATAAAGTTACCAGTCTGCTTAATACAATATATGATACTGGAAATATACCTCAAGAATTATGTAATTCTGTATTTATTGCAATCCCAAATAAATCAGGAGCCTTGGAATGTGATCAACATCGAACAATTAGTATAATGAGTCACATCACGAAGATTTTGCTAAGAATTATCATGCAAAGAATTAGGAGAAAAATACAACCTGAAATAGGAGAAGAACAATGTGGGTTTGTAGAAGGAAAGGGTACAGTAAATGCTGTGTATTTACTGAGAACCGTAATCGAACGATCTATAGAAGTAAACAAAGATCTACACCTTTGCTTTATTGACTACACAAAAGCTTTCGATAAAGTGAGACATGTCGACATGATAAGGATGCTTGAAGATCTACAAATTGATGGAAAAGACCTTAGACTTGTAAAAAAACATATACTGGAAACAACAAGCTGCCATAAGAGTTGATAATGAAGTAGGCCAATATCAGCTTATAAAGAGAGGTGTGAGACAGGGATGTGTAATGTCTCCAAATCTGTTTTCCCTGTACAGTGAAAGTATTTTCAGAAATATTGAAGATATGGAAGGAATCAACATTGGGGGACAATGCATCAATAACATTAGATATGCAGATGATACAGTCTTGATTGCAGACAATGAACAGGATCTGCAACATTTAGTAGATGCAGTTGTTACACACAGTGAACAACGAGGGTTAGAATTAAATTGTAAAAAGACACAGATTATGGTCGTCACTAGGAAGAACGAAATACCATAATGTAATATACAAGTAAATGGGCATATTCTTCAACAAGTGAATAGGTACAATTATCTCGGAACAGTAATAACATCTGATGAGAGATGCCTTGAAGAGATTAGAGCAAGAATCGCCATGGCAAAAGTAGCCTTTAGCAAGATGAAAAACATACTGACCAATAAAAAGATGTCAATTGAAATGAGAAAAAGAGTGTTGAGGTTCTACATAGAACCTGTACTTTTATATGGATGTGAAGCTTGGACAATGAGCAGTCAAGCTGAAAAACATCTGATGGCTGTAGAAATGAGGTTCCTGAGGAAAATGCAAAGAATACCATGGACAGCAAGAAAGACCAATGAACAAGTCCTTCAAGAAACAAATGAAGATCGTAAACTGATTAGAGATATTAGACGCAGACAGTCAAAATTTTTTGGGCATGTTATGAGAAGAAATGAATTGGAGAACTTGGTGACAACTGGTAAGATCGAAGGAACCAGACCAAAAGGAAGACCTAGAAGCAAATACCTGGATGGCTTGGCCTTGTGGCATGGTCGAGACAGAAACACTGAGCTGATCCACAACTCTGGTGATCGAGTGAAATGGCAAAACATGACCGCCCACACTTACCGGCATGGCACATGATGGATGGATATATATATAGAGCACACACAAAAATCCTAACCTGCAGTTTGCAGCAACTGCACTAGCCTAATTCCTCAGGTTCAAGAGAGAGCGAGACAGACAGACACAGACAGACAGACAGGCAGGCGCGCAACGTATTCAGGTTAAGTAGAAAATGTCCCGGGTATTCTATGCAACTAAGCCCATGACACGTCTACTGGAACTATCTCACAACACAGCTAAGAGTTCATTTCATTGTTTCCTTTATGTATATGTAGAAGAGCCGCAGAGCTGTCCTAATCAACAAACAAGATGCATCTCAAGAAACGGAAGCACATACCTCTGATAGATTCTGATGTGGTAGAAGCACAAAGCTAGAAACTGCTGCCGATTTATTTCCTCTCGGCTCCCGATTTTCAGGCCTGTCAGTCTGCAAATAAATAAAATGAACAGCTTGAGCAAATGAGACCAAAAAATGTCAAAAGCATGTTAACATACTGGTACATATGCAAGGTCTTTCCTCAGGGTACTGGGTTCGAGTTGACAATGAAATGCCTAAACGATGTGGAGGGAACATTGACCTTGGCCTAACCCCAGCCAGTCTGTATGTGCTGTGCTGAAGCATGACCTGCTTACATCCTAGCATGCCTCGATTGTGTTCAATATCTGAACCGAGGCTAATTGTTAAAATTGACACAGGTAGGGGTGGCTCCAGGTTGACCCTGCCTAAAACAGATATCAAGAAATGTCTTGGGAGATAAAGGCTGCTAAAGTGATACTGACCACATTACCCTCTGAGTGCTGATTGGTCTATACAAAATATGTGTCTAGCATCAAGCCCAATGTACATACTTGACCTACATATGGGGCTATCACCACGTGGCCGATTGCTTAAGGAGTCAAACATTGTCCTTTCCTTTACTTACTATATTTTCATGGCATATATATATATATATATGTCCTCTAAAAGTACTGGAGAGTTTTGGTCAGAGACCATAACTTTATGAAGGGAAAATCCCAACTGCACCTCCCCGCGGTAGAGGATGGAAACACACCACGGTGTGGCTAACACAGCTCTGGGGACCGAGTATCCACCGGAATAAGTGGACAACTCTGCAGCTGAGCAGAGCAGGGCACTCACTTGTCCTTACAGTCGGAAATGGCTGTCAAAGGCAGAGGTAAAAAGACCACCATGTGAATGTGGAAGGCAAGGGGAAACCACCACATTATCTTCCCAAGACTTCATGGCAAAACATATATCAAAGTTAGTGAAGGACGTTAATGGCTGTCTTAGGGCATCCTCGTCCGGTAGGGACAGTCATGAGCCACAGGTGACACCAGACCGTCATCCAGCTACTGATGGCAAAATCTTAACTAAAATAAATAAATTTAGAGTAGGAACATGGAATGTTAGGACATTAAATGAGCTAGGAAAGTTGACCAATGTTCTAAGAGAGATGGATAGCATGAAAATGAATATACTAGGCGTTAGTGAGATGAGATGGAAGGGATCGGGCAAAATTATAGCTGACAATCACACAATAATTTATTCTGGAGGGGATACACATGAAAAAGGTGTAGGAATAATATTAGACGAAAAAACAGCCAAGTCAATTAATGGATACTGGTGTATTTCAGATAGAGTAGTTATGGTAAAAATCAAAGGCAAACCAATAGACATAAATATTATACAAGTATATGCACCAACAGCAAGCAGTAGTGATGAAGAAATACAACACTTTTACGACGAAATAGAAATGGCGATGGCTCAAATTGGATCACAAGAAATAAAGATAATACTTGGTGATTTTAATGCAAAAGTAGGAAAGGGAAAAATGGAGGATGTAGTGGGGAATTATGGGTTAGGTACAAGAAATGAAAGAGGGGAAAAGCTAATAGAATGGGCAAATAATGATATGATAATTGGAAACACATGGTTTTAACACCATAAAAGACGACTGTACACATGGATACGCCCTGATAAGAAAATACGCAACCAAATTGACTACATACTAATTAATAAAAGATTTAGAAATGCTTTAATGAATGTAAAGACAATGCCTGGTGCTGACTGTAATAGTGATCATGTACCACTATGTGGACAAATAAAAGTAAGATTAAAGAGAGGGAAAAAAATGGTTAAGAACATGCGACTTAATAAAGAGGTTCTGAAAATAGATAAAGAAATGCAAGAACAATACAGAGTGACTGTGAAAAATAGGTACAATGCAATAACTAAAATACAGAGTATAGATGAACAATGGGAAATGTTAAGGGACTCCATTCACCAAACTAGCAAAGAAGTATTACCAGAGAGAGGCAAAATAGCTAAGAAAAAATGGATGAATGAAGATATCTTAAAACTGATGGACAAAAGAAAACAGAGTAAAAATGACAAACAAGAATACGCTAAGATAAATAAAGAAATAAAAGATAAATGTGGGAAGGCTAAAGAAAGTTGGTTAAACGAGCAATGCAAAAAAATTGAATTAAATTCCATTAAAGATACAAAAAATATGCACAGACAAATCAGTGAGCTTACAGGAAGAAAAATAAGAATAAATACAGGGTGTTTGAAATCAAAAACAGGAAAAATAATATTAGAGGAAGATGCTATAATGAAGAGGTGGAATGAGTATATAAGAGAATTATATGAAGGAGAAAGGGAAGAATTAACAGAAGATAGTAACTTAGAAGGTCCACCTATTCTGAAAGAAGAAGTCGCTGACGCTATGAAACGTATGAAGAAAGGAAAAACAGCTGGGCCAGATGAAATCACAATAGAAGAATTAGAAGTATTGGGAGAATTTGGAGTAGATATATTAACCAAAATGTTGAATGATATTTACAGCAGTGGATATTTACCCAGTGATATGCTGAAATCTGTATTTATAGCTATACCAAAAAGACCAGGAGCAATTGATTGTGAAGATTTTCGTACAATTAACCTTATAAACCATATCACTAAGCTTCTACTCAGAATCATGAGAAGAACCAAAAAGAAAATAAAAATGGAAATTAGTGAAGAACAGTATGGATTTGTAGAAGGAAAGGGCACAAACAATGCAATTTATACATTACGGTCACTAATAGAAAGGTCAATAGAGAAACAGAGAGACATATATTTGTGCTTCATAGATTATACTAAGGCATTTGATAAAGTAAAACATGATGAAATGATTAAAATGTTGGAAGATATCAACACTGATGGAAAAGATTTAAGAATAATAAAGAATATTTACTGGAACCAAGTAGCAGCAATTAAATTGGGAAATAAAGAGGGTAGTTACGAACAGATAAAGCTAGGAGTACGACAAGGGTGTGTCTTGTCACCAGATCTTTTCTCCCTTTATAGCGAAGTAATAATGAGAGGGATCAAAGAGATGCCAGGAATACTAGTTGGAGGTTATAATATAAATAATATATGCTATGCAGATGACACAGTATTGGTGGCGGATAATTCAACAGACCTACAACAATTATTAGACGTTGTAGTAACAGAGAGTGCAAGGAAAGGACTCACCTTGAATATCAAGAAAACAGTAACAATGGTAATATCAAAGAAAATGGTGACACCAAAATGTGACATAGAAATAGAAGGGAAAATCCTTAACCAAGTTGATAATTTTAGATACCTAGGGGCATTTATAACATCAGATGGAAGATGTACAACAGAGATTAGGAGCAGAATAGGGCAGGCAAAAGCCACATTTCAGAAAATGAAGAGTATCTTATGCAATAAGTCACTATCACTGAATGTAAGAAAGAGAGTGATGAAATGCTATGTAGAACCAGTTTTGCTGTATGGCAGTGAATCTTGGAATGTAAATGAACAAATTAAGAAGAAATTAGAAGCAACAGAGATGTGGTTCCTGAGACGAATGTTGCGAATTCCTTGGACTGCCAGAGTAACTAACGACGACTGCCTGAAACAGGCTAACGAAACTAGAACATTATATACAACAATAAAACTGAGACAAACAGCTTTCCTCGGTCATGTGATGAGAAGAGAGGCATTGGAGAACATCGTAACAACTGGAAATATCGAGGGGAAGAGAGGCAGAGGTAGACCAAGAGAAGTGATGCTGGATGGATTGAGACGGTGGCATGGAGGAATATCAGCAGCAGAGTTGATTCAGAAAACCAAAGACCGAGATCTATGGAGAGCCATGAACGCCTACGCCAGCCGGCACGGCACTTGATGATGATGATATATATATATATATAAGAACCAAGTTTGAAATAAGACTTGAAATTAAAGACAATCCAAAAGTGATTGTGGCAAAAATGTGTTAAAATCCAGTGAGATGTTGCAATAATAGGGAATATATGTACATAGTGATTGTGTCCAGGTATATTCTAATATAACTTTATATACCAATTAGCCTAAGTTTCTTTAAAGTTTAGTTCAATGTTTAAAATAAAGACCATAAGTGAAATCTCAGCCCTGGTAATGGTAATTTACAATTTAAAAAAGTTGAATACCCGCACATATGGTGTATGTAAAACTTAACGATAGGCCTACATTTTTCTACCAGTGAGCACTCAAATTTCCAGAAAATGCACTGTTAGAATCTGGGTTGATACTTGAACCAGGTAGTTATTAAATTCTTGCATTGAACGTAATGTGAGCCAAGCACAACCTAGCCAGAATGCATGGGTAATAGGCTGCTGTACTGGCTTCCCTGGCACCAGTTATGGTAACACCTTGTCTTGGGAGGCAAATACACTAACCACTATGCTACTGCAGCTCCAAGAAAATGTCAATTAGCAAATAAATGGCACCAGAATTGATTTTTAGATTATATGATTGAATTTCTCTCAAAATACGTATGTTACTTTCATTAGAAAAGGCAAGTGGAAATCCAATGCAGGGGACAACAATTATTTCTTCAGTGTTTCAAAAACCCTCCCTAGATACACCAGCAACTCTGTCAAACTGTCATCTACTATCTATAATACCTTGTGGTGTAGGACGGGGGTATTGAGTCTGAGAAATTCAGGCCGCCTGGCTAGTGTAGTCGTCGTGAACCATGCAGGTTAGGGTTTTCTTTTTTGCCCCAACAGAAAAAATCCACACCTTACCGAGGACTCAAACCCGAGTCTCCCAAAGGGAAAAATCGGCATTATAGCCACTTGGCCAGCCGCTTCTCACCAACTGATAATTGTAAATAATGGTTTTATGATGTATTTAATATTACAAGAGCTGATGACTCCTTTCATAACTCTGGATTACCTCCAGCATTGTCATACACTGTACTTGTTTTTAGTTGATTGACACCATTGCCCTATCCCCTCAGGTGATCCTTACTGCGAATGCCCAATGTTATACCAATCATCTGAGGCATCAAGCTTATTTCATGACCTACATAATTATGCTGTAGGGAATTAATTATATCTTATCCACACCTGCCTCCAATAACCCTACAACTGAAACTTCCCAAGTTTACATGTCAGTTCTTTCATTACTCTGTAGCCATATGTGATGAAGATACTTCACTATAGTTCCATTAGATGAGACAGCGAAAATCATATGTGAATGCATTAACGACCAACTAAAACTATACAAACCGACACCTACTTTGGAGAAACTATTATTGCTATGTACCGCCAACAACATTCATTCTCAAAAAATCATACTGTCAAATATACGAAGTGGCCATGGCGAGTCCTCTTGGTACCATTCTAGTGGACATCATCATGGCACATTCAGAAGAGACCCTCAGACATTAATAACTTAGTCCTCTACCACCGTTATGTGGATTATATAATCATCACCACAAACAAGCAACATTGTTCCAGGCCACAATGAACCAGACACAAAAGAACATTCTGTCCATGCAACATGAACACAACGAAGCTTTGCCGTTCCTAGATATTCTAATTTGACGTATATCAGATGCCACAATTCAAAGATTAGTGTACCGCAAAGAAAACCATGGACAGGCCAATACTTTCTACAGCTTCACACCCATCCAGTATAAACGTGGCTAAGTACAGACTCCGTTAGACTGAGCTACCGGAAGATATGCACCCAAGACACACTGACAGAGGAATTTGAAACTCTAAAGAATATCTTATACCTTAATGGTTAAGGCACTGGTTTATAAAGCGCCACTGCCAATAGCTGAAACCAACACCCAAAGACCCCAAACTCAAGGTATTTATCCAGTAACATTTTGAGGGGATGACATAATGCAACATCTATAGGACCGACTCAAAGCAGATGTCTGGGTGAGTGAGGGTGTGTGTGTGTGGGGAATAGTGTGTGGTGTGTGGGTGGGGGATTGTGTGATGGGTGCGGGGATGTGTGTATGGGTGGGGGATATGTGTGGATGAGTAGGGAATGTGTGATGGTTGGGGGAAGCATGTGTGGGTGGTGGGGGTGTGTGGGTGGGGGATGTGTGTGTGGGTGGGGGGTGTGTGTGTGGGTGGGGGATGTGTGCATGGGTGGGGGATGTGTGCGTGGATGGGGAATGTGTGCGTGGATGGGGAATGTGTGCGTGGATGGGGAATGTGTGCGTGGATGGGGAATGTGTGAGTGGCTTAGGGATGTGTAGGTGGGTGAGGGATCTGTATGTGTCGGGGCGGGATGGGTGAGTGGGTGGAGGATGTGAGTGGGTGGAGGATGTGTGTGGGTGGGGTATGTGTGATCGAGAGATGTTTGGTTGTGGGGGTGTGTGGGTGCGTAGTGGAGGATGTATGAGTGAGTGTGTTGGTGGATGGGTGGGGAATGTGTGTGTGGATGGGGAGAGGTGTGTGGTGTGTTGGTTGGGGATGTGTGTGTTGGTTGGGGATATGTGTGTGGTGTGTTGGTTGGGGATGTGTGGGTGGGTGGGGATTTGTGTGGTGTGGGTGGTGGTATGTGCAGGGTGGGTGAGGGTATCTGTGTGGGTGTGGGTGGGGATATTGTGTGGTATATGGGTGGGGGATATGTGTGTGGTGTGTAGGTGGGGGATGTGTGGTGGTATGTGGGTGTGGGATGTGTGGGTGAGGGATATGTGTGTGTGATGCGTGGGTTGGGAATATTGTGTGGTAGGGGATGTGTGGGTGGGGGATTGTGGTGGGAGATGTGGGTTAGGGCATGTGTGGGTGGGTGAAGGATGTATGTGTGGGTGGTGGGGTGTGTGTGAGTGGATTTGGGATGTATAGGTGGTTAGAGAGATGTGTGTGTGTGTGTGGGTAGGGAGATGTCAGTTGGTGGGGATGTGTGTGTATGGTTTGGGGATGTGAGTGGATGTGCGATGTGTGGGTTGGTGGGGGATGTGCGTAGGTGGGGAATATGTGGTCGATGGAGGTGTGGTTGGGGGATGGGTGGTTGGGGGATGGGTGGTTGGAGGTGTGGGTGGGGGATGGGTGTGTGGGTTAGGATGTGTGTGTGGGTTAGGATGTGTATGTGGGTGGGCTTGGGATGTGTGGGTTGGTGGGGGGTGTTTGTATGAGTGGCGAGTGTGTTTGGGTTGGGGAACAGGTGAGGGCAGTGTGTGTGGGTAGGGGATGTGTGGGAGGTGGATGGGTCGGTTGGTAGGGTATGTATGTGTCCCTGGGTGTGTGTGTGTGTTAGTAGGTGGGGTGATTTGTGGGTAGGTGGGATGGTACTTTGCCTTGGTAACATGGTAATTTTCCTTGTTTATGTTTACAACATTCATTTCACAATGTTTTTTTTTTCCTTCTTATGTGAATGTATAATGCTCTTGATGAACGAAAGATGAGTGATTGGAAGGACTGAATGTAAACGGGCCTGCGTGCCCAATTTGTGACCCTTTTAAAATAAAGTTGATTTGATTTGGTTTGGCTGAACATTCTGTGCTGCAACTCCAGTTACTTGATACAGAACCATACCTATACCCACCCCTATAGTAAAATAACCTGTTCCTCTGTACACCAAATCAAATTGCATTTATCAATTTACATGCAGGTGCCAGATGAATAACATGGTGGTCAAACACACACAATTGGATCAACAGAATAATAGAGACTCTGGAAACCTGAAAGGCCCATTTTGGAAACCACTCATGATCTATAAAGACAATGAATTTCATGTGTTGTTTAACACGCAACATGTTGAAACTGGCAGAGGCAATTGCCATTCATTTACAAAAGCCAACTTTGAGCAAACAATAAGACATGATGGTTTCAAATTATTGTGTGAATATGTGTGTTGTATATTTCCGCTTCAGGTAATTATCTTATTGCTTTAGTTTATGTTGTGTGATTTCTGCAGGTTGTACCCGACGAGATGCAGAGAAATATGCTAGGCAATAAATCATGCAATCTATTTATTGTGTCTTCGTTATTTACATTATAAACTAATAAAATATTGAAAAGTAAAACTAACTTGATAATCTCCAGACTCGTTTCCAGCTGCTTGTAAAGATGTAGACTCACGGTAGCATTCAGGAGCTCTTCTCAACTCACTAATTGGAACTCCCTGTGAAGAATACAACAGACAATGTCATGTTACGTTTATTCTGTGATACAATGTTGAAAATATACATATCATTGACTTGTCTATTTGTAATTTATTGTTTATCACTAGATAACTTCCTCATATAGAATGTATTTTTGGCAAATCCTATCTTTCATTTATTCTTCATTTCTGTTATAATCTATTATTACATGACCAAGACAGGATGTTCTAGTTTCTAATATTCATTGCTAGTTTCTCCTTTGCATTGATTTTCATCAGTTTCATTTTTGAATATTAATACCTAATCAATAAATCCTGTAAAACTTCCCTGCCAGTGATCTTGATCAATATGGCTCATTCTTACTGTTTAAATGTAAAAAGGCATTGTCCTTTGCAGGTGTTACCATTATGTGCCTTGCAAAATGGCATAAGCATTCATGTATCTCCACAAGACCTCAGCCCTTTATGTTCAGTTCTGTAGATATTCTTCCTGGCCAGCCAGCATAATTTCTCAGTCTGCCTCTACCTCTTCGACCATTGATCCTTCCAGTCATGTATTCCAATGCCTCTATTTTCATAACATGACCAGGTTTTGTTATAACCAGCTTATAAAAGGACCGGCCACAAATACCATCTTCCCATCACAATGGCTTGGAATATCAACATTAGATACTGGCCTCCTGTCCATATAGTTTATTAGTCTAATTTTTAGTCTTCAGCAACAGTAGGCCAAACATGCTGGATTCTAAAAGCATGATGGGACTGGTCGCAGAAAATAAACTCAGAAATACAAGCACTGTAGTAGCCATTTGAGGAACAGTTGGGAGGTTAGAATGTCTGCTTCACATTATGAGACTTCTATAATTTGGTAAGGCATGGGTATTTTTGTCTATAGGAGAGGGAAAAATGTCCAGCTTGCACTCTCCGTGATGATGGCTTAGGCAGGCAGCCTTCATTCTTCAGCCCAGAAAAATCCTGGCAAACACCAGCAATGGACCCCCATTGGAGCATTGACCCTCAACCAATTCACGCCAAGACGTCCTACCTTTTTGCTGTCTCCTGCAACTCATCTATGTCCTTCCTCATTTCTAACATTCCAGCTGCCAGTTCTGGAGATTTTCCTAGGTGAACAGAGGTAAGTTGGTGATCCAGACTCCTTGTATCTTTCACCACATTGTGTCATACTTATAGAAGAATCTTGGTTTGCTGAGATTCTTTTGTTCGCCAAGTTATTCTTTCCTTATCTTTAGAAAATCATGGTTGGTTGGAATTTGCAGTTTTCTTCGGGATGAGATAGCCAGTTCTATTCCAACCCTCCTGAGTCATCTCTTATGACATGCATGGCAGGTTACAGTGTTACTATTCTTCCCTATGCTTCCCTTAGTGCCAGTAATGATACTAATGCCATGATAGTACTTTTAGGAAACAGCTTTCTTTAAATAGACCACTACTGTAATAGCACATGAATGTGCTCATAGGCAAATTATGATTACCATTCACCTTTTACATAATTATAAAACAATAATTATCAAACAAACCTTCCAAACATTGGTCCCTGTTTCAGATTTTTGAGATTCAAACTTCTTTGTGTCCTTCACACCAGGCCCAACATTCCCCTGCACTGTATACTTTGGTCTGGAAGTGTAAGGGAAGTACATGACAGATGCTGAACTAACGCTTTACATAAAAAAAAAAAGTTAGTTGCATGTCCTTTACAAGATGTTGCAATCAACCCCAGCATTTATTTGCTGTTTGATTTACTAGGCAATGCTAGTTCAGTAGTTTGCCATTGCTTTAAAAAATGGCCGGCACCAGATACCACTGAAAATGCGAAGAGGTCTGTTTCCAAATCTCCTGCAGCTGATTCAAACCCCCAACTCGGTATGACAGGGAATTATGAAACAGCATGTCTCATTATCACATAACCCACAGTGATGGTTCTGACATTTCTACTTTTCTGTAGTCTAGAATTAGTAAAAGTCATACAATACATACAAAATCATGGTTACAAAATATCTATAGAATATGCAGATAACCCTGTTAACTGAATATAAATTTTACAAAAGAACTTCCGAACGTAAAGTCATTTGATAAACATCAAAGGAAGCTACATTAAGATTCAGTCCTAACACAGAAACAGGACAGAGATTTTTAATACCTTGGAATACTTCATGTTACGCTTCTCTTATGCAAATGAGATTACATATATATATATTTCACGAAGCATGCAGTTTATACATTCAGATTTCAATCATCATCATCATGTTCCTCTTGTACCTTAAGGTGTCGAGGTGGAAGCATAAACAGCCGGAGAGTGCCAGTTTAAGAGCTTCATATATCAAGATTATCATGGATTCTGTTATTCCCTTTGTCCATTGTTTACATAGGCGGCCTCTTCTTATGATTCCATTTGGTCTGTACATCATTACTTGTTGTGGTATACTGTCAGCTGGTAGTCTAGTTGTGTAGCCGAACCATTTCACTTGCTGTTTTCTAATGACATATAGCGCTGCTATTACCCCCTCTTTAGTTTTGATTGAATCATTTCTTATTTTCTTTCTTAATACATTGAGTTTTCTTCTCAGGGATCTTATTTCCATTGTAATTTTTCTGTTTTTTTCTGTCATTGTCCAGGTTTGGCATTGGTAGCATAGAGTTGGTAGAAACTGTGTTGCAGAGTGCTTTTTTTAGTATCTGCTGATATGTGTATGATCTTTAGCAATTGAGCCATTTTTCCAATGAGTTGGCTTGCCTTATTGTATCTATTCTCAAACTCTTCTTATTTGCCATTTGATGATACTATACTTCCTAATTAAAACTATTACCGGTTCCATGGCTAAAGGCTTGCGAACGTGGTTCGTGAGCCGGGTACCAGGCGTTCGAAGCTCAGCTGCGACTGATTTGTGCAGCAGACCATGTTGCGTTGTGTTATAACGTGCTGGTATGGGAGCCGATTGTTCAGAAAGCAATGGCAAACTATTGAACGTAACACTTGCCTAGTACATCAACAGCAGCTAAAAAATGCTGGTGTTGACTGCAACGTCCCATAAGGGATACGCAACAACAACAAAAATACTTTCTGACTACTTGAAGCTCCTTACTTATTTCTTGGGGTGTTCTTTTAGATGAATCTTTTCTTCTTTGGTTAAGGTCATTCCTTCTATTTTACTGATGCCAGTTTGCACATTATGTTCCTTGCACACTTCGTATTGACTATTTATGTAAATCTGTAGTTCTGCTTCTGATTTTGCGATTAGCACTTGACTGTCCATAAACAGAAGTTCTGTAATGGTGTTGGTTCTTCTTCTGTGTTCTGTTCTTCATGAGGTGTTATTGTGGTCCTTGTTTGGCTGGTTTCTTTACATATATTGTCTATATAAGTGAATGAGAGAGTGAATGAGAGAGTGACAGAGAGAGAGAGAGAGAAATAGAGAGAGAGAGAGAGAGAGAGAGAGAGAGAGAGAGAGAGAGAGTTAGAGAGAGTGAGTGAGTGAGTGAGAGAGAGAGAGGGAGGGTTAGAGTGAGTGAGTGAGTGAGAGAGTGAGTTAGTGAGTGAGTGAGTGAGTGAGTGAGCGAGCGAGTGAGAGAGAGAGTGTGCGTGCGTGCGGAGGTGTAACTTCTTGCTTGTGCTGCCAGTTTAGCCCTTTGTGGGGCACTCTCTTGCAGTAATCTTGTTGCATGATCTACTTCTTCTTCTTCTTCTTCTTCTTCTTCAGCGTTCCGAGCCATTGAGGTTCTTTGCTGCAAATACAATCCGTCTCCATTCGTCTCTCTGGTGGACCTTCTCTTGCCAGTCGTTGATTCCAAGTGCTTGTAGGTCTGTACATGTATTATCTCTCCACCGCCTTCTTGGTCTACCTCGGGGTCTACGGTCATTTATTTCCTGAGTGTAAGCGAGTTTTGTTTCCCTATTATCTTCCATTCTTTCTATATGCCCCAGCCATTGTAGTCTATTAGCCTTCATGATACCAGTGATTAAACAGATCATAAATGTCTTTGTTACTTCTTCTTTTCCACTCTCCACTTTGTGTATCCCTAATGGGTCCAAAGATGCGTCTTAAAATTTTGTTCTCAAAGGTTTGTAACAAGGCTTCGTCTCCTTTCGTTGTACTCCAGGTTTCAGAGCCATACAGCACAACTGGTCTGATCAGTGTTTTGTATATTGTGATTTTGGTGTTACGAGATAGCGCCTTTGATTTTAGTAGATGTTGTAGTGCATAGTATATCTTATTTCCAGAGTTGATTCTAGTTTGTATTTCTTCCCTTATGATGTTGGAGCAGTTGAAGATCGTACCCAGGTATTTGTATGTTTCCGTTCTTTTAATGGTCCTTTAACGTTCCAAGGTCGTTGTCCAGATAAGTCAGTCCGATATCGAGGCTCATGTATTTGTTTCGTAACAAAGAAAGGTTTTTACAAAGGTGGGGATGTTAACCCCACGCTTCAACCCCCAACCTGGAGGACCAGGGTGTTTCTCTTTGTCTGTTCTCTACCCTTTGACCTGTCCGGCTTGGGAGGCCCTGCTGGTAGCTACGCTACCGCCGGCATAGGCATGATCTACTTGCTTCCTGAAATTCTTTTCTCAGTTGCAGAATTTGTCCTTGGTATTTCATTTCTGTTTCAATGTTTCTTTTCTCCTTTGATGTTAGCGTCCAAATATAAATGTCACTTTTATAGAACAAGGTAGAAATACTCTTGAACAGTAATTTTTATGTTAATTGTTAAATGTTTGTTCTGCAATTTTGGTCATACTTGAGACCAATAATTTGATTTGCTTTTGAAATGTATTAAAATATATGAATTCAAATTACGCCTATTAGCCATTTCTTTCAAAAATGAAATGGCTTTTACCAAAACCTTAAAATTTACCAACTGCAATGGCTTTTTTCATGTGTTTCACTATTTAAAATGAAACAGTTCAGAATCTCTTACCCTGATCTCTTGTTTCTTTTTGCATCAGACAGGCCAGATTTTTCACTCTCCTTTGGAGAATTAGTTTTTTCTGCAGTAATAAAACAGCAATTTAAATTATATGTAAGCACAGTTGTTTAAAGTGACCTGGTAATTCAGTTGAAATACATTTTAACCATTTTTACAACAAATAATTTACCCTGGTCGATTATGGCATCAATAGCATGCTGGTTAGATACTTGCCGACCCAGTGGTCTGGGTTCAATCCACAGCTGTGTGAATTTGTATTTAAATAAAACTGACCTAACTCTCAGGTCACTCCAGCCTGATGTCTTGGGAAGTAGAGGTGGCCAGTGTGATACTGACCACAAGTTTAACAGAGTTTGAATGAATAAAGCATCTATCAGCTTTTTGTATGCGCACTGATATTTAGATGCTTTAGAATATGTGCTATTTGATAGCTTTCTCTATAAAATAACTAGAAAAATCCTTCAAGCTGAAATACAGTGGAACCTCGCTTAACAAGCACCTCTCATAACAAGTAATTCGCATAACGAGCGAAATAAATTGTAAAAAAATGATTCGCTGAACGAATGACGTTTCGCATAACGAGTGACGAGGGGAGGGGAAAGTCCCGGATTGTGACAGCGAGCAAGATGACCTTGAAGAATTTAAATTCATCAAGATCCAGTTTCTGCCTCCCAACACTACTCCGTTACTCCAGTCTATGGACCAGCAGGTTATTTCTAACTTTAAGAAGCTCTACACTAAGGCGCTCTTTGAGCATTGTTTTGAGGTGACTGAAGGGACCAATCTCACTCAAGAGTTTTGGAAATATCACTTCCACATCATTGCCTGCCTCAAGATGATCGAAAAGGCGTGGGAAGGGGTTACCAAGAGAACCCTCACTTCTGCTTGGAAGAAGCTTTGGCGGGAGAGCGTTGTAGAATGTGACTTTGAGGGGTTTGAGACAGTACCTGTGGAGCCTGTAGTCAACGAGATTGTGTCTTTGGTCAAGATCATGGGACTGGAGGTGAATAACAAAGATATCGATGAGCTTGTGGAAGAGCATAGCCAAGAGCTGACCACAGAAGAGCTTATGGAATTACATTGTGTTTCACAGCAAGGAGTTGTGGAGGAGAGTTTGTCCGAGGAAGAGGAGAAGGTAACAGCAAACCAACAATCTTCTGGCGCAATAAGAGAAATGCTGAAAGCATGGGAAACTGTTGCATCGTACATTGAGAACCATCACCCTAATAAGGCAGTGGCTATGAGAGCTACTAATTTATTTAATGATAATGCTGTGTCGCATTTCCACCAAATTCTGAAGCGTCTGCAAAAACAAATTTCTCTAGACATCTTTCTAGTAAAAAAGAATTAGGTATGTATTATAAATTGTAAATTAATTATTTAAATCCCCCCCCCCCTCCCCCTACAAATCGAATTCTTATTCCAGGTTCGTTTATTCCACGATAGAAGAGGAAGATGAATCACGCTCCTTAATGTAAATATAATTTTCTTTGAATAAACGTTATACAAAATATTTTGAGTATTTTTTCGGCATGGAACGCATTATCGTATTTTACATTAATTTGTATGGGAAAAACTGTTCCGCTTAACGAGTGTTTCGCATTATGAGTAAGATTCTGGAACGAATTATGCTCGTTAAGCGAGGTTCCACTGTATACACATATTCGCACACTAATGTCAATTGTCTACCACGGTAATTTTAAACTGACGATCTGACGAGACGCAGCGAAATATGTCAGGCAATAAATTGTACAATCTATTTTTTGTGTCTTCATTATTCAAATTCACTACGGGAAAATGTTTAGATTTTTAAATGTATCTCCTATCTTGCTTTTATTTCAGTAGTATTAGTATTTGTTTCTCATACTCAATTGTAGTGGAGGGAGTGACGCACTCATCTCCCATGTGCATGGCTTTAATACTTTTGAAGAATTACCCAGGGGATGTGGCCATGGGATTTGGTAGAGAGTTCATTTAGAATATGTATGTATTTAGTCCATGATTCTTCTCTTGATTGTTTTGTAATTTTCTTGGTGTCACATTTGGTGTATGGTAAAGTTATTACCATTTCTTGTTTGTATCCATTTCTTAAAAAAAGATTTCTCACTCTCTCCACTCCCTCACTCACTCACTCATCCCCCCCCCACCCCCCCCCCCCCCCACCCCCCCACCCATCCACACACACACACACAAATGCCACATTTACTTTCTAATGTCTTCGGTAGTGTCATTTTAAAATAATACCAACTTTCTTCAATGTTTTTCAAGTTTCCCCATATAATCGTCGCTGTCTTGGCCAGTTTGTTAGAAATGATAAGATTATAATGGCTTGCAATCAGCATAATAGGGTGTTATCTCCCCCACCCTGCTTTGTCGGAGTAATAAACTACAAAATATAGCGATACATTTTTCTTAGCAAGAAATCAAATTTACAATGCTAGGTAATTTATTCCAAGCAAGAATGTGTAATATTAAACATTATTTGCCAGTATATTTTTGTTAGTACTAGCTTTTTATTGTCAAATCTACAGAGAGTTTCAACTCTCTAATTTGTAAAAACTGAAGAAACTATCACATACTTTTTCTGTGTATATAAATGGGCTTACTACATATATACAGCAGGCAAAAATATTTTGTGGAAGACTTTAGGAAGTGATATTTGTTTCCAGATTTCCAAATTATATTTGTTATGTACATATTTCTGAAAGATAATCATATCCCAAAACAGCAAATACATCTGCAAAGTCTACCCATTTCCCTTTAATTTGGTATACAATACATATTTTACTAATCTGTAGTGATAATATTCTAGAAAATATGAATTATATGTGACTGATTTTTCAGATTTGATCAATATTACTGCCACAGTATAAAATAATTACATACTGAATCAGTTAAAATTTATTACATCATGCTACCTTCATGCCTGCCATCCCAACTCTCAACCTCTACCTTCAGAACTGCAGACAACTTGGCAAATAAAATGCCTCTAAGATTTACATTTGTTGGTGTACATATTGTGTAACCACTGAGGACCTGGTGTGCTCATACATGTTCAAGATACCATGATGGTTTATGATAAACTATCATGCTACCCTGAACATGCATGCGCACATATCAATCATTAACATGAACGTAATTGCATACTAACAACCACTGGGTAAATGTCGGATCACATTTTAACTGACCTTTAGTTTCATAGTCCGACTGTATCTGACTTATTGTATCTGAATGTGAAAAAGACTTCATTGGTGTCGCAGGCACAGACTTTCTGACTTGATCAGAAGGTGCAGAAGATTCTGATGTCAGCCTTGAACCTTGTGTATACATTTCTGAACCTGACAGTGAGTGAGACTTTGTTGGTGATTCTGAAGATGGATACTTCGCAGATGAATCTGACGGTGAATGAGACATTGTTGCCGATTGAGACTCCATTGTAGGCCAGGCTGAATGATCCTTTGATTCTGAATTTTGGCGGCTCCTAAAGAGAAAAAAAACAAACATTTTTCCAAAAAAAAAAAAAAAAAAAAAAAAAGGTCTCATGATCCAAAATATGGAGTGCTTTGACTCTACGTCTGACAAACTATCCCAAACCATGTCAATGGGAAAAATGAACAGCAGCCACATTGTGCAATGATTTGATTTCTTGAAGGATTTACCTGAACAAATTTAAGACTTGTCGTGGGTTGATTTTCTCATTTTGAAACTGCTACAGATGCACGCCTCTGGATCACTACTATTTCTAACTGCCAATAAATTGTCCATGTATGCAATGTGCACATGAGATCTTTAATCCGAAGATAAGATACACATCAGACTGACTTCACTGGGATCAGGAGTAACTTGGACTGAAAACAAATCATCATCATCATGTGCCATGCCAAGAAGGATAGGTGGTCATGTTTCGCCATTTCACTTGATCACCAGAGTCGTGGATCAGCTCAGTGTTCCTGTCTCGACCATGCCACATGGCCAAGACATTCATGTATTTACTTCTCTGCCTTCCCCTTGTTCTCTTCCCCTCAATCTTGCAAGTTGTCACCAAGTTCTCCAATTTATTTCTTCTCATAACATGACCAAACAAATGTGACTGTCTAAGTCTAATTTCTCTAATCAGGTTAAGATTTTCATTTGTTTCTTGCAGGACTTGGTCATTGGTTTTTCTGTCTGAAAAATATCCTGAGTATATATTGTCCTCAACTGGATCCAAGACCCAGACAGTGAATAGTTTCATAGAGATGAAGCTGATACTTGAATTCAACCAATGAGGAATCTGATAATTCAGTAAAATCAAAAATGCTGTGACCGTATTGTGTCTAAGAATAGATCAATGCCAAAAAGCAATTAATTCAAGTTAACCTAAAAGAGAAGGGCAGACAAAAGCTGCATTTCAGAAAATAAAGAGTATCTTACGCAATAAGTCACTATCAATGAATTAAGAGTGCTGAAATGCTATATAGAACCAGTTTTTCTGTATGGCAGCGAATCTTAGAATGTAAATGAACAAATTAGGAAGAACTCAGAAGCAACAGAGATGTGGATTTTGAGACGATTGTTGTGAATTCCAAGGACTGCCAGAGTAACTAACAACGATTGCCTGAAAGAGGCTAATGAAACTAGAACACTATATACAACAATAAGAAAGAGACAAACAGCTTTCTTTGGTCATGTGATGAGAAGAGAGGCATTGGAAAACATCATGACAACTGGAAAAATTGAGGGGAAGAGAGAAAGAGGCAGACCAAAAGAAATTATATTATGGTGGCATGGAGGAATATCATCAGCAGAGTTGATCCAGAACACCAAAGACCGAGTTCTGTGGAGGGCCATGAACGCCTATACCAGCTTTCAGGGCACTTGATAATGATGAACCTAAAAGAAAACTTAAAATATAACCGTAGTACCATAGATACTGCTGTGGTGATGTCATTCTAGGCCATAACATGAGGTGGGGTAGTCAGTTTTCTTCCTCATGGCCTTTCCTTTCCAGAAAATTCTGACAATTGTCTGGTACCTATTTTAATAAGGTTAGATTGACTTTGGAACAGTTCTGGTAGGAAAAAATTCCTTTGCTGGAGACAGATCCTGGACCACTGGCTTGACACGCAAGCACACAACTACCATGGACTACCTCCATGACAAGCACACTCACCACTGGCTTGACAGGCAAGCACACTACAACGGCTCCAACATTTTAATGAAAGTATGCAAGACTTTCAGGTACTGATTGTACAAGTCGCTTTTAGTTAATGACTTCAGTTACAACTAACACTGTTCAAGCAGTTTGAAGAAAGACCAATCAAATAAAAGTGACATTGAAAAAAAAAAAAATGAAAAACGCATTTTAAATGCTCACCTATCAAAAGCAAAGTAACATCTCTTATTTTTAAAACCTGGTATTTGCAAACACTAAATGAAACAAAAGGATACAGAAGACATAAAAAATTCAACTTCTGTGACTAAGGTCTCTTTGAACATCTTATCTCCATAATTAACAATAATCATCATCATCATGTGCCATGCTGAAAAGAGTGGGCAGTCATGTTTCACCATCTCACATGATCACCAAAGTTGTGGATCAACTCTTGTGTTCTTGTCCCGGCCATGCCATGTGGCCAAGCCATCCAGATATTTACTTCTCTGCCTTCCTCTTGTACTTTTCTCCTCAAACTTGCCAGTTGTCACCAAGTTCTCTAGTTTATTTTTTTTTCATAAAGTGCCCAAACATTTTTGACTGTCTACACCAAATTTCTCTAATCAGTTTACGATCTTCGTTTGTTTCTTGAAGGAACTGTTCATTGGTCTTTCTGGCTGTCCATGGTATTCTTTACATTTTCTTTATAAACCACATTTCCACTAACGTTAAATGTTTTTCAGCTTGTCTGCTCATTATCCACGATTCACATCCATACAAAAGTACTGGGTCTATATGACACTTCAACACTTTCACATAATTCACATTTTTTTTATTGGTCAGTATGTTTTCCATCTCGCAAAAGTCTACCTTTGCCATAGTGATTCTTGTTCTAATCTCTTCAAGGCATCTCCCATCAGATGTTATGACTGTTCCGAGATAGTTGTACCTATTCACTTGTTTAGAATACTCCCATTTACTTGAATATTACATTGTGAAATTTCTTTCTTCTTAATGACAACCATAATGAATAATGGGAACTGTTCAAAAGAAGTCAGATGCAGGCTGGACATAGCAATACAGAGGTTAAACAGTACCACGAACCTCTGGCACAACATCAGCAAACTAGTTCACATTCTTGAGAACATGCATCTTTTCTGTGGTAACATGTGTGGGTCACTGAGCATTTCATTATTGCTACAGTATAAAATTAGGGCTCTTGAGCTTAAAATTTACAGAAAAGTTATTAGAATATCATAGACCAAGAAGAAAAATTGACATTCTACAAATAGAAACATCGAAGAAAACTGGCTCATGACTAGTATCATGTCTCAGAAAGTGAATACTTTGATCACATTAGCATCACAGTGGCTTGGAATGAACCATAAAGGAAGGCATGGTTCCTGGAAGAAGGGGTAAGGGTCAACCAGTACGAACATGAACACAGGACATTAGTGATAATGGCATGAAGACGGTTGGATGAGGGTTCATTGCCTGCTAAATGAGGGAAAGATTTGCCACCTATTTCTCCGTGCATTCGGGGCTTCAAATTGTGATGACCCTGCCACATCACAGATCCATGGCAGGAAACTGCTTCAAGACATGTTTAGTGGGCGTGTTAGAAGTTCATAGGGAACTATACTGATAATGGCATGAGAAGGTTGGACCTGGGCGCTTCACCTGCCAAGTGAGGAAAACATTGACCGCCTATTCCCCCATGCATCCAGACCTACTAAATGTGATGACCTTATCACATCAAAGACCCATAACAGGAAACTACCTCAGGACATTTTTAACATATGATGACAGTTTCACAACATTATTTTCCAATACATACCGTTGTGCCATATTTGTAGCAGAGGTTTGTTGGTGAAAGCTTTGACTTTCCTGTCTACGATCAACTGAACTTCCTGGCTCTAAAAAATATTTGTGAGTAGACTAAAAAGTCTTTTACAAAAATAAATCCACATATATAAACTAAAATGTGTGGGTCCTCTCTATACATTACTTTGCAATTCTTAAAGAACATTTTTTTTATACATATTTGACTCAGAATTTATTTTCAAATATTGCTAAGATTTATGGCCAAGTTATTTATTCTCTTAAATTAACGATTATATTATACATGGTAAACTAATGGATTACTTTATTATTATTAGTTTGTTGCATATCCTTTACAGGACATAGAAGTCAACTCCAGCATTTTTTGGGGGCTGTGTGTAATTCCTGGGCAAGTTTTATGTTAAGTAGGACTTCCGGTTGCCAACATGGTGGTTAATTGTTGAACCATTTAGGCCTGTGGCGTTTTTATGCTTGCAGTTATGGTTTGCAATCGCATTTTCCTCATGTTGGACTGGTAGTACATGGTTCCGTCGCCCTACTACTGAGTGAATGCGTGGGCGACACAGATTCATGTGGAATGCTTTTACATCCGTCCTGTACAGTGACCTGCATGTTCAGAACAATGGCTACTGGCTGTTGCTAAATTGACTTATTTGCCTTTTCGGTTCACGAGTGCATTTTTCAGGAGACTCCTGGGAGTTGGCGCTGAATCTGCGGAGTTCGTGCTTTATGCGACACTTTCGGTGGGTCACCCTGCGGTAAAAGACTGAGCCATATGAGAAAACCCGGGTCAATGAGGTCTTTCTAGTGACTGCCGAGTCCATCGACGATGAACTGTGGTTTTCGTGGATGAATTTTGTGTTGGCATTCTGGCGGCGGCATTATGCACAGTGTACCTGTGTGGGCTGTTGGATTGCCGAGACTCCTGTCTATTCCATTTTTCACATTGGACAGTGGGGAGCATTTTGTATGATGTTCACTGGCACAGGAATGGAGCATAATGGGGACGACCCGTTGCCGTGAAGTTGGAACCTCGACTAACTAACTAACTTATGTTAAGTAGTTTGCCATTATTTTCTGAATGACCAGCACTCATAAAATTGTATGAAAACCAACGCAAGGCAGTCTGCTTCCAAGTCACCCGCAGCTGTTTCGAATATGGTATGCAGGCTTACAAATTGCATTCGTAACCCTTATGCCACAGAGCCGGCATCTTTACTTTATAACAAGGCATTAGATTTGGTACTAGTGACTTGTAAGTCATGCTGTCATAGTGGTTAGTGCACTTGCCTACCAGGACAGTTGTCTGGGTTCAATAGACAGTGGAGACAGGATTTCTTTTTCTTTTCTACCTTTATGGCTCTAGGGTCAACCCAGCCTCCTATCATATAGATCCAGACAATTTTCTTGATATTGTGTGGCCTAGAATATGTGAAGACCGAACATTTCACACCCCAACAGCAGTGTCAGGTTAGAACTACCTTTAACTTACTAGCAACTGGCCAAGTACACATCATTCTTTAAGAATGAGCTGGTATGAAAAATAAAAATGTACTGTGCTTTTATTATCCCATAGCTAACTATTTTCTCTGCAGACAAGATGGAATAAAATTGGTTTAATGCATAATTTAAAACAATTCATTACATCTTAGTATTTTCTTATTTTTGTGTGTATACTTACATATTACATATTTTCTCTCATACATTTCATAAATACCCTGTAATAGTTATACAGTCTTAGCTTTTAATTTTGTCATGTTTAATATTTTATGTTAATTTTAAATCTACCACTTTACATCACTGTCACACACATTTACAAATCAAAAACTGAACACTTTAACTAATCAACTACTATTTATCTTCATCCATGCTGCTAATTACAAACTGAAAATTACATTCAGAAAAATGTAACACTTGACTGGAGACCAGGTGAGAATACAATGCTTTTAACAGCTACTCCTGATCACACTGTTCACAAGTTTAAACTGTGGGTCACTTCTGGGTCAACTTCTGAGTGAACATAGTTCACTTAACACATTCATTTCACAACTCAGGTCACTACAACACCCTTCATGTGTTTTCCCTATAATGACAACATTGGTTTTGGAGAATGAGACTTGTGTAATGCAAAGATCATAAGGAATGGAAATGGCAAACAAAATAATTTAGTAGTAACTGCATGGGGTCAGGGCAGATAGAGGCTGTATGAGTCACAGTACATCTGTAAAAACTGTACAGGTCAAAGAGCACATCATGTAACAATTATATGGGTCACAGCACATCAAGTAACAATTATATGGGTCAGAGCAGAAGAAGTAACATATGGGTCAGAGCAGTTGAAGTAACAACTATATGGGTCAGAGCAAATAAAGTAACAACTGTATGGGTCAGAGCAAATAAAGTAACAACTGTATGGGTCAGAGCACATCAAGTAACAATTAATTATATGGGTCAGAGCACATCAAGTAACATTTATATGGATCAGAGCAGATCAAAGTAACATTTGCATAGGTCATAAGTTAAAAGTAACTACATGGATCAGGAGTTAAAAATATAAACTGCATAGGTCAGAACATATCAAAGTAACAACCATATAGGTAAGGAGTTAACAGTAAAAATTGTATGGGCCAGAAGTTAAGAGCAACAACTGCATATGTCAGGAGTTAAGAGTAACAACTGTACAGGTCATGAGTCAAAGTAACAGCTGTATAGGTCAGGAGTTAAAAGTAACAATTACATGGTCCATAAGGTGTCAAGAGTAACAAGTGTCTGTGTTAGAAGTAGTTAACAGTAACAATTACCTGTGAAAGAAGGTGATAAAGTAACACCTGTAAAGGTTATAAGTTAAGAGTAACAGCTGTGTGGGTCATGAGTTAAAAGTAACAAATGCCTGTGCCAGAAGGAGATAAAGTAACAACTGTATAGGTTATGAGTTAAAAGTAACAACTATGTGGGCCATGAGTTAAAAGTAACAACTATATGGGTCATGAGTTAAAAGTAACAACTGTGTGGGTCATAGGTTAAAAATAACTGTGTGGGTCATGAGTTAAAAGTAACAACTGTGTGGGTCATGAGTTAAAAGTAACAACTGTGTGGGTCATGAGTTAAAAGTAACAACTGTGTGGGTCATGAGTTAAAAGTAACAACTATGTGGGTCATGAGTTAAAAGTAACAACTATGTGGATCATGAGTTAAAAGTAACAACTATATGGGTCATGAGTTAAAAGTAATAACTGTGTGGATAATGAGTTAAAAGTAACAACTATATGGGTCATGTGTTAAAAGTAACAACTGTGTGGGTCATGAGTTCTTCTTCTTCTTCTTCTTCTTCTGCGTTCATCCGGATTTTTTTTCTTCCGGATGTGACTGCGTTGTGCCTGTTTACAGCAGAGCTGCGTTCTTGCGCCGTCAGGCCGACACATCCGACTTCTGCGGGCATTTGTTGACCAGGTTAACCTTCCCGGGTAGGAGGGTCATGAGTTAAAAGTAACAACTATGGGGGTCATGAGTTAAAAGTAACAACTGTGTGGGTCATGAGTTAAAAGTAACAACTATATGGGTCATGAGTTAAAAGTAACAACTGTGTGGGTCATGAGTTAAAAGTAACAACTGTGTGGGTCATGAGTTAAAAGTAACATGCATGGTTCACAGGAAGTTAAAAGTCATTATTCTGTGGGTCAGAAGAAATTACATACATTACCTCATACAAATTGTATGAGGAGAGAGTTAAAAGTAATAACTTTATGGGTTAGAAGTTAAAAATAACTATAAGGGTAGACCAAAGTAAAAACTGTATGGTCAGAAGTTAAAAATAAGAACTGTAAGGATAGATCAAAGTAAAAACTATGAAAAAAGAAAGAAAATAACAGCTAAACTTATATAATCAGTTCAAACATAGTTTAATATGATGTGGTTTATTACAAACTGTAACATGATGATGTTGATTTAAACTGTTGATTACATATGAGATGCAGTGTTCAACTTCATTTCTCCCTCATCAAAATAATGGCAAGAAGTCTCATCTCATCTCATCTCATCATGTTCCTCTTGTACCTTGCGGTGTCGAGGTGAAGTATAAACTTCGTGAGAGTGCCCGATTATGGGCTTCATATATTGACACAGCTATTCCCTCCGTCCAACGTTTACGTGGTCGGCCTCTTCCTCTGTTTCCATCTGGTCTGTACATCATTGCTTGTTGTGGTATTGGATGGTAACCTACTTGCATGGCCAAACCATTTGACTTGCTGCTTTCTAATAAAACCTAGTGCTGCTTTAACACCCACTTTAGTCCTGATTTCTTCATTTCTGATCTTATCTCTTCTTTTTACGTTGAGTATTCTTCTCAGGAACCTCATTTCTGTTGTTGTGATTTTCCTTTTCTCTTTTTCTGTCATTGTCCAGGTTTGGCATTGGTAGCATAGAGTTGGTAGGAAGATTGTGTTGTAAAGTGCTTTCTTAGTAGTTACTGATACATGTTTGTTCTTTAGTATTGGTGCCATTTGTCCAATGAGTTGATTTGCCTTATTGCACCTATTTTCGATCTCGTCTTCTGATCTGCCATTTGATGATATTATACTTCCCAGGTACTTGAAACTCTTCACTTGTTTCAAGGGATGTTCATTTAGGCGAATTGTTGTTGTTTGTTCTTCTTTAGTTATAGTCATTACCTCTGTTTTGCTTGTGCTAATTTTCATGTTATGTTCCCTACACATTTCGTTTAGACTATTCATGTGGTCTTGTAATTCAGCTTCTGATTTTGCTATTAGTGCTTGGTCGTCCGCAAACAGGAGTTCTCTAATGGTTAAATTTGCAGATGGTTCTTCTTCTGTGTTCTCGTCATGTGGTATTCTTGCTATCTCTGCTTGGCTGGTTTCTTTACATATGTCGTCTATATATGTTATGAACAAGAGAGGGGACAGGACACAACCTTGTCGTACTCCAGATCTTATGGTGAAGGGTTCTGAGTGTCCTCCAGTTGCTCTCACTATGCATTCACTGTTGTTGTATAAACTTCTACATAGGTTTGTTAGATGTGTACTCACTCCATATTGTTTAAGGATTTGCCACAACTTGTTTCTATCTACTCTATCGAATGCCTTTTCTTGGTCGACAAAGGCTAAGTAGAGTGTTTCATAGAATTTGATTGATTTTTCTATAAGTTGTCTAAGAGCAAAAATTGCATCTGTGCATCCTTTGTTTTTCCTAAATCCAAGTTGTGTTTCGCTTAGCTGGGGTTCTAAAGTAGTTCGTAATCTTTTTTCAAGAATTTTGCAAAATATTTTCCCAGTATGACTCAACAGTGAAATGTCTCTGTATTGTGTGCAGTCTCTTTTGCTGCCTTTGTTTTTCCAAATTGGGATAATTATGGCATTTCCCCAATCTCGTGGTGGCAAGAAGTAAATACATTAAATGTCTGAGAGCATCAGGATTTAGCTGAAGTGAGAACTGTATATACATTTTCAAATAACTTCTCACTCTAGTAATATTTTTACAATTAAATAAACCTCAACTGACAACATTATTCCAGCATATTTAGTTAAATAAACAGCACATTCATATATCTTTAAAAGTGCATATAATTCATAAAAATCTGTTTAAAATGACATGACATTACAGCTTAGATTACTGAGTGCTTTAAATAATTTAAACATAAATTAATTCTGCCCCAGTATTTTTTTTAACATTTTGTAGTTAATAAGCTGACCCCTGGTCTCAAGTGCAACATGGGACAAGGTCATCAAGAGAACTGATCCAAAACACCCAGGATTGAGATTTATTCAGAGACATGAACGCCTACACTATTTGGCAGGGCACAGGAAGACGCTAAACAGTTTCAGACGTGACAAAAGCCTATTTTAGAATCCCAGCATTAAATACAGTGTCCAATGTAAGGTGAAATTTGACAACACAATCTTACCTTTATAGACAAAATTACTGCCACTTTGACCATAGCCCTGCTTCCTATAGAAACCAAACAAATTACAAGGATAAATTAAAACTAAACAGCAGATGATGTAAGCTATTCTCCGTGTTACAGATGCGGTTCATAATTCCGCTTACCTGCACTTGAGACACAGCTGTGCACGATTTGGCAGTGTTGCGCTGGGTTTTAACAAATTGGTATGGGAGCCGGTTGTTCAAAAAGCAATGGCAAACTACTGAACGTAAATTTGCCAAAAAAATCACATCCATCCATCCATCATGTGCCATGCCGATAAGCGTGGGCAGTCATGTTCTGCCATCTCACTTGATCACCAGAGTCGTGGATCAGCTCCGTGTTCCTGTCTCAACCATGCCATGTGGCCAAGCCATCTAGGTATTTACTTCTCAGTCTTCCCTTGGATCTTGCCAGTTGTCACCAAGTTCTCCAATTCATTTCTTCTCATAACATGCCCA
Source organism: Cepaea hortensis (assembly GCA_963921405.1). Lineage (NCBI taxonomy): Eukaryota > Metazoa > Mollusca > Gastropoda > Stylommatophora > Helicidae > Cepaea > Cepaea hortensis. Next base: position 59,915,956 of record OY992880.1, on the reverse strand, counting down.
AAAAATTTTGACTGTCTACGTCTAATATCTCTAATCAGTTTACAATCTTCATTTGTTTCTTGAAGGACTTGTTCACTGGTTTTTCTGTCTGTCCATGGTATTCTTTGCATTTTCCTCAGAAACAACATTTCCACAGCCATCAAATGTTTTTCAGCTTGACTGCTTATTGTCCATGCTTCACATCCATACAAAAGTACAGATTCTATGTAGCACTTCAATACTCTTTTTCTCGTTTCAATTGATATCTTTTTATTGGTCAGTATGTTTTTCATCTTGCAAAAGGCTACCTTCGCAATGGCAATTCTTGTTCTAATCTCTTCAAGGCATCTCCCATCAGATGTTATGACTGTGCCGAGATAACTGTATCAATTCACTTGCTTAAGAATATGCCCATTTACTTGTATATCACATTGTGGAATTTCCTTCTTCCCAGGGACGCCCATAATCTGTGTCTTCTTAATATTCAGTTCTAACCCTAGTTGTTCACTGTGTACAACAACTACTTCTGCTAAATTTTGCAGGTCCGGTTCATTGTCTGCAATCAAGACTGTATCATCTGCATATCTATTGTTATTGATGTATCGTCCCCCAATGTTGATTCCTTCCATATCTTCTATATTTCTGAAAATATGTTCACTGTACAGGGAAAAAACATCTGGAGACATTACACATCCCTGTCTCACACCTCTTTTAATAGGCTGATATTGACCTACATCGTTATCAATTCTGATGGCAGCTTGTTGTTTCCAATACATGTTTTTTACAAGTCTAAGGTCTTTTCCATCAATTTGTAGATCTTCAAGCATCCTTATTATGTCGACATGTCTCACTTTATCGAAAGCCTTTGTGTAGTCAATAAAGCAAAGATATAGATCTTTGTTTACTTCTATAGAATGTTCAATTACTGTTCTCAGTATATACATAGCATTTACTGTACCCTTGCCTTCCACAATCTATTTTGGGTTGTATTTTCTTCCTTCCTATTTTGGGTTGTATTTTCTTACTAACTCTTTGCATGATAAATGCTTATGTTGACAGCGATGTCCAGTAAAAGGATATCTTCTTCTTCTTCTTCAGCGTTCCGATATGCACAAAAAAAATGATGTAAGGCTAAGTCACACAGTTTAACTGAGTAAGTGCCATGGGATGATTAATCGCCTTAAGTGACTTCCCTATCTGCCATGGGCTTATATATGGCTGAAATGTTGTCATTACATTATAATACAACATATCTGCTACCATATTAACAACTATTAAGTCATAACTGTGTCACACCCCTACTTCCCATTTTCCGCCATCCATTTTCATTTGGTCCAAACCCACATTTTGTTTGGCATTTAATCTGTTAGAACAGCAGAGGTGAATAAATTCTTGAAATAGAAAGCATTGCATATCTAAAATGGTGGTACTAATTAATTCTTGATTCACAGGATTTTTATTTCCATCTGAAGGGTGTACAGGTATATTGTTGTTGCAGAACCTCATCAAACCAAGTTGTTCATTCTTGCAAGACTTAAAGAACCAGGGCAATGGTGATGACTTGATTACCAACGTAGACAATTGGAATTACTGTGTGGGTGTGAGTGTTGTATATTTCAGCTTGAAGGATTTATTTTATTGTTTTTGTTTTTATGAGGTGCAGCGAAATATGCAATAAATCATGCAGACTATAGTTGTTGTTTTCACTGTTTAAATTCACTGCAGGAAAACATTGTTTTGAATATGTAAATTTTGAAAAAAGTCATATTAGTCCTTAACCATAGAAAACTAACCCAACTTCAGAGATTGTCAACTGAGATATATCAAGTATTGCAAATATAATTCTAATTTACAATATGAATGACATTAACTTAGAATGTTATGCTTTGTTAATTGTTAAGTTAAAGTTAGTTGCATGTCCTTTTATAGGGTGTCGTAATCAATCCCAAACTAATAAACGTAAAAACTTGCCAAGACATCAACAACAGCAGTAAAATGCTGGTGTTGACTGCAACGTCCTGTAAAGGACATGCAACTATTAAAAAAAAAATAAATCCCAGCATTTGTTGGTGTGTGCTATTTTCTAGCAATTTTATGTTCTGTAGTCTGTCATTACTGGGCTCCAAGGCGAACGGACACAGTTCGTAATCCCACATACCGTGTTCGAAACACAACTGCGGGCGATTTGGCAGCAGACCACCTTGCATTAGGGTTTTTATAAAATTGTATGGGTACCAATCGTTCAGAAAGCAATGGCAAGCTACTGAACGTAAACTTGCCCAGAAATCACAAACTGACTGCTATGTACGGTATAGGATATACAACTAACTTTGTAAGTCACTGCTTTCTGAATGACCGGCACTCATACCTTTGTGAAAATCAATGCAAAGCGATCTGCTCCCCTCATCACTTTTGGCTGACCTCTAACCCCATATGTCGGGATTGTGAAACTGCATTCACCAGCCCTAAGCCACAGGTGTTGGCAGCTGTTAAACAGTAGTTTAATACATTGAGTAATTTTTTTCCTTTAACCTTGAGCTGAAGATGAGCCTTAGTCTTCTTTTCTTTTTAGTTTAAATTACCTCTCTATGCTCTGCGGCGAAGGGGTTAGGATGCAGTTCATAATCCCGCATACCCCGTTCAAAACACAGCTGCGATTTGGCAGCAGACCGCCTTGCATTGGTTTTTTTAATGAAAATGGTATGAGCGCCGGTTGTTCAGAAAGCAATGGCAAACTACTGAACGTAAACTTGTCAAGAGATCACAAACAGCCAAAACATACTGGAGATGACTGCTACGTCATGTAAAAGGATATGCTAATAACTTAACTCTCTCTCTATTCTTCTCCCTCACACATGTGCTCACATGCATACACACATTTGTGATCAGCCAAATGAAGATCATTAAGATGTCTCAAGGGAAAAAATTAACCTCTAAACTCTTAAGTGCTTGGTGGATATGTTAGTGATCAACCACACCATTTTAGCAACAATAAGCACGATTTCTCTACCTGTTAGAATAGTTCTCATGTGAAGTTTGAGATCTTCCATGAGATTCTTCATTTCCTCTTTCACTGTGATGTTCTGATAAGAAAAAAAAAAGAGACATGTGAAACAAGTAATCACAAGAACAGTTCTAAGATCAACTGTCAAGCAAAGATATGATAACATATGGCGTCATCCACATCACTTAGTGAAATGCGTCACAAAAGAACCTATTTTGTCGATTACTGTATATTACTGTTGTTAAGTGGGGGGGGGGGGGGGGGGCGCGCAGCGGTGGCACATTTTGATGATCAGGAGCTCCTCCTGTTGTGCTTGCTCCATGGTGGAGATTATATTATTGAAGGCATGTGTCAGATAATTTAACATTAACTTTCTGAAAATGAACCAACCATAGAGGTAAACCTATTTGCTCATTAAGTTGTACACACGGAAGCAAGGACAATGATTCTATTTAAACTACTCCTCCCTTCATGTGTTTTCAGTCGTGCTTAAATGGTAAATTACTGTGATATATACATATATCGCTAAAATAGGCCTTACCAGCCATGTTAGAACTCACAGTTCCAAACTTTCAACCTCACTGGATGAAATGAATGGTCATCATCATTCTTGGTGGACAAAAACCACATATATGTAAATATATAGTAAAATATGTAGAAGACATATCACTTCCTTTGTAATATTTCTTTGATCTGATAAACATTCAGTAGCAGGCTATTTCGCCTGTATGTTACCAGGTCTCTTCAGGGAAGCAAACAATAATAAGACTGTAACCTACCAGGTTACACCACTTTCTCTGTAATCCCATTTATCACGCAGAGTCTCGTAGCCGGCGAGAGCTGGAAGCGGTTCTACCCCCGCTGGTGACTTGCGGGATAACTGAGCCGGCCGCTCAGAAAGCAATGGCAAACTACTGAGCATAATCTTACCAAGAAATCAACAGACAGCTGAAAGATGCTGCTGTTGACAGCGATGTCCTGTAAAGGATATGCGGGGGGAAAAAAAAACAAAAAACAACCTACCAGGCATGTTGTAAGAGGCGACTAAGGAGGGTTGTATGGTACTGTCTACTCCATTCCATAGAAAATGGACGCTGCAAAATCTAACCAATTAATGAACAAGTCTATAGAAGGCTTGGTGTGAGTTTGTTGAGGTCTTATTCTCCATTGGGAGATAAAAGGAAGAAGGAGGAGGAAAAAGAAATAGAGGAGAAGAAAAGGAGGAGAAGAAGAAGGTGATGATAACTAAGAAGAAAATGATGATGAAGTAGCAGAAGATGAAGTAAAAGAAGCAGACGAAGAAGAAAGCTACTTCTGATTCAGTCACAAATATTACTCAACAAATATTATCAACAATTTATCTCACCTTGTTTGAAATGTTCACCTCTGCCACCTTTACTCCAGTTTTGATTGCCTTGTACGATACCAATGTGAGAGCAAAATCACAATTTTATATTTTTCAATATTGCATAAATGTCACAAATTACAATATGTATCGTGTGTTTTTTATTAATGGGGTCTCTGTGGTGCTCTGAAAGTTGTGTTTTTGTTCATGGGCTTCTGTCATTCGATTCAGCAGTGTGATGGAACATGGTACTCTAGTGAGAATTGCTTAAGCTATGGTCTGTATGCTGAAGCCAAAATATTTCTTTTTATTGACTTATAACACTATAATATTTATATTACCACCAATTTTCATCTCTCTGTACCTGCTGTATATAATTTTGTGACATCTCTATAATTTTTTTATTTTTTTTTATTGAACCTTATGTCAATATTGTACATACTTTTGTCTAAATGTGACTGAATCTATAAATTATGCAAGTGACCCAAGCAAAGGTTAACTTATCCATATAATGCCATCTTTGATATAACTAAAGTGGAAGGACACAACATCTGATAACCCAGCAGTGTCAGAAGTTATTAAGTCGGATTCTTATGTGTGTGTGCTTCTTTCTTCCAACTAAAGTGCCCTTTTTTGGTGTTGAATTGTCACCTGTACTTGCCATCCTAGAGAAGTTCAACAATTAGCCTGACTGTGTACCTGGCAATTTGAACAAGTGGATGCTACTTTCAAGTGATATTTGCAACAACTCTGGCCAAAGACTGCAGCGCTTTATCCTTAAGGTGATCATTTCTAATACACAACCACACGACCCACATTATATTAACATTGGTCCTCCAGTGATGACAGGGAACCCCTCATATTTATGGGACCCTAAGTCTTATAATCATTCTACACTGGTTTTGGACACTGCAATATTGTGACAGTCAACAATGTTTGTCTTTAAACACTACTAGTTCAACAAATCAAACTCAAACACCAATATTTTAGATTAAACTTTCATTAATTTATTCAACTTGCTCCATGTTTATATTTGTACACAAGATGTGTGATTGCATGAGTTTAGTTTAGTCGATGGATCAACATCACGGCACACGGGTGTAACCCATAAGTGCTCCGTTCTCCTCCTAACTCAAACCTGAGTCTGGAGAAACTCAGCTTAGTGCACGAACTCCATAGCTCCGGCGAGGATCCTGAAATACTTTGGGTAGATTTTTAACTCGAAATTTTGCCCAGGCAGTGCCGTTAGGCTACTCTTTTTCGATTTCTAACTGCCAAGGGATTTTTTACGTGCGCAACAATACACATGGGCGTCCGATCTCACTACCCAGAGACCGGGAGGAATTTTATTACTAGAAGTCCACGTGAAAAAAATCCCGGTCCTCGCCGGGGCTTGAACCCGGGACCTCCAGCACTTGAAGCGAACACCGTACCTCGAGACCGCGCAGAGTGACAGTATTAAGTAAATATTAATTTACTACAATCAATCACAAAATAACAAGGGGTGTTAATGACATCTTGTGAATCAATGAAGTGGTCCAGCTGATTTAGGCTACTGTGTTAGGTATTCCTTTATACACCAGTAGTCTTCACTACTTGTCTCACAACTGTTTCCCAGTCTCTACTATCAGAACCATCCCTTTAGATTTTCTTATTTAAAACAAGCCACAATTTTCAGACTATCAGCACAGTTTTGGATAGGGACTTTTACCTTAATTGTATAGAATTTCCCAAACTGTCCACTACAGGCAGAAAGCTCAGCGGAAGAGGACCAAACCATAAGGGGTAAAACATGGTGCAATGAAACATCCTCTAGCATTTGAACCCCTGTTCTGTCTATTTAAGCAGACTTTCTTGATCACAATATGAGGTATAGAAGTGTACAATTGAAAATAATGGAGTGAAAAATTTAGGGGCCAAACAAGGGAAGTACCCAAAGATAAATTAAAAAGCTATCACACAGGCATGTAACTGCACTGGAGTCCTGACTTTAAAAAAAGTTAGTTGCATGTCCTTTACAGGACATAGCAGTTAACCCCAGTATTTTTTGGCTGTTCGTGATTCCTGGGCAAGTTTACATTCAGTAGTTTGCTATTGCTTTCTGAACAAACAGCACCCATACCATTTCATTAAAAAAAACCTGACACAGCTGTGTTTTGAACGCAGGTATGCAGGATTATGAACTGCATCCGTAACTCCTTCGCTACGGAGCCGTTCTGACTTACACAGAGATAAAAGGAAATGGTGAGAACATGGTACAGTGGTGTGACTGATTAGATCACTTCAGTAGTAAATATTTGGATTACTAATCTGATGATGATTAACATAGGAATCCAACTTTTTGTGCTGGATTTGTAACATACCATGTGGCTAGGGCACGAACAATGAAACATGGTGAAAAAGTGCAGTTAAGTAACCTAATTTTAAACTAAAAGTTAAATGGCATTTTCTCAACGTTTGTATTCTCTGGCACATTTTGTGTAGATATGCTTCATAAATTTAGGAAAGTGTAACAAAATGTAACCCTCTGCAATGGCAAAATATGATGTTTGAAAATTACTCAGTGAAACATCACTTGAGCTAGTAAACATTAACCTTTATATAAGTACTTTGATATGTATAACTATCTATTCATGTTACAGTTAATCATGTGAGTATAGAAAAGTAAAGTCTTTTAGAAGTCTGAGGTGTGAATACACCAGGAGATTTCCTAGTGGACATCTGTTATTTAAATATAACTTTAGGATGCGGAGCAGTGGCAGTTCCGGAATAATAGGACGTCAGCTCTATTTCTTCTTGTCCACTTTTCTCATTCTTCTATGGAATCTAATTCCATTTGCATGTCTGAGTTTTGATAAGATCTTGATTGCTGTCTCTAAAGTCAGGAAATAGATTGGTTATTTCTTCATTTAGTCTGACCACAACAATTATATTAAGTATGCATGACATCAGAGCTTCGTTGTTGGGCAATTTTAACTATCCTGTTCACGTTTGCTTGAGTTGTTCTGCAGATCAGTTATGCTGTGCATGCCATGCACTTTGTGTTAAAATAGATGTGATCTACATGATCATAGTCTTCGTTCTGATATAAAATGTAATTAGTAAGAATCATACAATTAAGGATGATCAGTTAGGGCAACTGGGAGTCTCCGTGGAGAAGTGGTCAAGCTGTCTGACTCGGGCTCCGAAGGTTGTGGGTTCGATTCCGGGCCGCATCCTTTGGTTCACGAGTGCATTTTTTTAGACTCCTGGGGGTCATCGCTGGAGCTATGGAGTCTGTGCTTTGTGCGACACTTTCCGTGCTGTGGAAAGAGACTGAGCCGTATGGGATAAAACCCAGTGCAATGAAGTCCACCCTGTCGACTTTTAAGTTAGGGCAACTGATATTCGTGTCAATTAAATATTCTGCAAGGTGAAAGGTTCTGTTGTAGTATTCTCATTATTGGAATGACCATTAGCAAATTTTAATCAAATGTTTTTCCAAAGCTATTTGAGGTCGTATAAGCTTGTTAGGAGTAGATTTTAATACTCAGATCATAATCTAACTCTGCAAGTAATTCGAAAGTTTGTGACTCCTCTCTGAGGGAATTCAGTTGAAATTCATGTTGTCAGCATCTTGTCGCTGTGTTAAGACCTAAAGCTGTCTATGTCCTTGCTTCATCTAGATGCACTGATCTTCTGCTGCCTATATCTTCAGTTTAATGTGTCTCGAAGACATGTTCTTGGCATGTGATTGATTCTAGTTATCTAATTATTATTCTTGTGGAGCATAGGAGTGTCTATCATCAAGATTCTTCAAAGAGTTATTTTTTATTCTTAGATCTGAATGTTAAATTTCTGAAATATTCTAGATATCAATGAATGTTCAGTGTTATAAAATGTTCACTCTCACTATCTAACACCACATACTCTTACCATTCACGAGGACAACATTTTTGGTTCACTGATTCAGTCCTAAATACTATTTATATTCTGTTCTAGGAACATCCAAATTTACATAGACTGTTCTTTCAGTGACATTCATTTGCTTGCCTATTTGTGAAGATACCATTCTTGGTCTCTAAATGTTTTGTATATCTGTCTGTTCTTAAATCAAGATTATATTATGTTTATTCTTCACAAAAGATGTCAAATTATGTTATTTTCTTAAATATTCTACATATGAATGAATGTCCTATGTTATAAAATATTCACTCTCACTATCTAACATTTCTATGTAGATATCTCCTATATAAAACTATTGTGCACTCTTCTCCCCTACACTTTGTGTTACTTCTTACTATACTATTAGTGTTATGGGGGGATGTGTTAGTATGAGTGATAGAGCACAGTACATATGTCATAATTATATGTGGATATATTCTTAAAATGCATATTCCAACCACCAGATGCATGCCTTTTAGTTCAGTAATAATTAGGAAGGCACTGAACTCAAGCATTTCTGGGCGGAGGTAAGATCCAACCCTGTCACAGAAGGGAACACAACCAATGACACAAGATCACTGGATTATTACTTTCACAGGACAAAAACAATACACCTTTAAATAAAACAAATATAGTGTCAGATGTTTTTAGTTTACTCTAACTAAATGTAAGATATACTATCACATTTGACACTTTTGGTGTACAAGATGAATAGCAGTTCATACATGTGTATTGACTGGAACAGAAAGAGTTAAATATGTTTATATTCTTCTTTACTTATAGAGTGCAAAACAGAAAAATTACTAAATACCAGCCATGGTACACAACCTGTAGTGCTTTTGAAAGATGCCAAATCAGTACTCGAGGCGCTCCTCTCTGGGAAATTACCAGTACTACAGACACTACTTTCTGAACTTTGCAGCCAGCATAAAGTCACCATACAGTGGAGACCATCTCACTGTGGAGTATCTGGAAACGAGAGAGCTGATTGATTAACTAAGGAAGGAGCAAAAGAAGAACAAATTGATGTGCCGTTTCATACCACCAAGAGAAAAGAATGATCAAATCAGACAGAAAGCCACAAAAATCTGCTCAAGACAACTACCACGTTATGGACAGACCAGAACAAATTATTCTGCGCCTCAAAACAGGACACAATAGATTACACAACCATATGTATACAAAATTCAAGATTCAGTCATGTGCATATGTGGATTGGCGCCGCAGACAGCAGATCACATACTCCAAGAATGCCCAAAATAAAACATATCTAGGCAAAAGTTCTGGCCTAGAGAAACGACAGTGGAAGATAAACTCTATGGACCACTGAGTGAACGAAAAAAGACAGTTGAATTCATACAAGAGACAACATTGCAATTATAGACAAATTTCAAGCAAACGAAAGAAGAAGAATTGAGTGCAGCTATCTTGGTATAGAAAAAAGGGGGTTAGTTGCTGGTTGATTAAGCTGTTACTGGACTCTGAATAAAAACACAAAACATGAATAAGAAACTCGACGAATGGAAAAATGCACACAGATATAGGCCAATATTTTGATTGAAGTCTTTATCAACGGATCAACAAAAACATAAACCAAAGGTACTTATCTTGACATTCAAGAGGCAGTCTTGTCAATCAATGGTTGATAGGACTAGTTCAGTTTAGTTTAATTTAGTCGACAGATCAACATCACGGCACACGTGTGTAACCCATAAGTTTCTAATCCTAACTCAAGCCCGAGTCCGGAGAATCTCAGCTCAGTGCATGGACTCCATAGCACCGGCAAGGATCCTGAAATATGATAGAACTTCCCTTTGAATGTCAAGATAAAGTACTCCTTCTGTTTTATCCATTTATTTATCCTTTTGTTTTTATTGTTCTGTTGATAAAGACTTTGGTCAAAATGTTTGCCTGTATCTGTGTGCATTTTTCCATGCATCGAGTTTCTTAGTCATGTTTTATGTTTTTATTCAGCAGCCATTCTGGCATGCACACTAGCAAGTGTGATAGAGTTTAACAAATCAATCTTACCCTGATGTCCAGGAGCTCTGCCTCGGCCTCTCCCTTTTGATTTGCTAAGAAATGTAAAAGCAATGACACTGATCAAAGAAAGAACTCAAGAACAACACATGCATAATAATGAGAGAACGAAATAGCATTAATAACACTCGTAAGCATACGTTGTTTTGCATATGTATGTGTTCCAAGTAACCTTTCTTTAATCATATAAAATATGATTTTCCTATTGATTTCAGATGCGATGAATGGGTAGGTGAGTTATTATGATGGAACTGCAAAGTTCCTGTTACCTACATGTCCATTTGTAATGGAAACTGGGCAGCTCTACCATGAGAGATTCAGACTTTTGTGGCCAAACTATATTCCTCTGGTCCATCAGGCAGCCTACTCTTTCAACATCTGGCTGACAGTCATCACTCAGAGGTAAAACAAGACGGACATATAATCAGATTTCAACAAACACCATTAGTATTGGAACTCTTCACTGGATGTTGAATATGAGGACTAAGCACTTATGGGAATGCCCAGAGTGCAATGATGTTGGTTCTTGACTCAACTCACCCCAATATGGCTCCTTACAATTTTTGCCAAGAAGACGTGGAAGGCGACAGTCATGCTATACTCCATTCCCCTAAGAGGCCTTCCATAAATGCCCCAACTGTGGTGGTGACGCTGGCAGAAGTGTATACAGTTTCAAGGAGAGTACTTTGAAGGGGGTTAGGGTTTCTGATCTCCAGGTCATTAACTGCATTTTTCCCGACCAAAGGTAGTATACTTTTTGAACATACCTCGTATATCAGACTTTTAAAATAAAATTTTAAAAACCATTAACATTAACAAGTAAAACAGTTATATATAACAGATAATGTGATTAGTGTCTCATTCTATAAGGAACTCTGATGGTGTAGTGGATAGTACACTGACTTGCTAGCTTTGGTCTAGGTTCAATACTTACTGGAGAAGATATTTATGTTTTTGCTGATAGTAGCTCCAGGGTCGACCCAGTTTGGTAAAAGGGTAGCAGAGATCACTCTTGGGGAAAATAAACTAGGTACCTAACCATATACTTGCATGACCTGCTCATGGAATATGTGTAAGTCATTTCATGTCAGTGATACTGCAGAATCTGCTGTGAGATTTTTATCTTAACAATGAATGTTTACTGCACCTACTTGGGATCAAAGGAAGTGCGATTCTGCTCATGACTTCTATCTTGCCCTGAAAAATAACATTTTATATATACATCTATATGTAATATAATCAGAAGATAAGACAATATTTGATATGTAGTAAAATCAAAAGATAGGTAGCATTTGATATATTTAGATATAGTACAATCAGGAGTTGCAGTGACATAATAGTTAGTGCACTTGCTTACCAAGACAAAGGCTTCAGCTCAATTCCCACCTGTGACAGGTGTTTTACCTGACTAGTAGGGAGTCAGTGGTCACGAGGTATGGTGTCCACCTCGGTTGTTGGAGGTCGCGGGTTCAAGTCAAAAAGGGATTTTTTACATGGACTTCTAGTAAAAAAATTTCCCCTGGTCTCTGGGTAGTGAGATCGGACGCCCGTGTCTATTGTTGCGCATGTAAAACATCCCTCGGTAGTTGGAAATCGAAAAAGAGTAGCCTAACGGCGCTGCCCGGGCAAAATTTTGAGTAAAAATCTACCCAAAGTATTTCAGGATCCTCGCCAGTGCTACGGAGGTCATGCGCTGAGCTAAGATTCTCCGTACTCAGGCTTGAGTTAGGAGTAAACGGAGCACTTATGGGTTACACCCGTGTGCCGTGATGTTGATCTGTCGACTAAACTAAACTAAACTAAACCTGACTAGTGCAGCTCTGCTGTTTACCCAGCCTCATAAACTGGCACTGGAAGATCTTCACAAATTTCTGGGAATTGCTGGGCAAGGACAGGCAGCAAAAAAGAAATTGGGCACCTTACTCATGATGCATTTGCTTAATATATATGAAGGTATACTTGACACACTTTTGGCAGTATCTGTCATGGGTCTACCTTTTGCAGTCAAAAAGTAAATTGAATATTTTCATATTTCTTTTTTACGTATTCTAAAAGTCAATTAACATATGCATCTCTTTCACAACTTTAAAGAGAAACCAATGTAAATCATTCTAGAACAAAATATGGTGTTTGATTATTGCTCATTAATATTATTTAAACCATACACACACACACACAAATAAATACATCAAAGGAAGAAATATGAAACTACTGTAGCAATAACAGTTCTTGTTAAAAATGATGGGATAATTTAGTGATTTTACTTTGGTTAAGAAACAGGAGCAAGAAAATATAGACACAAATGTGTGTTTCTGAGTTTCTATGCTTACAAAACACTGATACTAAACAATAAAATACAATTCAGAGACAATGCAGTCAGTTCTTTACTCTTAAATATATAACACCTGGTTTCTTTGTGTTTTACAACATTTTAAGCATATCTAACAATACACCCTTGAGACAGTTGTACAATTCTGGTGCCTGAAAGATCTTAGAAGACTTGAAGGTCAAGGGTCATTTGTCCTAGAGCAATCACCACACAGTGTGAAACTAAGAGTTTTATTTCCCTCTGATAGGTACACATTCTTTGCTTTATCGGGGGCCAGACTTTAATTCAAAGTCTGTTATCCTAACAACCCAGTCACCCACTCCATTTTTAAAATATGTTAAGTGAGTAGCATAAATAGGTATATGGCAACTGTGGTAACGAAGTGGCTCGCATGCTTGTCTACCAACCTGGAGGGAATGTTTTCCATCTCCTTTGAGGTGGGGTATTTTTTTTCAAAGACCTGAGCTTCCAGGTTGACCTAGCCTAAATGGCCACCAGTAAATTTCCTAGAAATTAAAGACAGCCAGGTGATACTGGCCACGTCACTCAACAATCAGGCCGACCTAGCCTAAAGGGGCACCAGTAAATTTCTTAGAAATGAAAGGCAGCCAGGTGATACTGGCCACGTCACTCAACAATCAGGCCAACCTAGCCGAAAGGGCCACCAGTAAACATCCTAGAAATGAAAGGCAGCCAGGTGATATTGGCCACGTCACTCAACAATCAGGCCGACCTAGCCGAAAGGACCACCAGTAAACATCCTAGAAATGAAAGGCAGCCAGGTGATATTGGCCACGTCACTCAACAATCAGGCCGACCTAGCCGAAAGGGCCACCAGTAAACATCCTAGAAATGAAAGGCAGCCAGGTGATATTGGCCACGTCACTCAACAATCAAATTTTTGAGGGCTTATTTTTGGGCGCTCACTCACTTTGAACTCAAGCGTAGTCTATACACACTACTTCTAGTAGTGCTGGACTGAATTTTGCGTGTGGATTAGCTTTCCCTATTAACAGTGTCCCTCACCATGGGGCGAACACACTCCGATTTCAGAGGTACTTGTAATTTATGTCTCAAAGTCAAGGACGATAGGTCAACATTTTAGTCCAATTGTCTGGTGTAGGGGCTGAACTCCTTACCTCGGCATCAGCACGCTAGATGTTTAAGAACACACGTTGTTATCCATTCGGCTATGCTGACCTACCAACAATCAAATGCTGATCAATTTAAAAATATGGACTAGCACTGTAGATCCAATATATCTGGTGAAATATGACGACAATATATTTTTTTAAAATAAATAAACTGGTTATCACATTACTTGCTGCAGAATGTACACTCTCTCTTCCACTTTATATTTGGTCACCGTGGCAGCATTTCAACAAACTATTCAGACAGTTCTGCAAGACTGAGAATGGAGTGCCACTCACTTAATTACCACAATAGAATGTGTCAATACGGAGGGAGACAACAGTGTTGTGGATGCCACAGTTTAATAATGTTTATCTTGTTTCCTATTACTTTAGTTTTGCGACACGCCAGAAAATTAAACCACTTTCACTGAGTCTGCCTTAGGAAACTATTGAAGATTAAATGGCACAACAAGATCCCAGACACTGTAGTCTTGGAAAGAGCATCCATACCCAGTATCCACTCTATTAATGAAGAATCAGATTCGCTGGGCTGGTCACTTGACTCGCGTGCCAAATCACAGGCTCCCTAAACAAATTTTTTACAGTGAGCTGCGCTGTGGTAAATGTTCCCAAGGCAGCCAGAGGAACCGCTTTATGACACTGGAGATCTCACTAAAAGCTTTAGGAATTCACCACAACACTTGTGAGGCTGCTGCCAAAGAACAAAATTTGTGGCGTACATCATTACGCAAGGGTGTAGTCACTTGTGAAGCAAACAAGACTGCAAGAGCTGTGAAAAAAAGGTTGGACAAAAAAAAACCACTGCAGGAGATCCTCCTCCTGGAACATCAAGCATTCTTTGCCCACATTGTCAAAGAACATTTCGAGCCAAAATTGGCCTTACCAGCCATCTTAGAAGTCACGGCTCAAAACATTCAACCCCATTGGATAAAATGAATAGCCATCATTATTCTTGATGGACAAACACCATTATATTTTAAGCATGAAGATTAAGCCTTACAAGATACAACACAAGAGAAAGTGAAGACAAGGGAAAATATTAATATGTCGTGACAATAGGAAAGTTGGAAGGGAAAAAACTGGAGGGAGATCTGGAGAGAAGATACAGGATAGCTTAACATTGGCAAGGCGGAAAATGTGTACTTCCGTGTCCAATATATTTTGGTGTTTTGATTGTTGCCACTCTTCACAAGATTTTTCCTGTTAGAGAGATCTTCAAAATTGGTTTAATCAATGCATAATACCTCCCTCTGCCTTAAAATTAGGAGCAAAGATGTTGCAAGAGTAAATTCCCCTGCAAGGGTTCTAAGAAATTACTATGTGTCATTAAGGTTATTTCTAAACAAAGAAGAAACAGGCTAACTATAATGGAAGCTGGAGATCAAAGAAGACAAGATTCTGGAAATTATCTCACATACCTTATTTATCAAATTTATCTTACCTTGGAAGTTACGGTTGAGCGGGCCTGGGTTTCTACCACCTGATGGCCTAAAATGTAATTGAAAATATACAAATATGTAACCAATTAAAAAAATAACCATAACTCCTCTTTTAGTAAAGTAATTAAAATTAAAGGACCCCTTTACATGGCTTAAGACGCACTGGGCACATAGTGCTAGACCATATCAGCACTCTGTGGGTGATGTAGTCAGTATCATGCCGGCTGCTTTAACTTCCTAACACATTTTCTCATACCCATTTTAGGCTGGATCAACCTGAGAACCCAGGCTTTGACTGTAAAACTCTGTCACACTGTGGATTCAAACTCATGACCACTGGGCCGGCATCTGAGCATCTAACCACTACACTACCATGCCCCATGTTTCCTCTCTTACTTCGCAATAAACTCAAGATGAAATACTATATATTTGAAATCACATCAGCACTAGCAGGAAGAGGTTGGTAAAACATACTGTCTGGGGGAAAAAAAAGGACTGTCATCTACTACCGATAGTAACTTGTGGTGTAAGTTAGGGGGTCTTGAGCCTGAGGAATTCAGGCTGCCTGGCTAGTGCAGTCACTATGAACTGTGCAGGTTAGGGTTTTCTTTTTTCCACCGACATAAAAAAAATCCACACCTTACCAAGATTTGAACATGGGTCTCTGGAAGGAAAACTCGGCAGTCTAGCCACTCGGCCAGCCACTCCTCAAAACATATACAGTGCTTTAAAAAAATTCAAAGATACCTTTTCATACTGTGAGGCTTACCCGAATAAAGGGCTAGCTGTATATTTTTAGACCAGTCAGCACTCAATGGGTGATGTGGTCAATGCCTTTACTTTCCAGAAAATTTCCTGGTACCTATTTTATGTTGGGTAGACTTGGGAGTCTAGGTCAGTGAAAACAATCCCTGCCTCAGGATGTAGTCAAACACGTGACCACTGGGCTGGCAAGCAAGCTTGCTAGCCACTGCACCACTACTGCCTCCTGACACAATCAATGTGCTATAGGAATAATCAGCATATCTGACATATCTTAGGGAAACTGAGGGGTTAGAAACACTGCTCCACACAAGGACTGGGTGCCAGTTTATAATTAGATAGGTAGGTAGGTAGGTAGAGAGAGAGAGAGAGATGTGTGTGTGTGTGTGTGTGTGTGTGTGTGCGTGTGCGTGTGTGTGTGTGTGTGTGTGTGTGCATATGCACGCGCGCGCGCTGTATGTGTGTGATCTGAGACCTCCACCTCTGACAGACATTTCTGGCTGTCAAGACAAATGCATGCCCAGCTCTGCTCAGATGCAAAGTTGTTCACTTACTCCAGTGGACAATAAATCCTGTGAACTGTGTTTGTCATACTCTTGTGTGTTGGTTGTCCTCTATCACTAGAAGGTATTGCTTGGAGTTTCTATTCATTGAGCTAAGACCATGTTGAATTTCTCATAGTATCCAGTAACTAGTAGTTGATTTGGCGGAAAAGGTAAGAGTACTTTATCTCACATACTTCTACTGTGCAGATCAGGGGGGGTTCTTCCCCTGCACCAGTCAGTTGGACTTCAATGTCGACTTCTTGTTCAGAAAGCAATAGCAAACTATTGAACATAAACTTGCCTATAAAATCAATCTCGGGTTGATTGCAAAGTCTTGCAAAGGATATGCCACTGTTTCCAGTAATTAAGAGGACGCATTAGTTTTAAGTAACAACTATATGTTGAACAATTATAACACATATCTAAATACAACATGAAAAAAGTGGTTCTTATTTTTCTTCGTACACCTTCAGATGTCAACATGAATATATCAAAAGAAAGCAGCAGTCAACTTGAGCTTGTTGACATCTCCATAGTTTGTCTTCAAATGGAGCGAGTGTGGGTCAAAATAATTTTCTCTGTTCTGCATATGTGGGACACTTCTGCAATAAATGTTTAGCTGTCATCTTGCCAGATTCACAGTTACATTCATAAGTATCTCCACTCTTTAGTTTATTAAACATGGCATTTCAGCCTGTTGTAGCTTGTGCAGGGTCTGAAGATTGTTAAAAAGTTACATACCCAGTTTGTGGAGGGTCATTTCGTCCTCTCTTCACCATATCTGCAAAACTTGGTAGTGCCATTTCAGAACTATCACCTTTGTGAAGAAGAAAAAATAATTTACTCAATTATATTTCAATAAAATGCTTCTACAATATAGTATCATTCTCTTAATACATTAAATGCAACAAAAGCTTATTTCTCCACACAGTAAAACAGTTCCAACAGGTCAGAATAATGAAGCAAAAGGTCTAGTTAAACAATGGGTTGCACAATGTATCACGAGTATATTTCGCTGTACCTCATCAGGTGCATACTGCCGAAGCAATTCAACATACAACAAAGAAAACATTGTAGTTAACTCTTTCAGTCTCAGAGGACCTCTGTCTCCTGTCTCTACACACCTCTAGGGAAATATTCACCAAGTGGTTAGATTTACCCGCACACATATATATATATATATATACTAGCTGACGACCCAGCCCGGCGTCGCCTTGCCCCTGGCGGGGAGCATCTCATTTAATTCATATAAGTAGTCATTATATATTCAAATACATTTCTCTAAGAGCACAGAGCAGTGCGTACTCGATTGGTTTCCAGATGAATGTGCTTGAGCAGTGCATACTCAATTGGTTTCCAGATGAACGTGCTTGAGCAGCGCGTACTCGATTGGTTTCCAGTTTTGCTTCCAGTTGCTCGTCTGTTTCTGAAGCTCGTAATGCCTTTTCTTTCGTGCTTGAGGAAAAATTTTTGATTTTAAACTAACTAACTATTTCAGTTGGATCCACGGGAGCAAGAAAACCTGTACAAAATGTCATCTCAATCGGATGGACCGTTCGGGAACGCTTAACGGCAAACACACACAAACAAACATTCTCTTTTATATAGAATATATAAAAGTCAGGTCTTAGTCAGATATGACTGAGCTACCGAATGACAGTAGACGGTACTACCTGCTTTCTGTCAGCGCCGAATGTTGGGCGGCGCTTACCAAACCTGACACCCCACATTGTGCTAACAGCTTCGAGCAAAAGAGCGCAATTGGGAGGGTACAAGCCTTATCCTGGTGCGAGGAAATGCTACCCAAATACAAAATAAGTCATGGCAGGGGCAGACCAGGCCCTAAGCCTTGGTTGGCAGCTGGTCTAGGATCAAAGCTCCGACAGGCGGACAGTTAGAGCATTGCTTTGCTGATCCAGCAGCTTCTGCAGCTTGTCTTGTTCCAGATGTATAGGTGTTAACTTTCCTCTGGAGTGAACTAGGCAGACCGAGAGAGGGATCATGCTGCATGGGCAACACATGGTTTTTTTATTTTAGCCCAGACTTTGTGCTATGGAGAGGCAATAACTCCATCCCTGGTCTTAACCGGTCTCGGAATCAAAGCAAGAGGCAACTGTTACGGGTTATAAGTCCTTGTCAGTTGGCGTAGACATGGGGTGCCACGCGTTTCCTCTGACGGTGGGAGACACCTACAGGTGTCACTGATCAGCTATCGCCCGCCTCAAGCTGGGCAGCCCCCGGCCAATTGGGTGCTGATCCGCCACAGCCTGCCTGCTTCAACAGGTGCTTGGGGCTAGGACAAAATCTGAATCGCAGGCTGTAAAACCAATGCACCAGGTACTAATAAAAAGAATAATAGAAACCTCAAGCTACGGCTTGCAACCTGGAACGTGAGAACCATGTGTCCAGGATTTTCCACTGATTAGACAAATACTGACGATGTGAGAAAAACGGCTGTGATTGATGCTGAACTCAATCGTCTTAACATTGATATTGCTGGCCTGCAGGAGACTCCCCTCGCTGAGGAAGGGTCACTTAGGGAAAACAATTACACCTTTTTTTGGAAGGGAAGAGGGCAGGCAGAAAAAAGGCAACATGGTGTGGGCTTTGCAGTGAAGAATTCGCTACTGGGAATGATTGATATCCCAGCTGGAGGTAATGAAAGATTATTATCACTGCGCTTGGCAACCTCTTGTGGATTTGCCACCATTCTCACTGCATATGCACCAACACTCGCTTCCTATGATGATGTGAAGGATACGTTCTATGAGCAGCTAGACTCTGCGATCATGGCAGTTCCAAAATCTGACTACATTTATATGCTCGGTGATTTCAATGCTCGCGTGGGCAAGGACTCGAGTTCATGGCCAGTGTGCCTTGGAAAATACATCGGTCGCATGAATGATAATGGTCAAAGGCTGCTGGAGCATTGCACTAGAAATGACCTATGTATTACAAACTCCTTTTTTAAAACAAAAGAGCTGCATAAGGTCACAAGGAAACATCCAAGATCCGGCCATTGGCATCAGCTGGACTTCATTATCACACGGAGACAACATCTGAACCATACATCATTAACTCGAAGTTACCACAGTGCTGACTGTGATACAGATCATTCTTTGGTTGTTGCAAGGGTTAGACTGAGACCAAAGAGAATCTATACAGCTAAACACAAGTCTAACCCCAGGATTAATATTATTAACACTCACGATCCTGTAAAGTGCTTTGAATTTCAACAGCAACTTGAAGACGCTTTCAATGATACATCAGAAAATTGTATAATAAATGATAAATGGAGTAAACTTAAGGAAACTATTTATAAAACAGCGGTAGGGGTTTATGGCACTGTGGATCATAAGAGGCAGGACTGGTTTGCGGCAAACAGCCAGATACTGCAGCCCTTGATTGATAAAAAGAAGATAGCTCTCTTAAGAAACAAGGAAAGACTAACGCGTAACACTCTGAGTGAGCTGAAGCAAGCAAGGAAGGATGTACAAAAGGCTGCCAGGCAATGTGCGAATGACTATTGGATCAAGTTATGTGAGTCCATTCAAATCGCAAGTGATAAGGGAAACATCAGAAGCATGTATGAAGGGATAAAGAAAGCCTGTGATCCAATGATCAAAAGAAGTGCACCGCTGAAAAACTTGACTGGAGAAATCATCACTGATAAGAAACAGCAGATGGATCGAGCACTATTTAGAGCTTTACTCAAGTGAGACCAAACTAGCGGATGATGCCCTCAATGCCATAGAGGCCCTGCCAACTCTTGACCACCTGGACACACTTCCCACTATAACAGAAGTTAAGTGTGCTATAAATGAGCTTGCATCTGGCAAGGCTCCAGGTAAGGATGGGATTCCAATAGAGGTAATCAGGAGTGGGCAAGACACACTCGCTCTACAGATCCACCAGCTAATAGAGCTATGCTGGCGAGAAGGACAAGTCCCACAGGATTTCAAAGATTCAAACATCATAACGCTGTACAAGAACAAGGGCGATTGGAGCGACTGCAACAACTATAGGGGTATCTCACTTCTGTGTATTGTTGGGAAAGTATTTGCCAGAATTGTCCTGCGCAGACTTCAAGTCCTGGGAGATCAAGTCTACCCTGAATCACAGTGCGGCTTCCGTCAGAACCGGTCTACCATTGATATGATATTCTCATTGCGACAGATGCTAGAAAAATGCTGGGAACAAAATCAGCCACTGTTTATTGCCTTCATCGACCTCACAAAGGCATTCGATTTGGTCAGTCGTGAGGGTCTGTTCAAAGCACTAAAGAAGATTGGCTGCCCACCAACTCTTCTGTCCATTGTGGAATCGTTCCACACAGGCATGAAGGGTATAATCAAGTTTGATGGCTCAACTTCAGAAGAGTTTGAAATCAAGAGTGGAGTTAAGCAAGGCTGTGTACTAGCCCCCACCCTCTTTGGGATATACTTTTCCATCCATCCATCATGTGCCATGCCGGTAAGCGTGGGCGGTCATGTTCTGCCATCTCACTCGATCAACAGAGTCGTGGATCAGTTCCGTGTTTTTGTCTCGACCATGCCACAAGGCCAAGCCATCCAGATACTTGTTTCTAGGTCTTCCCCTTGGTCTGTTCCCCTCGATCTTACCAGTTGTCACCAAGTTCTCCAAATCATTTCTTCTCATAACATGCCCAAAAAATTTTGACTGTCTACGTCTAATGTCTCTGATCAGTTTACGATCTTCATTTGTTTCTTGAAGGACTTGTTCATTGGTCTTTCTGGCTGTCCATGGTATTCTTTGCATTTTCCTCAGAAACCACATTTCTACAGCCATCAGATATTTTTCAGCCTGGCTGCTCATTGTCCAAGCTTCACATCCATATAAAAGTACAGGTTCTATGTAGCATCTCAACACTCTTTTTCTCGTTTCAATTGACATCTTTTTATTGGTCAGTATGTTTTTCATCTTGCTAAAGGCTACTTTTGCCATGGCGATTCTTGTTCTAATCTCTTCAAGGCAACTCCCATCAGATGTTATTACTGTTCCGAGGTAATTGTACCTATTCACTTGTTGAAGAGTATTCCCATTTACTTGTATATTACACTGTGGTATTTCGTTCTTCTTAGTGACGACCATAATCTGTGTCTTTTTACAATTTAATTCTAACCCTTGTTGTTCACTATGTGTAACAACCGCATCTACTAAATTTTGCAGGTCCTGTTCATTGTCTGCAATCAAGACTGTATCATCTGCATATCTAATGTTATTGATGCATCGTCCCCCAATGTTGATTCCTTCCATATTTTCAATATTTCTGAAAATATTTTCACTGTACAGGGAAAACAGATCTGGAGACATTACACATCCCTGTCTCACACCTCTCTTAATAGGCTGATATTGGCTTACTTCATTATCAACTTTTATGGCAGCTTGTTGTTTCCAATATATGTTTTTTACAAGTCTAAGGTCTTTCCCATCAATTTGTAGATCTTCAAGCATCCTTATCATGTTGACATGTCTCACTTTATCAAAAGCCTTTGTGTAGTCAATGAAGCAAAGGTGTAGATCTTTGTTTACTTCTATAGAACGTTCGATTACGGTTCTCAGTATATACACAGCATTTACTGTACCCTTGCCTACTACAAACCCACATTGTTCTTCTCCTATTTCAGGTTGTATTTTCCTCCTAACTCTTTGCATGATAATTCTTAGCAAAATCTTCGTGATGTGACTCATTATACTAATTGTTCGATGTTGATCACATTCCAAGGCTCCTGATTTCTTTGGGATTGCAATAAATACAGAATTACATAACTCATGAGGTATGTTTCCAGTATCATATATTGTATTAAGCAGACTGGTAACTTTATCTATTCCATATTCTTCTAAAGCATTAATCATTTCTGTTGTGACGCTGTCTGGACCGGGGGTTTTGCCAGATTTCATATGATTAAGAGCATTCTGAACCTCCATCTTCAAAATTGCTGGCCCTTCATTGTTATTTTGAACAATATATTGTTCGTCTCTGCTATCGTCATAAAGGTTTTTCACGTAATCTGACCATACATGTAAAATCTGATCTTTTTCTATTATGACTCTTCCATCTTTTGTCTTTAGGCAGCCTGCTGATGTACGTGTTCTTTGATTAGTAATCTCCTGAATTCTTTTGTGCATTAGTTTCGCATTTTTACTGTTGTGTTGTTTTTCAATTTCTCTGCAATTTTTCTCAAGCCATGTTTCTTTAGCCTCCTTACATAAGGTTCTGACTTTTCTGTGAATTTCTTCATATTTGGCAGGATTATTTTTGTTCTGTCTTCTTGTTTCCATTAGTTGTAAAATTTCTTCAGTCATCCATGTCTTACGGCCAACTTTCTTTACTTTTGGAATAGTTTTTTCTGCTGCACAACTGATTGAATTCTTCAGCATTTCCCATTGATCATCTACATCTTGAAATAGGATCTCTAGATCAGACAATAAATCAAATTTGTTCTTTACTTCTATGTTAAAATTATCTTGTATTTCTTTGTCAGTTTTCAATTTGCACAAGTCATATTTAGGGTTTCCTGCTGTATACTTGACTTTCTTTAACTTTACCCTCAATGTGCCAGTAATTAATCTGTGATCACTGTAACAGTCTGCATTTGGAACTGTTTTTACAACTGTTAATGCATTTCGAAACCTTTTGCTCATCAGGATGTAATCTATCTGGTTTTTAATCCTGCTGTCTGGACTCCTCCATGTCCATAATCTTCTAGGATGTTGTTTAAACCAGGTGTTTCCTACAACCAATTCTTGTTCTTTTGCCCATTCTACAAGTCTGTAACCTCTTTCATTTCTCTCTCCCAAACCATGGTTGCCTACACTGTATCCATCGCTTTGCTTTCCTATTTTTGCGTTGAAATCACCCATTATGATATTTATTTCTGATTTTTTACAGTTCTTCAAAGCAGACTCCATGTCATTATAAAATGCATGTATACTTTTCACTTCTACTGAAATATGCCTTTCGTGATCAGGATGACGGTATATACATTCACTCACGCTCAGATGGTGGCCTCTATAATGCTCAGAGATTGAAGGCCAAGACCAAAATTAGGAGGGTACTAATCAGAGAGTTGCTTTATGCGGATGATGCTGCGATTACGACCCACTCTGAGGAAGAATTACAACATCTACTATCTGCATTCTCCAATGCTTGTTCTGAATTTGGTTTAACAATTAATAAAAAGAAGACAGATTATGTCACAAGGTGCACATGGTGTACCATCAATCTTTATTGATGACGCCGAACTGGAGATAGTAGACCATTTTACATATCTAGGATCAGAGGTAAATAGCAAATTATCCCTTGATCAGGAAATCAACATCAGGATTGGCAAGGCAGCGACAACAATGAACATGTTAGCAAAACGAGTGTGGGAGAACAGGAAACTTACTGCCAAAACAAAAGTCCTCGTCTACCAAGCCTGTGTCCTTAGTACTCTTCTTTATGGCAGTGAAACCTGGACAACTTACTCACGCCAAGAGAAACGTTTAAATAGCTGCTTTCATATGGGGTGTCTGCGAAGAATACTTGGTATTAAGTGGCAAGACAAAATCACAAATACTGAAGTATTAGAAAGATCAGGTTGTGTGACGATGTATTCCATGCTCAGTCTTTGTAGACTTAGATGGATAGGACATGTTAGGAGGATGGATGATGGTAGAATACCAAAGGATATCTTTTTGGTGAATTACAGACGGGTAGGAGATCTCAGAGTCGGCCTCTACTACGATACAAAGATGTGTGTAAGCGGGACATAATTGATACAGGCATAGATAATGTACATTGGGAGCAAGTCGCAGCTGAACGTGTTGCGTGGAGGGCAAACATCAGAAATGGAATAAAGACAAAAGAGAAAATGATTGCAGATAAAGCACACATAGAGCGTGAGAGACGTAAGATGGTGCACAATGGTGGAAATGACGATGTTTTCACATGCATCTACTGTGGGCAAACATTTGCAGCAAGAATTGGCCTTACCAGCCACACTCGCCACCGCCAAGGGTCGTAGTTATTAAGCCCTTTTGAAGCACAATGTACCAAACTATCGTCTGTTAAGACGGAAAGGTGCCTGTCAGCGACTTGTGCGCTGCAGATTATCAAGACTCCCCTACTTTCGCACTGCATGAAATAACAACTCGTGACATTTGCGAAAGGAATGCAATTTATTCAGAGCCGACATTTAAATGGCTCTACGAGCGTTGTACTTCATCATCAACATACAACATGAATGCATTGACATGATGATAGATGATGCTGGTATTTCACAATCTAAATGAACAGCCCTATGTTTGCCTATTGCCTAGAAACTATAGCATTGGTCAAGGATACGTCTGCTCTCTCTACCGTCTCCAGTCAGTCTGTCCACACGCTACACATTGCGTGGACAAGCACGGACACTCTTCTCCGTGCAGCAGCTATTATTGCGTGCATGGTCTCGTCAGCACGCTGGCCTGTGAGTACAAGTAACCGGGTCCTTCACGGTACTCGCAAGGACAAGCTTCCCAATTGCTTGGGGAAAGCCCTCGCTCACTTGTACTCCTCGACCTCTGGTCTGACACAATTGTGTCTCCTTGTGAGGCTATTAATAGCGCTCGTGTCTCTCCTGTCTGGTGTCCCCCTACTAGACTAGTGTTAACTCCTATTGCCTTATTAAGGCCTTATTGGGGATGTTGACAGTGCCAATGATACTATATATATATATATATATATATATATATATATATATATATATATATATATATATATATATATATATATATATGGCAAAATCTTAACTAAAATAAATAAATTTAGAGTAGGAACATGGAATGTTAGGACATTAAATGAGCTAGGAAAGTTGACCAATGTTCTAAGAGAGATGGATAGCATGAAAATGAATATACTAGGCGTTAGTGAGATGAGATGGAAGGGATCTGGCAAAATTATAGCTGACAATCACACAATAATTTATTCTGGAGGGGATACACATGAAAAAGGTGTAGGAATAATATTAGACGAAAAAACAGCCAAGTCAATTAATGGATACTGGTGTATTTCAGACAGAGTTATTATGGTAAAAATCAAAGGCAAACCAATAGACATAAATATTATACAAGTATATGCACCAACAGCAAGCAGTAGTGATGAAGAAATACAACACTTTTACGATGAAATAGAAATGGCGATGGCTCAAATTGGATCACAAGAAATAAAGATAATACTTGGTGATTTTAATGCAAAAGTAGGAAAGGGAAAAATGGAGGATGTAGTGGGGAATTATGGTTTAGGTACAAGAAATGAAAGAGGGGAAAAGCTAATAGAATGGGCAAATATCAATGATATGATAATTGGAAACACATGGTTTAAACACCATAAAAGACGACTGTACACATGGATAAGCCCTGATAAGAAAATACGCAACCAAATTGACTACATACTAATTAATAAAAGATTTAGAAATGCTTTAATTAATGTAAAGACAATGCCTGGTGCTGACTGTAATAGTGATCATGTACCACTATGTGGACAAATAAAAGTAAGATTAAAGAGAGGGAAAAAAATGGTTAAGAACATGAGACTTAATAAAGAGGTTCTGAAAATAGATAAAGAAATGCAAGAACAATACAGAGTGACTGTGAAAAATAGGTACAATGCAATAACTAAAATACAGAGTATAGATGAACAATGGGAAATGTTAAGGGACTCCATTCATCAAACTAGCAAAGAAGTATTACCGGAGAGAGGCAAAATAGCTAAGAAAAAATGGATGAATGAAGATATCTTAAAACTGATGGACAAAAGAAAACAGAGTAAAAATGACAAACAAGAATACGCTAAGATAAATAAAGAAATAAAAGATAAATGTGGGAAGGCTAAAGAAAGTTGGTTAAACGAGCAATGCAAAAAAATTGAATTAAATTCCATTAAAGATACAAAAAATATGCACAGACAAATCAGTGAGCTTACAGGAAGAAAAATAAGAATAAATACAGGGTGTTTGAAATCAAAAACAGGAAAGATAATATTAGAGGAAGATGCTATAATGAAGAGGTGGAATGAGTATATAAGAGAATTATATGAAGGAGAAAGGGAAGAATTAACAGAAGATAGTAACTTAGAAGGTCCACCTATTCTGAAAGAAGAAGTCGCTGACGCTATGAAACGTATGAAGAAAGGAAAAACAGCTGGGCCAGATGAAATCACAATAGAAGAATTAGAAGTATTGGGAGAATTTGGAGTAAATATATTAACCAAAATGTTGAATGATATTTACAGCAGTGGATATTTACCCAGTGATATACTGAAATCTGTATTTATAGCTATACCAAAAAGACCGGGAGCAATTGATTGTGAAGATTTTCGTACAATTAACCTAATAAACCATATCACTAAGCTTCTACTCAGAATCATAATGAGAAGAACCAAAAAGAAAATAAAAATGGAAATTAGTGAAGAACAGTATGGATTTGTGGAAGGAAAGGGCACAAACAATGCAATTTATACATTACGGACACTAATAGAAAGGTCAATAGAGAAACAGAGAGACATATATTTGTGCTTCATAGATTATACTAAGGCATTTGATAAAGTAAAAATGATGAACTGATTAAAATGTTGGAAGATATCAACACTGATGGAAAAGATTTAAGAATAATAAAGAATATTTACAGGAACCAAGTAGCAGCAATTAAAATGGGAAATAAAGAGGGTAGTTACAAACAGATAAAGCTAGGAGTACGACAAGGGTGTGTCTTGTCACCAGATCTTTTCTCCCTGTATAGCGAAGTAATAATGAGAGAGATCAAAGAGATGCCAGGAATACTAGTTGGAGGTTATAATATAAATAATATACGCTATGCAGATGACACAGTATTGGTGGCGGATAATTCAACAGACCTACAACAATTATTAGACGTTGTAGTAACAGAGAGTGCAAGGAAAGGACTCTCCTTGAATATCAAGAAAACAGTAACAAGGTAATATCAAAGAAAATGGTGACACCAAAATGTGACATAGAAATAGAAGGGAAAATCCTTAACCAAGTTGATAATTTTAGATACCTAGGGGCATTTATAACATCAGATGGAAGATGTACAACAGAGATTAGGAGCAGAATAGGGCAGGCAAAAGCCGCATTTCAGAAAATGAAGAGTATCTTATGCAATAAGTCACTATCACTGAATGTAAGAAAGAGAGTGCTGAAATGCTATGTAGAACCAGTTTTGCTGTATGGCAGTGAATCTTGGAATGTAAATGAACAAATTAAGAAGAAATTAGAAGCAACAGAGATGTGGTTCCTGAGACGAATGTTGCGAATTCCTTGGACTGCCAGAGTAACTAACGACGACTGCCTGAAACAGGCTAACGAAACTAGAACATTATATACAACAATAAGACAGAGACAAACAGCTTTCCTCGGTCATGTGATGAGAAGAGAGGCATTGGAGAACATCGTAACAACTGGAAAGATCGAGGGGAAGAGAGGCAGAGGTAGACCAAGAGAAGTGATGCTGGATGGATTGAGATGGTGGCATGGAGGAATATCAGCAGCAGAGTTGATCCAGAAAACCAAAGACCGAGATCTATGGAGAGCCATGAACGCCTACGCCAGCCGGCACGGCACTTGATGATGATGATGATATATATGTGACATGTTCGATTGAGACAGAGGACCTAGTTAGTAGTGTTCTCTGGAAATATATCTTGAATAATAAATATACAAGATAAAGGATATGATTTTGCACGTTTTTGTCTAGAGGTCTCTCAAATGAGATAATCATTCCCGCATAGCCCTTTTGGAGAACCATTTTTCCCTTGGCTCTGAACCCCCACTGTGAGACTACCAAGTATCTACACAGAAATTTATAAAAGAAGAAAAAGGTTCCCTCAAGGCCAAAAGGAGATCTGAACTATTCGCCCCTGTACAACTGAGGATCCATCTCACTCATTATAATGTTGCCAGTGTGCTATTTGTCCGTCACATTAGATCTTCCCTTATTTTGTTTGTGTCAGTGTGACCTATATCAGTTGTCCAAGTATACCTTAGGACTTTTGGATTCAATATTAGTCGACAAACTCAACAATAACTGTACATAACATCTGTTGAACATGACAGGTTCTTGACAAAAGTGGGACATACATTCACATGGAATAGTTTACACTGGAAACCATCGACCTGGTTTGTATCAACAGTGGCTGTGTCACCAGGACAGCAAGCCGTCCAGGCGATGAGGACAGTGCTATTGATCTGGCGCTAGTTTCACCTTCACTCACTACAGTGTGTAGATGGGGTGTCCTAGGACACCATGGCAGCGACCACCACCCATGCAGCATATTGGTGGAGAAAGGCAGAACCAGGCAGCACAAGCTAAAGGTAAAGACGTTCCAGTATGACAGTACAGGGCAAGATGTGGTGAGTAAAATAAGACGTGACAAGCGCAGAACGTTTCAGGGCAGGAAGAAAAGGAAAAAAAGCTGGGAGCAGCCACCGTGGTGGAGTTTCGAGGTGGAGAAGGCTTGGGTGGATAAGCGTAGTGCTGTAAGGAGATGGCAAAATGCCAAGAAGAACAGAGCTGGTCATCCTAGTCCCTGCTTGCACTTAGAAAGAGAGATGCACACAAAAGTAAGCTATTTCAAAAAACTGGTCACGGTGGTTAAAAGCGAAAAATGGGCAGAGGTGTGTCAAAGAGTAAGCACAGACAAGTCACTGAAATTGTTCTGGCGACTACATAAAAGCATGAGTGGTGTAGTCAAGAATAAGAGCATTTCTGACTTCCAAGGTGCTGACCTCATCTGGCAGAGGACTGACGAGGACAAGGGCAAAGCCCTCTTTGAACGCTACCTTGAGCAGAGCAACCAGACAGACATGGGAGGCCGGAATCTGGCCAAGGAGGTCACCTCAGACAGATGCAAGGCCCAGAACACTTCGGATGAAGACACAGTGACAGTGCAAGAAATCAAGGCTGTGCTTCGACGATCAAAAAACAGTGCTCCAGGTCCTGATGGCATAAGATACGACGACATAAATAGGTGTACCGACAATGAGCTAGAGAAACTAGCAGACATGTACAACAACAGTATAGGGAGTGCTAGCATCAAGGAGGAATGGTTACACAGCTATCTGATTCCCTTGCCGAAGCCTGACAAAGACCACAAGAAAATTCAGGGATATCGAATTATAACCATGCAGAATACAATAGGCAAGCTGCTGGAGAAGGTAATTGCCAGGAAAATATCAAGCCAACTAGAGAGGCAAGGTGTTTTCCCACCTACCCTGGGTGGGTACCGTCCAAAAAGAGAAACCTGGACCAATGCAGCAGTCTTTGCCCATGATGTCTATGAAGGTTTCCACTCAGGCACTGAAACCGTTGCTGCAGCGATTGATCTTGAGGACGCATACAACAGAGTACCACTGGATTTTTTAATGTTTCAGCTTCTTGAACTAAACGTAAGTCCATTCCTCCTTAGTTGGATCGCTGCAGCTCTCTTCCAACGGAAAGTAGTTTTTAGATGTGGCAGTTGGACTTCGGAACCAACAACAATATATCCTGGCCTACCACAGGGATCACCATTATCTCCGGTACTGTTCAACGCCTACACAGTGAGAATCACCAGTGAGCAGATCACTGGACCTGGCAGGACATTGTCATATGCCGATGATGTTTTAGTGTATCGTCAGGGTAAGGATAGAGAGGAGGTTGCTGTGGAGCTACAAACCGAACTCAATCGCATAAGTACTTGGTGTGATGAAGCTGGGGCAATGGTCAACCCAACAAAGGCAACAGTGACTTGGTTCTCGTTGAATAATCATATTGTCAACAATCCAACACCAACTGTAATGCTGTGTTCAGAGACGGTGGAAAGAACGCAGGCAATGAATTACCTGGGGATACGGTTTGATCGAAGCCTTGCTTATAATGTGCACATAGACCAGGTGATAACAAAGGCCAAGCGGGGTTTGGCAGCGATGCGGGTGATGGCGGCAGCAAACTGTGAGCAGCGCCATCTATGTCTTCTGTACGAGGGGCTGGTCATGTCTGTTTTGGAGTATGCAATGGCAATCCTGACTGTCAGCCATAAGCAGATAGAAAGGATGGAAAGGATACAGAATGAAGCTATGCGCATTATTCTTGGATGTACAAGAGATACAGCATGCAGGGCGATGCGCTACCTTCTTGATTTTCCAACCATTGAAGAGAGAATGCAAGTTTGCAGGGCACGCGCCTACCTCAGAATTAACGCAAACACACAGCATCCACTGCATAGTGAAATTAGGAAGGTGAAGGGCAGCAGGTTAAAAAGAGGACGGTCGTGGATGGGTCAAGCCGAGGACATTCTTCAACAGGTGTGTTCACTTGAGGACTTAGAACCTGGCGAGGAGTGGGTGCAAGTGCCAACAGACTTCTGCACATCCTTTTCAGTTTGCATCCAACTAGATAGAAAATGCAGACAAGAAAATCCGGCTGCTGTTGAGGCTGAAGTACAAGCGTTGATTTTCGAGAATTCGCTAGACAGTGACGCGGTCATCTACACAGATGGGTCGGTCATCCGACATGTGAGAAGCTCATGGGCCTTTACAGCTCGGGCCGGAGGGAGAATTGTGAAGGAGGACTCTGGTGCTTTCACTGAAACCACAAGTAGCCTGACCATGGAAGTCATGGCAGTAAGTAAAGCAATAACATGGCTCGAGACACAGACATTCACTAGGGCTTGTTTCCTTAGCGACTCAATGAACATGATCAAGAGGATAGAGGAGGGGTCGATCCGAAGAGAATGGTTGCTGCCTCTGAAGCGGTCTCGGCTGGCAAAGATTAGTTTCATCTTCGTGCCAGGGCATGCGGGAGTACAAGGAAATGAGCGGGCTGACAAGCTCGCAGGTGAGGCTACTGTTGAGGGCGGACGCGCCATGGACCAGGCTGACATTCTGAATGCTCTACGAGAAGTGAGACTTTTGCAAGAACCAAGTGATGACTGTGAATCTACAACAATGGCCAGACTGCGAGAGCAGCAAATTAAAAGAGGGGTGGCCAAACAAGAACACTACGCAGGAAGCCAAAGAAGATTGATAAACCAACACAGAACTGGCGTCGTTAGCCGCTACACGCTGCGGGATTTGCTGAGGAGGGGATCCGAGCACTTATGGACTGAATGGTCCGATGTGCAACGAGGATGATCTGTCGACTAACTAACTAACTAACTAACACCACAATGGTACAAGACATACATCATGAGAGATACTTGACAACATCTATACAAGACTTTTCACAATCTCTGTAACAAACCACAGTAAATTTAAGACATTCACCAGAGACAATACTTGACAGTAACTGTACCAGACATACTCCTGAGACATGTACTTAAAACACTGGTTCATTAACATTCTTTATTGAGCTGCTGGTGGATCGAGTGAAGACCAATGGTTCATCTTTGTGACATATCTGCACTTCAATAAATACATACATAATGTACAATCATGCAGAACATGCATGCAGATAAACATGATACAACAACTCCTAAGTACTCCACCAACTGATCAATAACTCACCTCCTCCTCTCCTCTCTAACTACACTACTGATTCACTGTATCTATCATCAATCTCTTCAAGTCTTCATTCACAAACACTGTGTGAGCACCAGGCTGGAGATTAACTAAGATAAGTCCTAGATAAACAATCCAATGCACTAGTCATTTCACCAGTTTTCTTGAATGGGGTTAACAACCAGAGACTTGTTGTTTTCTTTCTCAGATGATACTGATAATTTATGATCACTGTCTGGATCACTATAAGAATCTCTATAATCACATTAATGTAATGCTTAATAACTGTTTTTCTCCCATTTTTCATTCAGCGGTTAGAGAGCTGAGATAAAAGCCTCCAAGAAATTCCTACATTTTGGATTCTATTAGAATAAGTGTTCCATTGGGGCACAGGTTTTCTTTCCATGAGCCTGACCGAGACAAACTGTAGACAGGGGTCTTCTTTATTAAAAAGCATGGTTCACTGTGCACCAAGACAGGTTCACCAATGTCGACCATTCCTGCTTTCTGTTTAAAAACAGTTACTTTCATTTGACTGGGGCCAAAGGTTGTCATGAAAATAAAAGCTGGCAATTCAGCCTGTGTTCATCTGTGATTTTCCCTGGATTACACTTATAGGGAGTAGTTCTGGGTCTTGGGACTTCTGGTTAGTTGTCCCAGATGATATATGAAAGGCCTCTCCACCATCCTCTCTGTTCTCTGTTGATATACAAAATGGCACAACATCTCTTTACATTCGTTAAAAGATAATGTTATCATACATCACATACACAGATGGAGATGGGGAGGAAAGGGAGGATGTTGACCAAACACACCTCTCCTGGTTGATGATGAAGTGTATTTCACTCTGATGTACTGTGGGTGATATGTTTTCATTATTCACCTTTATCTGTGGTAATCACAAGCGTATATGCTGAGACAAGGGTAGCCTACACAATTACAAGCATTTATGTTGTCCTAGTTCTTACAATGTTTAAACCACAGTAGACCTGGGCACAATGAGGAACAGACACAGTAAAGCAAGCAGGCAAGCAGCATGAGCAAGCATTGTGACATAGCAACATGAGACAGGCATTGTGAGTCAGCACATGAACAGGCATGTTGAGGAAAATGGAAAATAGGCATTTACAACAGCAATATGCAATATGTATTAACTAATGGCATTTATCCAATTAGCAGACCAGACATCCATTCCAATGGTTGTCATGTTGGTACATGAATGTCCTATTCCATACACACTCACACAGCAATGCCAGACCTCACCCCTTTCAGACCAGACTTGGCTCACAAGTACATCACATCATCATGTGTTCTTCCCCCACTGAGTAATGTCCATATCTACTACAGTAGGTAAAGAAGCCAAATTGCATAAGCAATTGTTCTCATATGCACCAAAGCACATATGGGAAAAACATGTTTAGTCCTTGTAAATTTGCATGAGCCATACATTATATTCAGCCGGCTAAGACACAGGTACACACACCTATTTTCCTTTTAGGAACTAGTTTATATGAACCAACCAACAGTAGAGGTACCAGTGTAATACTTCAGAGAGAAATTATATTAATTCTCCTGAGCGTAATCTAGCCACCAGGCATCACATGAACTTTGCAATTTTGGCGTGCCATACACGTCCATATACATATGGATATTGAAGCATCTTTCTTTCTACCAAATGTGAGAGGCTACTTAGCAAATCACCAGCTCACTCACTCCAACATTCTCAGCATTTACAAAGGAACTTGTACATGTTTACATCACACATTCCGATCCAGACTGCCAAATGTTAACTCGCAAGAGCAGTGTACAGTTGGGTTAAGAATGAGTCATGCTAGGCATTTAGAATGCACAAATGGTTTGCGAATTTGCATTGAGTGTACTTTACAATCATCAAGCATATGTAACCAGTCACAACAGGGGAATGATATGCACTTGGAGTATACAGCGTGCAAGACCTGACAGGTTGAAGAAGCAGTATTCAGAATACTGGCACACAGAAGTTCTGTTTTCACTTTCACATTTTCTTCATAAAATACTCTTATATTCTTCTCTTTCGTTCACTAGGCATAACCACAACATTAAAGTATGTTTTAAAGTGGTACCTGTTATTCCAGAGAACAATATTTTACTGAATCTTTAAGGGCATTTTGGGTCCCCACATCACAAATAGCGACTGCTCCGGGTGGAATCCTGGCTCAAACTACCAGATATTCAAATGTGGCCCAGTGAATAGCGTGGGCTGTCACGTATTAGCCAATGAAAAAGCGAGCGTATACCGCTGCCCTACCCCACCGCGTTCTGGAACCTACGAATCTAAGAATAGTCCTGCTATCTGGATGGTCTCCGTTCAAAGTTAAAAGTATTTTTATGAATGTGTTGGACTGGGAATGTGGATGTCTGATCCATCATGTCACAATATATATATATATATATATATATATATATATATATATATATATATATATATATATATATATACATCCATCATGTGTCATGCCGGTAAGAGTGGGCAGTCATGTTATGCCATCTCAATCGATCACCAGAGTCGTGGATCAGCTCCGTGTTCCTGTCTCGACCATGCCATGTGGCCAAGCCATCCAGGTATTTACTTCTCGGTCTTCCCCTTGGTCTCTTCCCTTCCATCTTACCAGTCGTCACCGAGTTCTCCAATTCATTTCTTCTCATAACATGCCCAAAAAATCTTGACTGTCTACGTCTAATGACTCTAATCAGTTTACGATCTTCATTTGTTTCTTGAAGGACTTGTTCATTGGTTTTTCTGTCTGTCCATGGTATTCTTTGCATTTTCCTCAGAAACCACATTTCCACAGCCATCAGCTGTTTTTCAGCTTGACTGCTTATTGTCCACGCTTCACATCCATACAAAAGTATAGGTTCTATGTAGCACCTCAACACTTTTTCTTGTTTCAATTGATATCTTTTTATTGGTATATATATATACTAGCTGACCCGGCCCGGCTTCGCCCAGCCCCTGGCGGGGATCTATCTATCTATCTGTCTGTCTGCTTGTCTGTCTGTCTGTCTGACCCGGCACAGCTTCGCCCAGCTCCTGGTGGGGAGCATCTTATTTAATTCATATAAGTAGTCATATAAGCTCCCGTTCCCGTTCCCGACTATCTGTCTGTCTGTCTATCTGTCTGACCCGGCCCGGCTTCGCCCAGCCTCTGGTGGGGAGCATCTCATTTAATTCATATAAGTAGTCATATAAGTTCCCGTTCTTGACTATCTGTCTGTCTGTCTATCTGACCCGGCGCGGCTTCACCCAGCTCCTGGCGGGGAGCGTCTCATTAAATTCATATAACAAAAAAAATTAACTTAAGAATGTCCTTCCACACACCATCCATTATTTTTAATGAAAACTGTTTTTAATCACCTACATGACTGTAGATAACTTCTTTAAACATAAAAAGATGAGTTAGAAAATTTTCACTATTTAAATAGATGCATTATTTTTATGAAAACTTTGAAAATGCCTTAAAGATTATATCATTATTTATTATAATGCATATGCCTGTAAATAACTGTAGACAAAGAGTTTATAAACCTTTGAAAACAATGCAACAATATATATATAAAATATATATCAATGCTATTAAAAGTTATGCCCCTTGAAATAACTTTTCTTAAGTTAAATCCCCTCGCTATATATAAATGATAATGTAAATTAAAATATTAAATTTTAGTAAGTAAATAGCTGATTGTACTCTAACAAACTATGACAGTTGGCTGCACAGGAATGAAAAGAAAACATGTAGAAAATATCATCTCAATCGGATGGAACGTTATCGAATGCATCACATACATCCCTACATACATTGATACATTGTCTTTTATATATATAGATATATATACATATATATATATACCAATAAAAAGATATCAATTATATATATATATATATATATATATATATATATATATATATATATATATATATATATATATATATATATATATATAAAACTAAAATCTATTACTTATATACAGCGCAGACCTGATAAGGGGAACTCTCCTGGAACCCAAGAAATAGTTCTTCTTATCAGACATTCCTCTTATAATAGACAACAGACAAAAACGAAAAATTACTGGGGATAAACAAATTGCTGTTCACAACAGAAATTCGCCACATCAGAAATTGCCTTAAGCAGTTTGCACGTTATATATACATATAATGGATTTTTGTTCTACTTACATACTCCTTAATCTTTCCCCACATCTCTCTGGAGCCATGCTTCCACATTAAGTGTGAAATCTTCTTCTTCTTTTCGTTCATCCGGAGTGTTTTTTCAGATGTGATTGCGGTGTGCGTTAGGCACCCTTGAGTTGAAAACCCTTAGGTCACACATCCGGCTTTCGCGTGCATGTTTTACCAGGTTAGCAATCCTGGGAGACTCTCACTTTTGTGGTACCGTCCACATCCCAGCTGGTCAAGTTCGAACAGTCGAGGACTTCGGTCATCCCTCAAGAGAAGGAAGGCACAGTCCATAGCATTTTCCGCCATCCTAGGTTGCTTCCATAGTTGCAGGGCCGACACATAGCGCCCTGATACTGGGCTCACCGAGCGAGGGAATGGTCACGTCATGCTCATGGCTGCTTTAATTCCTCACTTCAATATATTGGTCATTTCGTTTGCCCCGGGCCGTTCCTGCACAAACCAGACAGGTCTGCAGAAGATATTCACTCAGCGAGTTTTCGCACATGTGCTTGTCGTTGCGCCCGTCAGAGCTGTTCCAGGCACGACAGACATTCGGAAAACTACCTAGTCAGAGCTGTTCCGAACAAGAGCGGCATTCGGAAACTAGGTAGTCAGAGCTGTTCCTAGCACGAGAGACATTCGGACGAGACATTTCACTCGGACGTAAATGCGTAGTGTCAATTTTTAGTTTGCCACCCGTAGGACGACACTTCCGACTTCCGGCGGGCATTTTTTGAGGTTAGCCTTCCTCTGGTTTCGAGGCACGGTAGACTGTTGTAATGTCACCCACATCTCAGCTGGTCAAGATAGAACGATCAACGGTATCGCGGTCGGCCCTCAAGGGAAGGCAGGGGCAGACCATGGGCATTATCTCGCTATCCAAGGAGGCTTCCATAATTGCAGAGCCGGCACATATTGCTCTGAGACTGGGCTCACCCAAGGAGTTTCCACGTCCTGCTCATGGCTGCTTTAGTTCCTCACTTCCATGTGTTGGGCATCCCGCTTGCCACTGATCGCTCAAGTACACACCAGGAGCGGTCAGACTGCGAGCGACATCCACTCGGTAAGCTTTTGCTTGTGACTTCAGACCACGCAATAGAACTCACTCGGCGTGCGTTCCATTTCGCGTTGTTGAGACGTTCTTCCACTTTTGTCAACACTCTCTATGAGTTAGATACAGACAGTTTCCGTAACCATGTCCTTCGACTGGGGCTCTTTTCTGACTTTTTTGTACTCGCTCACGAGGTAGGCTACATGTGCTGCCGGCTCAGCACCTTACCTTCGTGCAGCAGTGAACGAGAAACGGCCAGGCCCTCTCATCCGGGAATCCCTCATATCCCCCAGCTGAGAGCCTTCGAACATGTATCAGACCTGAGCATGTAGCTTGCTCAGTATCACGTTTCTATTTTCCGGTAGACGCGTATCGGCCTGGCTCTCAGATCCGAGGGTTTGTGGCTTTGAGGCGTTCAGCCACAGCCCTCGACAGGGAGCCTTAAGAGTTTTGTCCGGACCAAAAACGTCTGCCTTCGTGCACCTTTTAAAGTTTTGACTGTTATCCTCAGTCTATACCTGCAGAGCAGCAGGTTGTGTCTCTCTTAGTCTGGTCCCTATCCCATAAGCTGTCCGATATGTAGTTTTTCATCCATTGGCAAGCAAATGGGGTCGATGGGACACGCAAGCTCCCCCACCACGTCAAGGTGGAGACACATCAGGGGAGAAGTGTGAAATGATATGATAAAAGAGCACAAGAAGAAACAGTCTTGACGTTGAGAGGAATTAGGGTGCTGTCCTACACACCTGACTTATTTCTTACAAGCACTGAAAACTATATTTAATAAGGCTGATAGTATCATAAGGAAGAATGGTTACTCAATAAAAATAAGTATAAGAATGAAAGAAGCCATGATGATAATGGTGATAATTATAGCCGTAATAGCTTACTATGTTTCCTCTTTAAAAATGTAAAATTAATATGTTCGCTCATAGTCGGAATTGAAGCAGGTAAATATCTCACTGTCTTGAAAATTTTGCTTAGCATTCCACATATTCTGTGAAAGAAATATAAAGCATAGGTAGCAATATATTCAAGGGTAATCTGCTGTACAGTGTGTTGTATATTGTGTTCTACAATGTTTGTATGACTTTCAACCATAAAGAAGACCTCTGAACAGGGATTGAGAAATACAGGGCAGCAAGCTGCTGGACATGTTTACCTGGCAACTGAATTTTAAAATTCAGTTCTAAAGTATAAACATGTTTACTCCTGAGAAATAGAGAATGGCTATTTGATTATTTTTTGTTTTGTCTACCCCCGCCTCTGAACACATCTTCAACACTTGATTACTGAACAACAACAAAAAAACATCAATTAACATCAATCTAACCTGTACCATAACTTCATCATCTTCAAAAACGTTTTTAAATGGGGCGGGCACTTAAGCTTATAGCAAATGAGAAAATGAAACTATGACAGCAACATTTGTGCATTAGTGATATTAGTGGTACAAGCACCAACCATTATGCTAACAGTGCAGTTCTATTAAACAGTGATACAGGAATATTTTTCTTTTTCAAAATGGTGTTTGACAAGGCTGTATCTTGTTCCCCAATACTTTTTACATACATCTATAAGACATGGTAGTTCTCAATGAACATAAAATGTCTAAATCTTAAGAACCTAAATATTTTTGATGATATTCATCTTATATCAGGCACAGAATCAGAATTCTAAAAACTGACAAGATTAATGAAGTCAGCATTACCTATTCGGATGGAAATTAGTTCAGAAAGAAAGTAAGACACTTGTAAACAGCTATAACAACATGAAAAATCAACATCATGCTGAATGCTAAGAAAGATTCAAGCATAGTCCATACAAGTGCTACTACTTCTAGTGCATTGACTGATTTTTGCATGTGGATAAGCGTTTCCTATTACCAGTGTCCCTTGCCATCAGGCAAACCCACTTTGACTTGTAATTTACGACCCCAAGTCAAGAACGAGAAGTCAACATTTTAGTCCAACTGACCGGTGCAGAGGCTGAACCTGCTACCTCGGCATCAACACACTAGATGTTTAAGAACAGGTGCACTTATCCATTCGGCCATGCTGACCATCAATAAATAAAATGTTGAAATGAGTACCTTAAAATATAACAGGTCCACTTATTTGTAGTGGTGGATGATCAGGAAAAGAGATAAAGATAAGACTGGGGTTGGCCTTATCTGCCATGACAAAATAAATGTAATACAAACGAGCTATGGTATTAGCATTCCTGTGAAAATCAGCCTGCAGAAATCTCTTCATACATACTCATCATCATCAAGTGCCCTGCCAGCTGGCATAGGCATTCATGGCTCTCCACAGATCTCGGTCTTTAGTTTTCTGGATCAACTCTGCTGATGATATTCCTCCATGCCACTGTCTCAATCCATCCAGCATAATTTATCTTGGTCTGCCTCCCTTCCCCTCGATCTTTCCAGCTGTCACAATGTTCTCCAATGCCTCTCTTCTCATCACATGACCGAAGAAAGATGTTTGTCACTTTCTTATTGTTGTATATAATGTTCTAATTTCATTAGCCTGTTTCAGGCAGTCATTGTTAGTTACTCTGGCAGCCCACGGAATTCACAACATTCGTCTCAGGAACCACATCTCTGTTGCTTCTAATTTCTTCTTAATTTGTTCATTTACATTCCAAGATTCACTGCCATACAGCAAAATTGGTTCTACATAACATTTCAGCACTCTCTTTCTTACATTCAGTGATAGGGACTTATTGCATAAGATATTCTTCATTTTCTCAAATGCGGCTTTTGCTTGCCCTATTCTGCTCTTAATCTCTGTTGTACATCTTCCATCTGATGTTATAAATGCCCCTAGGTGTCTAAAATTATCCACTTGGTTAAGAATTTTTCCTTCTATTTCTATGTCACATTTTGGTGTCACCATTTTCTTTAATATCACCATTGTTACTGTTTTCTTGATATTCAAGGAGAGTCCTTTCCTTGCACTCTCTGTTACTAAAATGTCCAACAATTGATATAGGTCTGCTGATTTATCCACCACCAATACTGTTGCATAGCATAGCATATATTATTTATATTGTAACCTCCAACTAGTATTCCTGGCATCTCTTTGATCTCTTTCATTATTACTTCGCTATATAGGGAGAAGAGATCTGGTGACAAGACACACCCCTTTCGTACTCTGTTCATAACTAACCTCTTTATTTCCCATTCTAATTGCTACTACTTGGTTCCAGTAAATATTCTTTATTATTCTTAAATCTTTCCCATCAATGCTGATATCTTCCAACATACAGTTCAACATACAGTTGGGATCAGTTCATCATGCTTTACTTTATCAAATGCCTTAGTATAATCTATGAAGCACAAATATATGTCTGTTTCTCTATTGACCTTTCCATAATGTACATATTGCATTGTTTGTGCCCTTTCTCTCCACAAATCCATACTGTTCTTCACTTATTTCCATTTTTATTTTCTTTCTGGTTCTTCTCATTATGATTCTGAGTAGAAGCTTAGTGATACGGTTTATTAGGTTAATTGTACGAAAATCTTCACAATCAATTGCTCCTGGTCTTTTTGGTATAGCTATAAATACAGATTTCAGCATATCACTGGTTAAATATCCACTGCTGTAAATATCATTCAACATATTGGTTATTATATCTAATCCAAATTCTCCCAATACTTCTAATTCTTCTATTGTGATTTCATCTGGCCCAGCTGTTTTTCCTTTCTTCATATGTTTCATAGCATCAGCGACTTCTTTTAGAATAGGTGGACCTTCTAAGTTACTTTCTTCTGTTAATTCTTCCCTTTCTCCATCATACAATTCTCTTATATACTCATTCCACCGCTTCATTATAGCACCTTCCTCCAATAATATCTTTCCTGTTTTTTATTTAAAACACACTGTATTTATTCTTATTTTTCTTCCCGAGAGCTCACTGATTTGTCTGTGCATATTTTTTGTATCTTTAATGGCATTTAATTCAATTATTTTGCACTACTCGTTTAACCAACTTTCTTTTGCCTTCACACATTTATCTTTTATTTCTTTATTTATCTTAGCGTATTCTTGTTTGACATTTTTACTCTGTTTTCTTTTGTCCATCAGCCTTAACATTTCTTCATTCATCCATTTTTCTTAGCTATTTGGCTTCTCTCAGGTAATATTTCTTTGCTATTTGATGAATGCGATCCTTTTAACATTTCCTATTGTTCATTTATACTCTGTATTTTATCTATTGCATTGTACCTATTTTTCAGTCACTCTGTATTGTTCTTGAATTTCTTTACCTACTTTCAGAACCTCTTTAATAAGTCTCATGTCCCTAATAATTTTTTCCCTCTCTTTAATCTTACTTTTATTTGTCCACATAGTGATACATGATCACTATTACAGTCAGCATCAGGCATTGTCTTTACATTAATTAAAGCAGCATAGCTTTTCCCACGTGTATAGTCGTCTTTTATGGTGTTTAAACCATGTGTTTCCAATTATCATATCATTGATATTTGCCCATTCTTCTTCTTCTTCTGCATTCATCCGGAGTTTTTTTCCCAGATGTGATTGCGTTGTGCATGTTTACAGCAGAGCTGCGTACTTGCGCCGTTAGGCCGACACATCCAACTTCTGCGGGAATTTGTTGACCGGGTTAACCTTCCCTGATTTTTTTGCCCATTCTATTAGCTTTTCCCCTCTTTCATTTCTTGTACCTAAACCATAATTCCCCACTACATCCTCCATTTTCCCCTTTCCTACTTTTGCACACCAAGTATTATTTTTATTTCCTGTGATCCAATTTGAGCCATCGCCATTTCTATTTCGCCGTAAAAGTGTTGTACTTCTTCATCACTACTGCTTGCTGTTGGTGCATACTGGGTCATAATATCATGAGGTAGGATAATTAGGTCTCAGCCTAAACATATTTCCTTCCAGAAATTGGAAATTATCAGTTAAATATTTCACGAGAGCAGGTTGACTGTTCATAAAAATACACTTTGACTAAGTCCTTTGTGTACGTCACATGTTTAAAATCTCTCGACAACTAGGAATTGCACAATAAAAAAGTACAGGACACTTTTATTTTTACATTTCTGTCTTATTGGGCATATGGTACTAGCCCCATACTTGTGTAGACCAATCAGCACTTGGTGGGTCATGTGGTCAACATCATACAAGCCACATTCACATCCCAGGCCATTTTCTGATACCTATTTAAGGCTAGGCGTACCTGGGAACCCAGGTCAATTAACATAAGTCTGCCCCATTGGGATCTAACACTTGACCACTGAGCAGGCAAGCCTGCTGCTATTGTGCGACCACACATCCCAGAAATTATAAGGACTAGTCCATAATAATGAGGTCTGCCCTGATAATATTCCTAAATTAGAAGGGGAAAAAAAACATATGCCAATGAGGGGGTGTCTCTAAGCATGTGTGAAATTTAGTGTGGGTTGGATTCCACTACACAAAGATGTGAAATTACGGACAAGTTCAGCAGGTGTGGTGTATCAACAGCTCTTTACTTTAAGTTGTGATCACCCCTGGGCTGTGATGTTCTCTAGGTTGTGATCTTCTCTACAAACTAACTATGTTCTTTAAAGTTATTATTATATTATGGAAGAAAGAAGTAGTGTAGCATTAATCAGCATGCAATGTAATACTGAACACCAGCAGACCACAGTGTCCAG
Organism: Cepaea hortensis; assembly: GCA_963921405.1. Taxonomy (NCBI): domain Eukaryota; kingdom Metazoa; phylum Mollusca; class Gastropoda; order Stylommatophora; family Helicidae; genus Cepaea; species Cepaea hortensis. The sequence goes on along the minus strand of OY992880.1, from coordinate 59,872,955 downwards.
TTTTAGTAATAATTTATTAATTACAAGGACATCGCGACTCCATAAGCTAATTATAAATTTATAGAAATGAAGTAATCTTGTACAAATTACATATGATCATATGTTGTATTATATCTGACTTTCAAGTCAAGATAACAGGACGTTTTACTGACTGTTCACTGTTTAGTTTTACTTTTAGTTTCAGTCTAGTTAGTAATAAATAGTATTTTTTTCATTTACTCAGCTAAATAATCTTACAATTACTCTACTTACAATATGAACAATGGACTGAGCAACGTAATAAATAAATCGACCAGAAGCATATTTAATTATTAGTTATACTGCTTCACTACCACAAACTCCCCAATGACTGTGTTACTGTGTAAGTTCACAATCACAAGATAAAGAAGACACGTAACAGAAGTAACAACAGATTACGACGGTATGTTACCTTCGTCATTTATCAAGTTCAGTTGCCTATTGGTCAGCTTAAAATTTACTTTCAGTATCAACAACCGCGCATATTTCTTGGAAAATATTATAATTTGTTTCACTTTCGTTTTTGCGATTGTTGACTTGAGTGTGTTCTGTGTTGATCATGTCCCGCTATTGAATGTTTGTGTTGAGTGTGGATGTCAGTCTTCCCAGTACACAGGAGAAATTAACTCCTTGTAGTTCAAGCCTTGTACAGAACTACAGATACTAATGAAAATCTCGCCATTTCGTAGTTCGATGTAGAATGATCTATTAACTAACTTAAAGTAATCAACCCGTTTTAAAAGTTTTCAGCGCCGTGCGGTAGATTTTCTCAGTATAATGCACGTCTTCGAAATGTCGTCCCTTAATGATGCAAGTCTTCGAAATGCCGCCTCTCCTTTACTGCTTATATCGCCCCCTTACAGATGATGGCCACCTGACGCGGCTGACTCTCTGTATCATAGCACAGCATTAAGCCCTGCATATTTTAGTAGCAAATTTAAGACAACTGTAAAATTAAAATATACATAATCCCTTTTCATACCTGGATGAATATTGGGTATTATACGGCGCTAGTCCCATATTTAAATTATTCTGGACCACTCCACACTCGATGGATAGGCATAGATAGATAGGCCTACCTGGGAACACAGGCCATCATACAGGCCAAGGAAGAAATCCCACCTCGCGGGGATTCGAACACATTACCAATCGAGCCGACAGACAAGCGTGCTAGACACTTCATTGCCACAGCTCCCTAAATTTAGGACACAAAAGTATAGATAACGGACATATTTACATACGACATATGTACATACTTTGGAGAAAAACATTTCATTAGCAGGAAAAATTGTCAGCTAGACACACATCACATACAGAAGATATTAGTGTGACATAAATGAGGGAAGCAATAATGAGTAAATATAACACAGCTACATGACATGCAATTTTAAGTTACACTATGTTAACAAGAATGCCACCAAAACATCAGTAGAAATTACAACATCGTCATTTATAAAATACTAGCTGACCCGGCCCGGCTTCGCCCAGGCCCTGGAGGGGATCTATCTATCTATCAGTCTGTCTGCTTGTTTGTCTGTCTGTCTGTCTGTCTGGCTGACCCGGCCCGGCTTCACCCAGTCCCTGGTGGGGAGCATCTCATGTAATTCATATAAGTAGTCATATAAGCTCCCGTTCCCGATTATCTGTCTGTCTATCTGTCTGTCTGTCTGACCCGTCCCGGCTTCACCCAGTCCTTGTGGGGAGCATCTCATTTAATTCATATACGTAGTCATATAAGCTCCCGTTCCCGACTATCTGTCTGTCTGCTTATTTGTTTGTCTGTCTGTCTGGCTGACCCGGCCCGGCTTCACCCAGTCCCTGGTGGGGAGCATCGCATTTAATTCATATAAGTAGTCATATAATCTCCCGTTCCCGACTATCTGTCTGTCTGTCTGTCTGACCCGGCCCGGCTTCACCGAGTCCCTGGTGGGGAGCATCTCATTTAATGCATATACGTAGTCATATAAGCTCCCGTTCCCGACTATCTGTCTGTCTGTCTGTCTGTCTGTCTGTCTGTCTATCTATCTGTCTGTCTGTCTGTCTGTCTGTCTGACCCGGCCCGGCTTCACCCAGTCCCTGGTGGGGAGCATCTAATTTAATTCATATACGTAGTCATATAAGCTCCCGTTCCCGACTATCTGTCTGTCTGTCTGTCTATCTGTCTGTCTGTCTGTCTGAGCCAGCCCGGCTTCACCCAGTCCCTGGTGGGGAGCATCTCATTTAATTCATATAAGTAGTCAAATAAGCTCCCGTTCCCGACTATCTGTCTGTCTATCTATCTATCTGACCCGGCGTGGCTTCGCCCAGCTCCTGGCGCACAGTAACTTAAAAGAATTTCCTTCCACACACCATCCATTATTTTTAATGAAGAATGTTTTTAATCACCTACATGACTGTAGATAACTTCTTTAAGCATAAAAAGATGAGCTACAATGTTATACATTATGCATTATTTTTATGAAAACTTTGAAAATGCCTTAAAGATTATATCATTATTTATTATAACTCATATGCCTGTAAATAACTATAGACAAAGAGTTTATAGTGCAAGTAAGTCTAACAATATGACTATAAAGTATATAGAAATGTTATTAAAAGTTATGCCCCTTGAAATAACTTTTCTAGAGTTAAGTCCCCTTGCTATATATAGAAATTATATAATGAAAAATGAAATATTAAATGTTATTAAGTAAGTAGCCAATTTTACACTAAGAAACTATTACAGTCGGTTGCACAGGAATGAAAGGAAGACGTGTAGAAAATTTCATCTCAATCGGATGTACCGTTATCGAACGCATCCAATACATTGCCAACCACATACAGTCTCTTTTATAGATATAGATGTAGCTCAGGAGAAATCCCCAAAGCATAGAAATTAGCAACTGTGATACCTATTCTGCAAACGATAACAAGAAAGAAATACAGCCATACAGAACAACTTCATTACCCTCAGGGCCGTGCGGTAGATTTTCTCAGTATGATGCAAGTCTTCGAAATGCCGCCCCGTTAATGATGCAAGTCTTCGAAATGCCGCCCCTCCTTCGCTGCTTATGCCGCCACCTTGCATTGCCGCCTGATGCGACCGCCTCTCTGTATCATAGCACGGTGCGGCCCTGGTTACCCTCCAATTTAGGTAAATGTCTGTAAAGTATAGTCAATAAAAGGCTATAGTTTTACATTTAAATAAAAGCAAACAACATATTTCTGGACATATGTAAGGCTTGTGGAGTACGTTTGAGAGTTTTGGCTTATCTCATCTCATCTCATCTCATCATGTTCCTCTTGTACCTTGCGGTGTCAAGGTGGAATATAAACATCGTGAGAGTGCCCGATTATGGGTTTCATATATCGATATTTTGGCTTATAAAGATTAAAAACATGGCAATGTAAGCACAAGTATACAAATGCAATCGCGAAGAAATCAGGAGCTTTGGAATGTGAACAACATCTAACTATTAGTATAATGAGCCATATCTCGACGATTTTGCTTGCTAAGTATCATCATGCAAAGAATTAGGATTGAAACAAAGCCCGAACTAGGAAAAGAACAACGTGGATTCGTAGACGACAAGGATACAGTAAATGCTGTGTATATGCTGAGAACATTACTTGAACGTTCTATAGAAGTAAACAAAGACTTACATCTTTGCTTTATTGACTACACAAAGACTTTCGATAAAGTAAGACATGTCAACATGATGAAGATGCTTACAGATCTACAAATTGATGGGAAAGATCTTAGACTTGTTAAATATCATTGTATGGGAAACAACGAGCTGTCATAATGATTGATAATATTAATTTATATTACTAAAGTAGGCCAATATTAGCCTATTTATTACTATTGATAGAGGTTGCGACAGGGATAGTAATGTCTCATGATAATTTTTTATCCCTATATAGTGAAAATTTTTCAGAAATTTAGAAGATATGAGAGGAATAGCCATTGGGGGATGTAACATCAATACATGGTCTATGGCATTATAAATGTTGATAATACAGTATTTATTGCAATGAGCAGGATCTACAAAATTTAGTAGACGCGGTTGGTGCACACAGTGAACAACAAGGGTTAGAATTAAATTGTAAGAAGACACAGATTATGGTCGTCAGTAGGAAGAAAGAAATACCACAATGTAATATACAAGTAAATGGAAATATTCTTAAACAAGTGAATCGATACAATTATCTCGGAGCTACGGAGTTCATACTTTGTGCGGCGCTTTCGGCGGGTCACCCTGCGGAAAGAGACGGAGCCATATGGGATAAAACCCGGGTTAATGAAGTCTTTCTGGTGACTGCCGTGTCCATCGACGATGAACTGTATTTTTCGTGGAGGACTTTTGTGTTGGCATTCTGGCGGCGGCATTATGCACAGTGTACCTGTGCGGGATGTTGGCTTTCCGACACTCCTGTCTATTCCATTGTTCACATAGGGCAGTGAGGAGCATTTTGTGTGATATTCACTGGCACAGGAACGGAGCAATATGGGGACGACCCGTTGCCGTGAAGTTGGAACTGCAACTAACTAACAGTTTGCCAGTGCTTTCTGAACGACTGGCACCCATACCAGTTCGTACAATGACCGACGTAAGACAGTCTGCTGCCAAAATTAGATAAGAGTGCCATGAGTCTACGTGTAAGGGAAAAAGAATAACAACAACTCAGGGAATAGTTGTTATAGTGACGACTGGTCACGATAAGACCACTAAGAAATAGATGAGGAATTGAACGATCCAATGGGATTGCGAGGGCAGGCCACGTGATGTGTTGGACGAGTGCGGTCAGTAGGAGACGAGAAGCAGATCGGCTGGGAATCGTTGTAGAGTGAACATCGAAGAAACAAGCCAAGTTGGAAAGAGAGAACAGATAGATTTGATACACCATGAAGGCCTGTTCAGAATGCGTCATGAAAACGTATACTGCCATCACTTGTATATAATGGCTAACAATTTCGCCACCGCTACCCGGCGTTTGAACAGAAAGGAGCAAGCTACATCGGTGTTGTTTGATGGCCAACAGGCCTGTGCTGACCGGAGGTCACGGCGAGCTGCAGGACTGTAAGTAACAACAGTGTATATGTGTAGAGGACAGGGTTGTATACAGGCTTGACGACATAATGGGAGTGTAGCAAGTTGGGTGCTGGTAGGGACGTGCAGACGGCTTGATTGTGCCGACGTCACCAGACCCTGCTGTTGATCAATTAATAAGATTGTTCACTTCCCATATGGGACGCACCTGTTGTTGACTCTTTTTCTCAAGTACATACATAGAACTGTCAGTGCTAGCTGGAACTACCCCGAACAGCTCATTGGCAGACGTGGGGGATCGCCTGGGTACCAGAAGAAGGGAAGCAACTGTCAAAGAAGACGGATATCAGCCACAGCCAACTAAGGAAGTAATAATTAATATCATTCATCAACATGGAATAAAATCAAATCATAAAACATACATTTAGATAGGAACATCATTTTATTGTCATGTGCATATAAACGTAAATATCATTGCATTGGTATATTCATATGAACATCATTCACAGGATCATAACGAGAACGGTCCCTAGTCTAAATAATAGACCTAGAGATAACACCATCATGCATTCCCACAGATTAAAATAGAATGAGATGATGGTGAATATAGATAAAGGGTCATACACAGAATAAGAAACCAGCATTAGATAAATAGACGGACAGTAGGTCAAGAACCACTGATCACCAGAAAGATGATACGGAAAGGCTGAGACAAAAATAAGAATAAATTAACTGATGTACAAGACAGTAGTGAGCAAAATAGATACAATGGAGCGAAAGAGTAAGTGAGAGGGGTAACTCATCATTGATTTATATTGATATTTATTGGGTCATTAATGATATACACATAATATATATGTACACAATATGTAAGTCACACTGTGAATTTTTATTGCGATATTACATGTGATTGCAATTGTGTATGCCCATTCAGGTTGTTAGGACAATCATAGGTTTGAGAGATATACAGGTACATATGAAAGAAAGAACTTATGCAATATTGGTATCATGTGCAATAAGAGTATAACTAAAGATAGTTGAGTGAGATATCGTGTATGAAGAGAATGAGAGTGTGAATAAGAATACAAGTTTTAACAAGAGAGAGAGAGAGAGAGAGAGAGAGAGAGAGAGAGAGAGAGAGAGAGAGAGAGAAAGAGAAAGAGAGAAAGAGAATGATGAATGAAGGATGAAAGGAAGAAATGAGAATGGAATGAAAGGGAGAATATATTTTAAATGAAGATGAAAGAAGGAATGTAAGGATAGTTATTTTAACATAAAGTACCTTTGCATGGGATTACATGTACATACGGAACATGGTATCAGTAAGAGGACAGGAAACACATCATTACGAAGAATACCAGGAACTGCCGCAGAATGCAAATGAAGAGAAGATGAACTGAATTAGTCAAAGTACACAAGCGAAGAGGGATAGAAAGAGTAACAGCACGGCAGCCGACCCCACAAATGTTGACATAAGACAAACACGAGTCATACAGTCACAAGCACCAAAGAAAGACACAGTCGTAGCATAATTTGGTCAAACTAAAGCATGAGCAAGTCTGGAGCTTAAAGAAATAGGTGGGAAAGCTAGATGTCTGAAATACATAGTTCCTCCACCCAGAGCGGAAAGGCTTGGAGGAGAATGTAAGTTGCTCATGCTGAGGCATGATTAAGGAACCATATGAGGATGTCCGGGCAGGACATTGGAGCTCATATTAGGTTGGACCACAACCGTTCGAATACAAAGGAGGCTGAGGCCACACGACGCCTACTTGGAGAGAGGCGTATATATCGTGTCCCACACACACACACACACACACACACACACACACACACACACACACACACATATATATATATATATATATATATATATATATATATATATATATATATACTTTGTGTGATGTATAACAGAATATCGACGTACCACAAGAGTGAAGCTAAATCAAACTGATAAGCAAGCTCTAAGGCATGACTGAAGAGACAGATGTGTGCGACCAAGCGACAGTGTTGTGCGACTAGGTGGACACAAAGCAATAGACTGGGATGTGCGACCACGGTGACTCATGTCAGGTATAGAGAAAAGTTGGAGCACACAAATGTTAGAACATTTTTGAAATTGTGGGGGGATATGCCATGAGTCTACGTGTAAGGAAAATATAATAACAACTCAGGGAATAGTTGTTAATAGTGACGACTGGTCACTGTAAGACCACTAAGAAATAGATGAGGAATTTGAACGATCCAATAGGATCACGAGGGCGGGCCACGTGACGTTGTTGACGAGTGCGGTCGGTAGGAGACGAGAAGCAGATCGGCTGGGAATCATTGTAGAGTGAAGATCGAATAAACAACAAGCAAAGTTGGAAAGAGAGAACAGACAGCGTTGATACACCATGAAGGTCTGTTCAGAATGCGTCATGAAAACGTATACTGCCATCACTTGTATATAATGGCTAACAATTTCGCCACCACTACCCGGCGTTTGAACAGCGAAAAGAGCAAGCTACATCGGTGTTGTTTGATGGCCAACAGGCCTGTGCTGACCGGAGGTCACGGCGAGCTGCAGGACTGTAAGTAACAACAGTGTATATGTGTAGAGGATAGGGTTGTATACAGGCTTGACGACATAATGGGAGTGTAGCAAGTTGGGTGCTGGTAGGGACGTGCAGACGGCTTGATTGTGCCGACGTCACCAGACCCTGCTGTTGATCAATTAATAAGATTTTTCACTTCCCATATGGGACGCACCTGTTGTTGACTCAGTTTCTCAAGTACATACATAGAACTGTCAGTGCTAGCTGGAACTACCCCTAACAGCTCATTGGCAAAGAGGATTTGTATAAATGCTCGGGGAGGGAATGTCTCAAATCAGTCTTGTTTATTCGGAAGATCTGGTATGAGCGATTTAAAATTTACATCGACAGGTCTGATTCGTAAGTTGTCTAGGATTTCCTATGAATGTTATTTTGTAGTAACTATCCAACAGTCTTTAGATTTACCGTTTTTCAGTCGACGATCTGATTCTGGCTACTTCTATGAGAATTATCAAGGCCTCTTTTTGTTGTATCCATTTTGTTGTACAGTATATAGTCAAATGACTATATTTCTTTTAATTCCTCACCCCGCCAGTGGCTTGATAACGACCGAGTCGGGCCGGCTGACATTCCGTTTAATGTATGGTGCTTCAATGAGAGCTATTGGTTACCCATATTGCTGTATATAATAGTATTACTAATTCATTCGTTATGTTATTATTAGGAATACCATTATATGCATATTTTGAATTGTTTCTATGCATAATTTCATGAACCCTGCATAATACACTTTATATGCTTGAGATATTGAATGTCATATGGTAACGCACCAGGGTGAATAGTTGTGTGCTAGTATAATGAAAAGCGCGCATAGGCATATGGTATATTGTCATAGCAGGCTGCTTGTGTAATATAGTAAACCCCGAGTGAATGTTACATGAGATTAGCATGGTTGTGTATGAAGCATAGGGGTGGTGATACATACATGACCCAATACTATGAGAAGGGTATATGGTGTATGTAGCGATCTCAAGTGTGTGATGAACGAGCGTTCATCGTAACTCACTGAGGCTTGCCGCAGAAACTGATCGCCGGCAGGTTAACCCTATGGTCAGACACTTTTGTATCACCACCATGGAACATTTAATCTGCTGAAAACAACCTATAATAAAGGAGAGGCTGTGAGGCAACCTTATGTCTGAATTAGTGACATGGACGTAGGACATTCCATGTCTCATGACGGATAGACAAGGGAATGCAGAGAATGTAACTATGCAGTGTGTTTGACTACTGGAAAGTCCCCCCCCCCCCAAACTTGACAGGATGAGAAAGAGAGAAAGAGGAGAGTAAATACAGTAAAGTTGGAAGAGAGACATTGCCAGACATCCTACTTAATGTGTGTATGAGGGGGATATATTGTATGTATTGCTAGGATTGTATTGGGGTAGAACTTAGACACTGCATGCCGTAGTGCAGATCCTGTTCTGCTGCGCCATAATAACGTATTGAGAATCTACAACAGGCATTAACTCGTTAACTATAACAATAACAAGTCTCACCGAATAAACTTGGGAACGCGAAATAAGGACGTAGATCGGCAAACAGTTCCACACCTTTAATTCGGCGTTACAGAATTATAAGATACAATTCAAGTGGCACCATAGAGCTCCCTTGACGCAGGGACGACATCTATTTAAAGCATCCACGAATCACCCTATCTAAATCTGCATCATTCACCTTGACGCTCGGCCTATTACCATTCCACAGTTCTTCTAGATCCTTGCCGTTATGTTCATTCAAGATTCGTCTAGTTTTCGGTCCCCTGTTCTTCTATCCATGGCTTCTTATCAACAAATGCCTCCTCTTGTTATTCACTTGAAGATCATTGTATCATTGCATCCAAACATCCAATTGTCACACGAATTCGGTTCCACAATCGAAAAACACGACCAGTTATTAAGATGGCTACACAGCGTATATTTGGTTGTTATGTTTTTCGTCCGTATGACGTATCTCGTCTCTCTTGCTTTTGGCGCACTATCCACTTTGCTATATACTTCGGGATTTTCCTTGTATCCTCTCTGCATCATGTGTTTCTGCAATAGCTATGTGGCATTATGCCCCCTCCCACCTTAAATGATTTCTAATCATTTACACACACATACACACACACATACAAACACACACACACACACACACACACACACACACACATATATATATATATATATATATATATACACCTTGTGAATATTAAACCACCATGCACAATAGCATTGCTGACCTCATGAGTCATATCTAATGAGTACGACGTTATGGCCCTTATTAACTAACCCCCCCCCCCCCCAAAAAAAAAAAAAAAAAAATTTAAAATGTGACGGGCACCCCCACCTGTTCAAACCCACGTTGAACGTCGTGTGGCCGGCCTATGGGAGGGCCGGTCCAACTAATATAACATTAGTCCCTAACTTGTCCAATCGAACAAGTGACCTCACTCTAGGTTAAAACCCGGAGTTGGAGACGAGGGTTAGTAATAGGTACCACGCAGTCAGTATCAGTTGATGCTCAATTCTGTCGCTGGTTAATGTATCCATTGGTTGTTCCTTGTATTAAATGTCTGTAGGTGAGGTAGACGCCATTGCTGTTTTCAGTGCTAGCTTTAGAGATATTCTCTATTACCATCGAGTGTAACTCGTTGAAGTGGCTCCATTTGTGTGGACATCTTAGAACCCATTTAAATTCAAATTCAAATTATAACCGTTATTACTTACTGAACCATTAATTAACGAAATCTAACTATTCTGATAACATAACATAGTTAACTATTGTACTAATTACTTATCATACTAATTAATTATCATATATACACATTTACACATAATATAATTATAATGTTCATATACTAACTCTATGAAGTTACTGTTAGTACATCATGCACTCAGTGTCATTAATATAATCACACAAATACTTAGTTCGTAAATATGACTTCCCTAGGAATATCGTAATCGATCGGATCCTCATATCCGTAAAGTAAAAAGTTATATCGTCCCAGCAATTTACGCATGGACACGAAAAACCAAAAGTTCCGTCATTCCAGCATTCGAAGTATGCGAGAATTAGTAGTTTCAATATGTCACCACACAAGTCACTTCATCATTTCATGATGTCTCTGGCAAGAATGAAAAATCAACATATGTATCTATCTGACTACCCTACATAATAAATTAACGTATTTTAACTTGTTGGTTGCTATGTACATTGCTATTTAATTAGGTGCAATCTGTAACATATATATTAAACTTTCCAACAATCTATGAACAACAGAGATAAACATTAGGAACAAAAGTGAACAACTGTGAAGCAGACCTATCTATTTACAATCGACTAAGAAGATCTTTCAGAATATAATTGACTAGAATCTCGCAGATCATAAATATAGTCTTAAAGATTCAAGACTTCTACGAAATAAATCAGAAATATAATATATCATTCTGATTCAATAAGAATAAATATTTAAACCAAATAATATTCCTAAAATCATTAATGTTCTCTACTATAGATATAATTAACAAAGAATAGAGAACCGAAATATTTTCTCAAGATGAATTGTAGAAATATGAGATAGTGTGAACAATTCATTTTCTACTGTCTGTAGTGAAATATGTGTTGATATGATTACTTAACATTCTCATTCATTATCTCACTCATTCTTTTCTTCTTTATTACTTTTTTCCTTCTTACATACTTATGGCGTTTCTTCAATGTATGTATGCCAATATCTGCACCTTTCAACTTTGTCGAGTTGAATAATGTTATATTTTTCGCTCGTGTGAATAGTGAGAATAAGCTATGTTTGGTAAATCTGCACAAGACATAAGCCAAGTAGATAGAATAAATAAAGATCAATGTATATCGATCAATGACTTGTGTGCAAATTTTATTGACTTGTGAGTGAATATCTATTATATGTATTTTTATTCGTGTGAATACATTTTCAATCTGTTTCCATGTGTGTACATATTCATAATGTCATCAACATACCCCTTTGTTTGTGAGTATATGTTCGTGCCGATACATTTACCCTGTGATATGCCTGATTTAAGCCAAAACAAAATCTGAGTAACAAATATGGCTACAACATCCCATTTCCACTGTTTGGTGGACTGTATCTGTTGTTTGTAACCATTGTGTTTAACTCTTGTTCTCCTTTGTGTATTTTCTTCTTTTTGTTTCATGTGAACTTTGTGTTCAATGGTCTCTTCTTGAACGTAAATTTTTCCATTGGGTACATTCCCAATAAGTAACCCGCACATGGATTAGGCAATACTGCAACATTTACTGTGCCTTCAAAGTATGGAGATTGTATTGTAATTGTGGCAATTTTATATTTCTCAATTGTGCCACCAAAAGTTTTACAGGCAACAGTATCGCCTGTGTAATCTTCTGTTTTTATCAACCTTTGTTCGACTCCAATAATTGAAGCTCCTGAATCACGAATACAGGTAGTAGGTTCCCCATTAACACATGCCTGGTGAACTTTTAGTTGGCCATTCTGAATATTAACAACATTGGCTTCGTGAATGGTTTCTATACATTCGTCAATAGGAATGTCTTTCACAGTCTTCTCAGTTTTGTCATCATACTGTTGTATGATAGCTGCATGTGTCTCTTCTAAGTCATCAGAGTCACTACTGGAAAACACATATGCGGTACTTGCTTCTTTCCAATTATTTCTCATTGGACATGACTTACTGGTGTGCCCGTACGCCGGACAAAAAAAACACATTTAATACTCCTCTTATAGGAGTCATACTTACTTCTTTTCTTTGCCGTGATGTCTCGTAGATAAGCTGCATAACCAGGATGTTGATCACACATTTCTAGATGTCTGTGTGATAACTTGCAATGTTTGCATTGAGTGAGATGTGCCTTTCTTGGTATGTCACCTTCTTTATTGGAGTATTGATATGGACCACTGTCAAAATGCTGGATAGGCTTAGATAGAAGTAGAATAGACATAGATATAAGTAGGACAAGGACGGAGGAAAGTAAAGGACAAAGACAGGACATAATAAGGACCTGTACAAGAGTATAGATAGAAAGAGACAGTAGAAGGAGATAGAACTCCAAACTAGTGTTAGGACCAGACCAAGACAGGACACGCATGTGTCATATCTAGGACATGACGAGGACACGTCGGGATTCATTCCCGAAATAGGACAGAGTACCGTAAGCACGGGGATTACCCGTAAACAGACTGAACTCTAGTATAGCTGTAGGCTACGAGGACTGGACCACTAAACTACATGGCAAGTGAACCAACACGCCGTACGACTAACGGCACGAGAACGGGGGACGAGGAACTGGACTAGACAGGTGAATTCGGGGAGACCGGGACGGGCAGTCAGAGTGACAGGACCTCTGTGTTTACCCTCGCCGTTGTGTAGTTTAAAGAGGGCATAGTTATACATAGCTAACATTTAGGAGAATGTATTTGAGTGTTGACTGTTAAATGTGTATGCTCGTATGACGAGATCTGTAATATAGATAATAAAGCGTGAATCTTGATTTTCCCTTCACACGACGATGTGTTTGTAAACTATGAGGTGTGAATGAAGGGACCGCATGCGTGTATGAATTCAGGTTGATGACAACCACCTCTATTCCTATTAGTAAATTTCTTAAACTTACCATTGCCTTTCTGGAATCTGGCGCTCGCTCCTATGACAAGCTCTGGTTGTGCACAGTTGGCAAATATGTCACGATGTGCATTATAAAATGATTCACCCTTTGATTCCATCTCACTAAGTGATTTCACGTATTTTCAACCAGAAATACAGACATAGCCTCTGGTACTGCAGATTGAAGTTTTCTCTTATTATCAGATCCCGAATTTTCTCGAAATCAGACCCAATATTAGCTGCCTTCAACCATTTGTCAAAGCAAGAAGATGTTTCAGAAACAAAGTCAAGGAAAGTTTGATTAGACTTAGGAGTAAGTGTCTTGAATTTCGTACGTAACCCACATTCGTCCATACTAAAATGTGCAAAACACGATCTCGCATGTATTTGTAGTTGGTTCGCAAGTTCTCAGGTATTAATTCTATTACCTTCAAAGGTTCCAATGCGAGGAGTCGATGGAACAAAATAGGTATGTCCTGTTCAGGAATCTTATAGAGTTTAACCAAAACCTCCAAATTAGTAATCCAGGAACTAACAGAATCACCTTGTTGGAAGTTACGAAATAAACCTTGGTATTTCTTCACTGGATCATTATGTTTAGCTTGTATTCTTACTCGTTCTAATTCAGCCTCACGATCCATTTCCAATGTCTTAACTTTAAAATTACCGTCAACTTCCTTGTCCTTCAGGAGTTTTTCGGCGATAAGTTTTTCTTTTTCAAATGCCAGTTGTTTTTCCTTCATCTCTTTTTCCAAAGCTAATTTTTCTTTTCCAGCTGCTATCCTCTCACGTTCCAAAGCTAATTCATTTTACTTAATTGCCATCTCCTTTTCCTTCACATCTCTCTGAAATGCAAGCTCCTTCTCCTTGCTTTCCTTTTCAAGAGCCAATCTCTCTTGTCTTTCCTCTCTTTCACGAGCTGCTTGAAGTTGTTTCGCTTCTTTCTCTGCTGCCAATCTTTCTTACCTTTCCTCTCTTTCACGTGCTGCTTGTTGCATCTGGAATTCCTTGAACACCTGTTTCGCCCATGTCCTAAGTTCTGAACCGGTCAATCCAGACTTCTCACCTATGTCCATGAAGTCTTGAAGTGACGACATGTTGATGTAATTTTATTATCACTACTCTAGCTGAAAAAAAATTGTAGAGAAGTGCAAAAATGCAAAGGACTCGACGATATGCAAGTATGTTCAAATCCGAGTAGACAATATACGAAATGTTGAACAAAATGTCAACTGCAACACAACAACAATGTAAAATTCAAAAATAAAGAAATTCAGCAACTTATTGCTCTATAAGTATCCTAACTGTTATTATATGTAAATAACAGAAAATAGTATTAAAAATATATTCAGTATAAAGAATATATAACACTAGACAGTTAATAACGATAGAAAACGAGTGACATAAACACATATTTACATTATAAAAGACAATAATACTGCCTAACAATTTTTTTCATGTAAAGCTCCAAATAACCCTACCTTACTACTGCACTATTGTAACAAAACAACAAATAGTACTTACAATACGTGAGATTGCCACAAAATAATTTGTAACGACCTGACGATTATAAGTATATACGTCTTCATAAATAATGACGTGATCGTAGCTATGTTTAAGAAGAGCGACCTCCCAACCACCCGCTTGTTAATTTATTGTGAACTTAGTCATCGCTACTAGTTAATATGACTGATATATATATATATATATATATATATATATATATATATATATATATATATATATATATATATAACAGCGTTGAATTAAGTACGTGGTATCTGTTTACTAGATACTCGGATACATCAGTACATCAGTGATTGGAGTTAGAAAATGATAACTGCTGTTTCTGTATACGTTTACAGAAGTAGCGGCATGCACAGTTATTCTATAATCTTGACACCCAAGGTATAGCGACCGTCATCGACTCTGTAGTAAACGTAATCGATGGCGGTGTCACTTATATTAATGCGTAGAATAATCATAGACACTTTGCGCTGCCACAGTATGTTGCGCGCTGTTGTGAGATGTATATCGTCAACGTCCAGTAGCGTATGATGTGACAATCTAGAGTGTGTAGTCGTTTGGTATCACTTGGCAGTAACTATCTTCTCGTATATGTTGGAGTTCAGAGTCGTACTGCTGTGTATCAACGCTGCCAGACAAAGCTCCTGGTGACAGATAATTCTCCACGTACTATCATTAGCTCCTCTGACAACCACCAGTGTGCATCGTATTCCGCTGAGGCTGCTAACAAATGTTCGACCACTGTACCTTAGCAATGACAGAGCAGTGGAAACGTTCCAGCGGACAACAAAGACTCCTACCTTTGTGACAAAAACACGAAATATGTCGACTTTGGTCTCTACTGGTTACTACAATCTGTATAGGACGTATAGCTGCTTCTTATAGATTCTGTTGTAAATGTTTGTGCCCAACATTCTAAAATGAGCAATGTTTCCTGAGTAACTTTCAATTCTTCAAAATGTTCAGCACCATACCGTTTCTTCTTTAAGACAGCGCTGCGTTATCCGTTATGTTTGAACTGGTGCGTGTGTAAGTGCGCAGTTATTTTCTTGATGCGCAAATGTTGCTGCAAGTATTGTGGCTAGCGGCGTTATAGTTGTTTATTGATTCTCAGGTCCGGCACGTAACCTCTCGATGTGCCAGATAAAAAAAGGAATACGGATATTATAATGTTCCTCTTACCTTGTGCAGGCTATCGCAAAACACATATTTTCACAAATTATCTGTAAATTGAATGATGTTTCCCACATTTGCACACTTTGTTCTGACGTGGAGCGTTATCGTTTCCGGAACCTATTGCACAGTGCGTTCCAATGGATCCTGGCGTTCAATTTTCTTTTATAGTGTGTACCTTTCTTTCTGTGCACACTTTGTGGCTGGGTTCTTTCTGATGCGAAAACTGATTTCTCAATGATTTGTAGTTAGTGGCGGGAACAATGTTGATAACAATCCATTTGGTCCGAGAAGAGCTCCCATATTGCCGTATCGTAGATCCAGTTCTGCTGCACCATAATAACGTATTGAGAATCTACAACAGGCATTAACTCGTTAACTATAACAATAACAAGTCTCACCGAATAAACTTGGGAACGCGAAATAAGGACGTAGCTCGGCAAACAGTTCCACACCTTTAATTCGGCGTTACAGAATTATAAGATACAATTCAAGTGGCATCATAGAGCTCCCTTGACGCAGGGACAACATCTATTTAAAGCATCCACGAATCATCCTATCTAAATCTGCCTTCATTCACCTTGATGCGCGGCCTATTTCCATTCCACAGTTCTTCTAGATCCTTGCCGTTATGTTCATTCAAGATTCGTCTAGTATCTGGTCCCCTGTTCTTCTATCCATGGCTTCTTATCAACAAATGCCTCCTCTTGTTATTCACTTGAAGATCATTATATCATTGCATCCAAACATCCAATTGCCAAACGAATTCGGTTCCACAATCGAAAAACACGACCAGTTATTAAGATGGCTCCACAGCGTATATTTGGTTGTTATGTTTTTCGTCCGAATGACGTAACTCGTCTCTCTGGCTTTTGGCGCACTATCCACTTTGCTGTATACTTCGGGATTTTCCCTTTCTCCTCTCTGCATCATGTGTTTCTGCAATAGCTATGTGGCACTGCACAATTTTGAATCCTTTCTTTTCAAACTCTCAACGGAGCGCCAGAATCCTGTTCAGTAACCAGGATAGATCAGGTGGGGTCAGGACTGGATATTCGTTCAGAATATCAACTAGCTGATCTTATTCGATCTTATTGGATCTTGCTGGATTTTCTTGGATTCGATTGAGACATCATACCATATGTATTCCAAGTGTCGTAATACAAACATCAAAAAAAAAAATTTTCATTACATTGGTGGTGTATATTTACATTATTCATTAGCATCATCATCCTGAAAATAATCATTTTTTTAATGTTGATAGTAAATAAAGTGTTGTAGTTTGTTTTAACTCACAGTTATTTGTTATTTTCCATATGTGCATGCGCGCGCGTGTGTGTGCCTTGGTGGAGGATTTATTGTAACCAAGAGAGGGGTATTGTCAGGGGGAAAACGTGCCCTGCATAGTAATCTATTAGTAGACATAATTCTAGACATCTAACCTTCCCCTTCCCACTCCTTGAGGATACAATCAAGACCAGTTAATTTTACCTATTAATGAGCCATATCCAACTGTAAGTTTTGATATCCAGGGACTGAGTCTTTATTTTAGCCGTATTGATTTTGTCCCGAGTTTCTCTCTGGTATCTGGAGTGTAATAGATCTGATCCGGCACCCAGGATTAAACCCGAGTGTGAGAAACAGTGACTACTGACATATTGGACGGAAAGTCTGGAATCAAATTATTCGTCTGATATATCGGTTGCCTGTCAGGTGTAAAAAAAATTTAGTCACTTGATTACAGTGTGTAGTAGATATAGCAGACGATATCTTTTTGGCTACTAGATATCTAAATACTAGAGGATCTTCAGTGATGATTGATTGTATATGTATATTGGTGCATGTAGGAATGGAAATTAGTAGAATGATGGACAAAGAAAAGCAGAGCAAATAATAACAAAATCCACGTGGCTCTGAGTAAAGATGGCATGAAATCAGCAATTTAAACAAAAAAGTAACAGAAGAATATATACAAGTATGGAATGAAAGTTTGAAAGACAAGCACATACATGTTTAATGCTCCAACAAGAGCATGTTAGGTAACAAATGGAATTATAATTTTTACAATAAAAACTCACTGACAATACAAGTTGAAATAGCTTATTTTACTATAAGAGAAAAATGTAATAATGCAAGAAGGATAACAATGTATAAATACTCTGCCGCGGAGCAAACACGACAGAGGGCTTCTGATCGTCAGAAGCGTACCCCCTTCCCCAAGTATTTCGGACCATTGTACTTTTTACACTCTCTGTGGGCGGTCCCGTCCAGGTCATGATTCCGGGCATCTTTCCTCTGCCGTGCCAGACGTTCGGTTGATTTCGTGTCCTCGTTGGTGTGCTTGTCCCTTAGCTGTTACCATGTCCACACTCAAGCCTCCACTCCCTACGTGAGGCGAGTCCGTGCAGCCTGTGCTTGCCTCTTAGCAACTGTGGTCGTGGGAAGCCAGCTTCTTCCCCAGGGACGGCCTCTATCACCTCCATAGTCTCATTTGCCATGTTTCTTCTTTGTGCCCCGTTCACGGCGATGCACTCTACTAGGAAGCCGGTACTTCCTTTGGTTTTTCGACCCACCTCTTGGTCTCTGCAGGTGAGTGCGACTAACGGATGATTACCGCTCTTGTATGGAGGTTGGACTTAGGCCGACATTTGAATAACTTCACTTCACTTGGACTCACCACCCTCGCTCGGAGGAAAGGTTATAGAGTAGACACACGACGTTGGAAACTCGAGGTCTTAGTTGAGAGATTTTTAGGCGTTCTGCAGTTACCGCTTATACCACGCTAGTTTGGAGATATGTCCCAACTCAGGTTCCGACAATTACACAGCCAGCACGAGGCCTTTTCAGCTGCCCTACACAGTTTTTTTTAAAGTTTATTTGTGCCCGAGCTCTCGCTTGTCCTTTAATGCCCATTTGCTTTAGCACATCATACACGGAGTGGGAGACTAGACCTCTCGCGCCTACGTTTACGGCAAATAGCCTGACAGTGTACCCTTCCAGCTCGAGACCTGCGACCATGTCACGTACTTCTTTATCTTGTACGTATTCTGCACCTCAATATTTGACTCGTAAGTGATGATCAGCTCAATCAGCGTTAGTTGCTTGGCTGACGAGGAGCAAAGTACGATGTGAGGTCGCAACCCAAAATTTTGGATCACCTCAGTGTATTTGCCATGGCCCATTAGATCCACGATCAGCTCACAGGCAACCGCGCCAGCTAAAACGGTCGCAAGCGGCAAGTCGTCAACGCTGCCTTCGTTGTCTCTGCGCTGCTGCCCGGCTCGGACGAAGTAAATATCCATCGGCCTCGGCCTGGTCCCTTGTTCTCCTGCATTCTGCCTACATCCACTATTGCCATCAACTCAGTAAGGATTTTGTTGTGCCGCAACGTGCGGACAATACATGCCCCGCTGTCTTTTTACAGAGGGGACAGGACGGGTCGGTGGCTTTACCGCGCTTGACCAAGTTGGCAGTTGATAGCAAGACATCGTAGAGGGATCGGATGACGAAACTTAAGCGCAGTGGTACCATACGCCATATTTCATTCCAGGTAAGGGACCTCTGCATTAACTCTTCCCATGACATCTACTGGCCCTGCTGTGCCCGCTTGGCAGCCACGCGGACTTTTCGTCATCCTCTCCCTTGTAGATCTCTTGAACCACCAGGTCTCTGCGTTCCTTAGTCGTCGCCTTAGACCACATCGAATTTCTGTCATGGTAGCCGAACGCCTTTCTGTCCGACTAGGTGTGACTCCTTCAGCTGGAGTGATGCCTGGGCATCTTCTACCGCGTCGACGACTTTCCACTTCCTTCCCGTTCTCAAGGCGGGAACTGAGGTACTCACTGTTTCATCTGGAGACTCGCGCAGCATCCTCGCGAGTCTGGCTTTTCCGACTTTGAATTCTTCCATGAGGGACGGTAATTGGAGGACGAGATTGCTCTGTTTGCAATATAATGCGTCAGTCGTGGGGCAAGGTGGTGCTCCAAGCCACTTCCTTATGTAACTGCTTATTTTCCCCTCCATTGCTTCCACTGTGGTCGTGTCTATATCATATATTAACAACGGCCTCGGGAGCTTCGGAATAAGCATGAATAAGCACCATATTTTGAATTTGCCTATCAGCCTGCTACGAGCGATGGTACGCAGGCCGTTCGCTAACACTTCTTGCATCTCTATCACCGCGTTCCTGTCCGTCAGGGTTGAATCGTACATACGACCGAGACTCTTTACCGGTTCCTCTATTTCCGTGGGAATCACTTGTCTAGCAACCATGAACAGCGTTTACGTCACTCTACACTTCACAAACGACAGGCTTTTCGATTTCTTGGGCTTGAAGCTCATCCTGCACCAGCGAATCAGATCGTCCAGTCTGCGGAGGATGCTGCGGGCATCACTATCCTTCGGTGTCAGGATTGTTGTATCGTCCATGAAGGCCTTCAACGGCGGAATGTTCTGTTCCTCGCCGAGTTTCGGACCGTGTGCGTAGCCGGATGCCGCATACAGGATGACCTGTGTGGCCATGAGAAATAGTATCTGCGAAATCATACATCCCATGGCAATACCCACCTGTAGGTCGATCCCTGTATTATAGTGTAGAGATGTTACACACAGGTTAGAAGGCACGTGATGATCGTACAGCACACAAGTCTCCGTTGTTTAGAACATTCTTTATTAGTCGAATCGTTCAACTACAGCATAATGATGTTATGCTCAAATTCTGATGTTTACATGTTTTCCTACTTCCCTGCTATCTGGACCCCAAGTGACGTGTGTGCCAGCCTAGATACCCTTCTTCATTCGTGCACACACGTTCACTAGCTATGGTTTTCCCACTAGTCAAGGAATGCGCAGCATTCCTTAACTCTTTACTCCTAAGCTACTCCCTTTACTGTTACATATACCTCCCCTTCTTCAAAGAGAATTTTTCCCTGAAAAAATCTCAACCCCAACTCTTAAGCACTTAACTCTACATCTCTATACCACAATTAACAACAATTCCATATAATTCCTAACTCAATTCTCATTCTCCTATCTCATCATAGCCAATTGCTAACCAGAGACAATAATACCGAAACTCTCTACAAAACTCGTTATAAAGTTCTCTAGAAAACTCGCTACAAAACTCTCCATAAAATTATCCAGAAAACTCGCTACAAAACTCTCCATAAGCGAACCGCTTTTAAATTTAAAGTGTCCATCTAAATTATGATTGACAAAACTGAAGATATTCCCCTTATCTTTTATTTCTCCCTTATTCATATTCTCACACTCTCACTCTTCTAGGATAGACAGAAAAAATAGTTAGATTGGGTAGGTTAGATTTGGTAGGTGCGCACCTAAAAATAAATAAGAAAAAGTAAGGAAAAAGTAAGAAGTAATCACCTTTCTCTTCCCATACATTCTCAAAACTTTATAAAAATAAAGTTTCAAAATTTATCTTCAGTTTCCGTCAATAATAATTGTTATTATCAAAAAAATATGTTAATCCAAAACCACCAGCTTTTGTATCATTCACCTCGTCAAGTTCAAAAAAAAACTCCAAATTATTAGTATACTGTTACGTACAGTCTTCTTCTTCCAATGTCTACTTATTTAAATGCCAAAACTCAAGCTGGCATTCCCCCCATATTTTCCCATTAAACGCTGTTCAACCCAGCTCCTATTTTTAACCCAAGCATTGCGAACCAGCTAATGTAGTCCCAAATTCACTCCCCCAATAATATCAACATACTCCTCCATTACAACATATTGAGTCACTTCACTAACCACTACTTCTTCCCCCTTAACCCCATCATGTTTCACCCTCAATTTCTATTTATAAACGTTACATACGTTAAACGACTCAACTACTTTAAGTCATCTGTTTCTTCTAACTGAACGTCAAACTAATAATCATTTTAAACACACTCAGGGTAACTCAATAAAACCAAAACATTGTAAAAATAACCAGCTAAGTTAACTTATTCTTCACATTTCATAAAACACCATTGAAGTCCAAACAATTGACTAAACCATATCAACCCCCTCATTCTTTGACATCATATTTATCCCCACACATTAATCAAATTAAACATATATAAGGAAATGCAAGACCATTTTATGACTACTCAATAATTGTTTTCCGTTTAAGAAAAACTCCACACTTCACTTAAAAACCAACCTGATCACAAAACATATACCAATAAGTCTCAAGTTATTACCATGTGTATTCCTCCCAACAACTCTTGCTTACGTTATTTACCAACTACCTTCTTTGTAAACACAAAAATATCGTGTCTAACTTCTTCTTCTATCTGCCATCTGCAGAATATTCTACCAGGCTATTTATCTATCTCTTCTCCATTTTCTTAATAACTTCAAATTTTTTTCTATAATTGCAATATCTACATCAATGTCGCTATCCTCCCGAGGAGAGCTATCTTCTTTCATATCAGCTTCTTCATCAGTTTCTGACTTTTCATCCATTTCTTGTTCCCCATCTGTATATCCATTACTAGCAACCGCTAATTTCTTCCTTTCTAAATCCAATCTAATTTTCCTGTCTTGCCGTCTCAACAAATTTTCAAATAGTGGCATATCTTCACCACTTGAAGAACTCACTCTAAGTTTCCTTTGCCTCTTAATTTCTTTTTCTTTCTGACTATCCAACTTTCTTTTTACTGCCTGTCTTGTATTCATAAATGGAGGTTCTATTTTTTCTTTGACTGATTCTTCGCTAATATAATCGTCATACATGTTATTTTCCTCCGTCATGACTGTTTTTGGTACTGTTTCTTCTTGTTCAGCTGTAGTAGATGCTGTTGTCACTTGTTTCCCATTCTCTATAGGTATTGGATATACCGATTGTCTGACAATCTGTCCACCTGACAATATTTCTTCGGAACAATAATTATTATTACTATTCTCTGCATCCCTTTCCTCATTATCCCGCCTTAAGTGCTCTACATGTGAACGTGCAACATGCCCTGAAATTTGATTCTTAATAGTATATGACACTGGACCCTTTTTTTCTAAAATATAGTATCCCGGGACCCAATGAGCATCAAACTTAGAGTTTTTTCTATGTTTTTTGTAATACACCCTATCACCTATGTTGAACTCTTGTAAGTGTGCATTTTTATTTGCGTATTTCTTCTGTCTTTCTCTAGCCTTAATTATATTATTTCTTAAACGTACATGTGCTTTGTGCATCTCTTGCAACCTTGTTTCCTGAAAATCTTCCCCCAGATATTTTCTCCTAGGCTTTAATAAATTATCAATTGGCAATATTGGTTCTCTCCCATGTACTAAGTAAAATGGTGAGAAACCTGTTCCTTCATTTTCGTGTGTACGTATCGCCGCTAATGCTATCCCCAAATAAAGATCCCAATCCATATCGTGTTCTTCTACATTTTTCGCTAGAATATTGTATAGTGTTCTATGTTGTCTCTCATTTTTAGCATTAGAAGTTGGTCTGTAATATGAAGTCCTAATGTGTTTTATATTCAAATCTTTTACCAATTTTTCAAACTTTCTATTTACAAATTCTTTCCCATTGTCTGTAAGTATTATTTGTGGACACCCAAACCTTGGTATAAATTCTTGTAAAAGCATATTTATAACTGAATCAGCACTCTTGTCTGGAATTGGATAAACTTCTGGCCAGAGACTATATGAATCAACTATATGTAGTAGGTATACATTTCCCGATAATGTTTTTGGATGAGGACCTGAAATATCCAAACTTACTTTCTGCATTGGAAATTGAGGAATATCAGTATCTTGTAAAGGACATTTGATTATCTTCATGTTTCTTAACCTACACTTTTCACATGCTTCAACATATTCATATACGCTTTTGAATAAATTCGGCCAGTAATATTTACTGCTAATAGCCTTCACTAACTTATCTCGTCCAAAATGACCATTATTATCGTGATATGCCTTTAAGACTTCTTGTTCTAATTGTTTCGGAATATATTTTTTTACTCCTTCACCTTTTTCACTGATATAATATAATTGATTATCTTCTTGTAACTCTACAAACTTTCTTTTAAAACTATTTTCCCCTGTTTCTTTCAGTTTTCTTTTTATCTGTACTATTTTTGGATCTAATTCTTGTTCTGTTTTCATATCAAACTGTTCTAAATGTGGGTCTTCTGTTCTAGGTTCAGACTCTTGATCCGATGGTAAACTCTCAAATTCTTCCCTATTTATTATGGCAGAATCTAATATATTTACTTGCCAGTTTCGATCGTCTATCTCTGGTTCAGCTTCATCTTCCGTGTTTCCTGACGACTGTGTATATGGGATCCTAGACAAAAGATCGGCGCATGTATTATGTTTCCCTGAAACATATTCAACCTTAGCATTGTATCCCTGTAAATTCAATGCCCACGTTTGTATTTTCCTATTTTGTATTGGTGCTTCTAATATCGACTTTAATGGCATGTGGTCAGTTCTAATAATGAAATTGGCGTTATGTAAGTAGTAATTTAATTTTTGAAGAGCGTAGTGTATAGCATATGCTTCTTTCTCAATAATCGGCCATTTCTTTTGAGTCTTGCTGAGTTTATGAGACAAGAAATAGATTGGTCTTTCATTTTTAACCCCTGGTATTCCAGATTCTTCTCCTTCATATGGTTGAACCAAACATGCTCCTATTGCGTTGTCTGAAGCATCTGTGTATAGTATTAGCTGTTTATTCAGGTCTGGATGTGTCAATAATGGTACCACTGTTAAACTATCTTTTAAAAGTTCGAACGCTTTTTGACACTCATCATCCCACTTAAATCTAGCGTATTTTCCCGTTAAATTCGTAATAGGTATTGCTATCCTTGAAAACGCTGGTACAAACCTCCTATAATATGCACACGTACCTATAAATGCACGCACTTCCTTAACATTAGTTGGAGGAGGTAACTCTTTAATAACCTTTATCTTGTCCTGGTCTGGTTTAATACCTTCCCTATTTATTATATAGCCTAAATATTTTGTTTCTGTCTTTAAAAACTGGCACTTACTAAGCTTTAATTTAACGTCATGCCTTCTTAATCTGTCAAATACTAGTCTAATATGTTTCAAATAATTCTCCACATTCCCTTTCGTAAATATCAATATGTCATCTATATAGGCCAGGGCAAAATTTTGCATACCGTCTAGTACTTCATTTATTAAGAACATATAGTGAGACGGTGCATTTTTGAGACCGAATGGCATACGTAAGAATTCGTAAGAACCCATATGAGTACAAAAGGCACTTTTCTTTTGCGCGTCCTCCGACATCGGAATACACCAAAATCCTGCCCTTGCATCCAGCGTTGTGAAATATGTAGAGCCATTAAGTAACCCCAAAATATCATCAATCACCGGCAATGGGTACTGTCGTGAAATACTGAGAGTTAATGATTCCCAGAGGGACGACTGCATACACCGACTGCCCAGGTAGGAGAAGGGTTAACAAAGGAGAGACCAGGCGCATGTGTTTATAGGTCAAGACAGGAGAAGGGGCCGGCTAACCGCGCAGGAAAAAGGGTCGAGTGGAAAGATTCGTTTGGGACAAAGGCAGACAGCATTATTGGACAGCATATTGCGGTCTGGGTGAATGAATAACGGAAAAGTTCCAGTTCTGTAATTTTCCACTAAAAGGTGATAATGAAGTAGGGACTTGAGATGTCAAGCAAGGTCAAGGACTATGCGGCAGAGATGACCGATATAAAGAGGGTCAATTCTTTGTGTAAGTTTAGTGTGTGTTCCAAACTGACCTGAAGGAGATATGTTCTTGAGTGGGAATAGAAATACACGTCCCTAATGATGGAAAGAGGGGATAATAGTGTGTTATTCGCTAAGTGTTTTTTCAATTCCAAGAACATAGATGCCTAAATAAGGTATAAAGATATTAGATATAGTTTAGCATAGGAATATAGATGTGTGTGAATAGCAATTACCATTTCTTTCTATTTATGGATAGTTTAGACTTTGGTGAATTCATATGTCTTATGCGGATGTACTTCGGAAGCCTTATCATTATGGCTGGAGAAGGACACTTGCATAAGTAGTAGAAAGGGGCGGCTGCTTATCACTGGATTTGTTATACTTTTCCAGGTTCTACTCTCCTAGTGAAAGCAGAGACAGGATGAAGAGTACTACATTAAACAAACAAAGTACTTACATGGAACAAAACAGAATATGACCATATTTACGATGAAGAAAGAAATAAGTTAAAATAAATACAGAACACTGTATGCTCAAACGAATATAACTCTAAGGCCCTGAAAGAGAAGAGATGGAGAGGAATACCCTTGAGTAAACAAAGAAGAAAGAATAGACAATTAGAGACATTGATATTAATCTATAGACAATAGGAATAACTGTGACGAGGTGGTGGTTTTTTCGATGTTGGATATGCACCGTCATGAAACAGACTCGAGCGCAGTCATAAACTTACGGGACTTTTATTACGGTACAGTGACTCAGTGGTGAACAGTTTTTGTTTCATTCAATAACGGATTTACCATCAGATTCAAGCATACGGATAATCCCGGGTGAGCTCTGTCCTGTTTGATGTGCTGTCCTGTGATCTTGAAGAATGAATGGGGCGAGAAACAACACCGCTGATAGACATGCAGAGTTCTTTCTAACACCAACCATAGAACACCCTATCAACTACACTTACAAAATCAATACATACACCAGACATAGTTTTATTAATAAATCTTTTGTTTATTGTTGAAAGAAACTGTTGTCGGAGTATGTGTTGAGAGAATAACAGAGAGAGAGTGAAACCACTAGATATATGGAAGGGAAGACAGAAGAGAGGAGGGTAGACTAAAGTCAGGCAATAATCCCAACAGATAATAAGTTGAAGATGTACTTGTTGATTCCCACTCTCCTCTCGGGGAAGAACAGGACATAATTGGTGGAGCGAGCGGGGTAGGAAAAATACCCATATGACCTGGAGGCATAACAGGGCATATACATAGAGGGGTACCTGCATATTGGCACAGGCATAGCGGAGTACCTGCATGTTGGGACATACTGATTGGAATAAAAGAAAAAGAAGTATATATTGATGACTTTTAATGGAAGGACGTCCATTGGATATATGGTGCCATTACATTTATGGTAGAAACAGTTCATTAATGCTGGTGACTTTACAGTGAGAAAGTTCCAGACAGAGTGAATGTGGATAGGTGGTAAGACACATTACATACCTAGTCACACGGTCACACGTCTACATAAGTCTTTATCCTATATCTCCTCTTGTGGATGAGAGAGTGGTTGTGATGTACGGTGTGGTGTTGTAGATTAATAATAGTAGATAGGCATAGATTAATGATATAAGTTCTAGGTAGATTATCTGTTTATAGTGAGTATTCTTTACTGCCTTGAGGTGTCTTTACTCAACGGGCTGACTTACCTGCTTTAACTATGGCCACTCCCAAACTAACTACAGCAGAACTTAGGGCCAACGGAGAAGAAATTGGGTTGGCTGGTTCAGACTTAACTGATTACATCCAGGAAAGAGAGCGAGAGATTCGTCAAGCGGAACGAGAAGATCGCAAGACCGAGTGGGAAGTGAGAAGAATAGAGGTGGAGACCAAGCGACTAGAAATGGACCAGGAGACCAAGCGACTGGAAATGGAACAAGAGGCCAAGAAAATGGACCAGGAGACCAAGCGACTGGAAATGGAACAAGAGGCCAAGAAAATGGACCAGGAGACCAAGCGACTGGAAATGGAACAAGAGGCCAAGAAAATGGACCAGGAGACCAAGAAACTGGAAATGGAACAGACTGCCAGGAGACAAGAAATGGAACATGAATACCGCTTGAAAGAGTTAGAACTCAAGACACAAACTAAGGGTGAAATAGATGCAGCAGAAGGAAGTTCATCTTCACCTGGGGCAACATACATGAGTGGACAGGGTTACCATGCCATGAAGTTTCCCGTGGCGGTCTTTGATGAAAGTAAAGAGAAGATATACCAGTTTTTGGATCGGTTCGAGGCTATGGCAGTCGCTATGGGACTGGATAGAACCAGATGGGCTCTTAAATTATCCCAGTCTTTACGTGGTTCAGGGTACGAGGTCTACACACGCCTACCACCAGGACAGGAAAATCAGTATGAGGAATTGAAAGCCGCTTTGATGAAACATTATGAAGTCACAGCCCAAACGTATAGGAAGAAGTTTAGATCGTCTAGACGAGAGCCGGGAGAACTATTCGCCGCCTACAGTCTAAGGCTGAAATCCTATCTCCAGAAATGGATGGACTTGGCAGAATTCAAGAGGGATTATGAGAGTCTCGAAGAGATGATGGTGGTCGACCAGATGCGAAAGCAAATGTCAAAACCTCTCAGAACCTTCTTGGGAGAACAAGGGGCGGAACGGATTGATGTTGTGAATAAGCTGGCGGAACGATTCGTGGAAGTACATGGTGAAGCGGAGGAACTAAGTACACAAACCAAAGGTCAGGAGAAACCAGAGAAAAAGAAACCTAAAAACTGGGAAGGAGAAAAAGTGGAACCTTATATAAAGCACACAGAGGAGAGTTCAGAGAAGGTGAAGGTAGGAAACCAGAGCACCTCGAATTCTCAAGCGAAACGACCGTGGTCTGAGAGGTGGTGTTCATTCTGCAAGGTACCATCGCATAACACGAAGGACTGCAGATCGAAACCTAAAAGTTCTTACTTCGCAGCATGCAAAGTGATTCCTACATCGGTGATCACAGACAAGGCTGAGGTTGGCGAAGGAGAAAGGAACACAAAGGACCCACGGAAACCTAGGAAGGGAACATGGTGTACACACTGCCAGTCGATAACACATAATACTGTGGACTGCAGATGCAAGGCAAACGACGCCAATTGCATAACCAACCTCGAGGAATTAAAAGAGGAAGGCGAGGAAACGGTCAAGGAGATGAAAGACACTCAGGACCAAGAGAGACCACCTGTGGTTGAACTGATTGAAGTCAATGGCCAGCAGGTTGCTTGTCTCTACGATACAGGTTTGGATGGGGAAGCGGTGATAGACGCCAGCTTGGTAAGCCCAGACCAACTTACAGGGGAGACCATAGAGCTAAAGCCGGCAATGAGGAGTGCTGTTACCATGACGCTGCCAATCGCCAAGGTGGAGATTAAATCCAGGTACGTCACGGGCATTATTCCTGCGGCGGTATTAGCTGACTCCCTATTCCCAATGATCATTGGCACGAAATATGTCTTTTTGGGGATGCCGAAACAGCCAGCCCAAAAGGGAACAGTAACCAGGGGATCTCAGGGGAAGGAAAAAGAGGCAGAGACTCTATGCGACAACTCAGGGATAGGAGAATTGCATACTGCCCAGAGGAAGGATACTACGTTGCATCCTTGCTACAGGAAGCTGCAAAGAAGTGCTGAGCCACCAGAACGGGGACAGTATTTTCTGAAGAATCAACTACTCTATAGGAGAGCTGGGAGGGGAGATAACCTGCATGAGCAGTGGGTGGTTCCAGAGACCCACCGTCCTCACATTCTTCAGAGTGGACACATCATAGGCGAGAATCGACATATGGGTGTCAGAGAGACCTTGCAGCAAATATCCGGCCATTATTGCTGGCCAGGAATGACCGGAGATGTACGCCGGTGGGTGAAGTCTTGTTCGGAGTGCCAGAAAGCACCACCCAACAAGCGAATTAAGAGGAAACTAGCTCTTAAAGTGGAAGACAAAGTGGAAGTGTGGAGTCCAGCAGAGACCAATATACTCCAAGTAGGATGGAAAGGACCTTATCCTGTGGAAAAGGTGGTGTCCAAGAACATCTACAAAATACGGATCGGGGAAGAGAAGAAAAATCTCCCTAGACATCTCATTAGGAAATATGAAGAGAGATCCGGGAGCAACGCTTCGCACTTTATGGTGATGGCAGCCATTGGGACAAAAGTTACCAGTCCAGACGAAGACCAGAGATCGCCAGTACAACCTAGGAGG
This sequence comes from Cepaea hortensis, assembly GCA_963921405.1. Classification (NCBI taxonomy): domain Eukaryota; kingdom Metazoa; phylum Mollusca; class Gastropoda; order Stylommatophora; family Helicidae; genus Cepaea; species Cepaea hortensis. The sequence continues at coordinate 59,843,042 of OY992880.1, read as the reverse complement.
GCCTATGGGACAGTACGTGATAGGTCAGATTTACCCAACGACAGGAGGAGGGAAATCACAAGTCAGGGAAAGGACAAGAGTGAAAGTTTCACCGGTAACCAAGTTCAGAAGGGGTGGGTAACGTCGGGAAAAGCGAGAATTACCCAGGACTCCAACCGAAGATTGGCTGACCAGATACAATATCGCCCAAGATGGTCCTGGAAGCAAAAGTCCAGGAGGTTTGGGAAAGACGACTCGGTCCGACGAGGACGAGGCGGAACATCCCCAGAGGCAAAGCCGGGGGAAACCAAGAGGACATGGAAGCAGTGTTACAATCAAGATGGGACAATCCGTCTGTATTGTGAGCCGTCGCTGACGCAAGTCGAAAGTAGGTCGACCGGACGTACAGGAGCGAGGAGCCAACACTAGTTTCAGTCGTTAGTAGTATAGTAGGGTGTCAATTAGAGCGCCTACTGGATAATGTGAGGATCCAATCATATCATCAACACGTGATGTTAATAGCTACTTCGAAGAAGCTCAACGCACGGTGGATGTGATGGACGTTGTTGCTGCAACTGGACTTCACAGTGGAATACATTTTTGGTAAGGAAAATGTAGGAGCAGATTTATTATCCAGACATCTAGCTCCGGAGGAAGAAGATTAGGGTTGTGGATCATGGGAATCAAACCTACAGTGAGAAAGATTCGACGCGGTCTAATCTCTTAAGAGGGGACCTATGTCGTGAAATACTGAGAGTTAATGATTCCCAGAGGGACGACTGCATACACCGACTGCCCAGGTAGGAGAAGGGTTAACAAAGGAGAGACCAGGCGCATGTGTTTATAGGTCAAGACAGGAGAAGGGGCCGGCTAACCGCGCAGGAAAAAGGGTCGAGTGGAAAGATTCGTTTGGGACAAAGGCAGACAGCATTATTGGACAGCATATTGCGGTCTGGGTGAATGAATAACGGAAAAGTTCCAGTTCTGTAATTTTCCACTAAAAGGTGATAATGAAGTAGGGACTTGAGATGTCAAGCAAGGTCAAGGACTATGCGGCAGAGATGACCGATATAAAGAGGGTCAATTCTTTGTGTAAGTTTAGTGTGTGTTCCAAACTGACCTGAAGGAGATATGTTCTTGAGTGGGAATAGAAATACACGTCCCTAATGATGGAAAGAGGGGATAATAGTGTGTTATTCGCTAAGTGTTTTTTCAATTCCAAGAACATAGATGCCTAAATAAGGTATAAAGATATTAGATATAGTTTAGCATAGGAATATAGATGTGTGTGAATAGCAATTACCATTTCTTTCTATTTATGGATAGTTTAGACTTTGGTGAATTCATATGTCTTATGCGGATGTACTTCGGAAGCCTTATCATTATGGCTGGAGAAGGACACTTGCATAAGTAGTAGAAAGGGGCGGCTGCTTATCACTGGATTTGTTATACTTTTCCAGGTTCTACTCTCCTAGTGAAAGCAGAGACAGGATGAAGAGTACTACATTAAACAAACAAAGTACTTACATGGAACAAAACAGAATATGACCATATTTACGATGAAGAAAGAAATAAGTTAAAATAAATACAGAACACTGTATGCTCAAACGAATATAACTCTAAGGCCCTGAAAGAGAAGAGATGGAGAGGAATACCCTTGAGTAAACAAAGAAGAAAGAATAGACAATTAGAGACATTGATATTAATCTATAGACAATAGGAATAACTGTGACGAGGTGGTGGTTTTTTCGATGTTGGATATGCACCGTCATGAAACAGACTCGAGCGCAGTCATAAACTTACGGGACTTTTATTACGGTACAGTGACTCAGTGGTGAACAGTTTTTGTTTCATTCAATAACGGATTTACCATCAGATTCAAGCATACGGGTAATCCCGGGTGAGCTCTGTCCTGTTTGATGTGCTGTCCTGTGATCTTGAAGAATGAATGGGGCGAGAAACAACACCGCTGATAGACATGCAGAGTTCTTTCTAACACCAACCATAGAACACCCTATCAACTACACTTACAAAATCAATACATACACCAGACATAGTTTTATTAATAAATCTTTTGTTTATTGTTGAAAGAAACTGTTGTCGGAGTATGTGTTGAGAGAATAACAGAGAGAGAGTGAAACCACTAGATATATGGAAGGGAAGACAGAAGAGAGGAGGGTAGACTAAAGTCAGGCAATAATCCCAACAGATAATAAGTTGAAGATGTACTTGTTGATTCCCAATCTCCTCTCGGGGAAGAACAGGACAGGTACGCTACATTCTTAGTAATTTTGTTCAACGCCCTGTAGTCACAACAGAACCTGTTCGAACCATCAGATTTGGCTACTATGACGACCGGAGATGACCATTCTGATTTTGATCTTGTTATTATGCCTGCTTTCAACATATCTTCTATTGCCTTTTCTACAACTTCTCTATTTCTTAATGGAGTTCTATATGGTTTTAAACTAATTGGTGGATGGTCTCCCGTATCTATTTCCATTGTAACTGTTTTTGTCTTTCCCAATTCTAAATCATTAATTGCAAACACATCCTGATTTTGTTTTATAAGTTGTTCTAATACTTCCTTATTTTCTGGCGGAGTTTTTAACTGTGCCAACAATTCCTGTTCCCTTGTCACTTTGTCTAGTGAATGTATTTGGGCTGTATTTCTTCTGGATGGATGGATCAATTCATCCATTTTTACGTTCCCTTTTCGTCCGCATCCGCGCCTGTTATTAATTCTTTCACTAGAGGTTTCTGAATAACTTATGCCTGCCATATTTACTCTATCTGTTGCCAATATGTCACTAACATTATGTTCTAGCTTGGCTATTACACATCCTCTGTATAATTTAATTTCTCTACCTGTGTTATACCTGTGTTATTAATAACCATCACTGGAAATGTTAAACTTTTATCCAATTCTATTATTCCATCCGGAACTTCTAAACCTGGCTCATCAATTATTTCTTTTTGCAATTCAGTGATTCTGACTATGTTTCCTGCTACATAATACGGGTTTCTCTTCAGCTTTGCTTGTATCAAATTAACTGACTGTGGTTTTAAATTCATGGTCGTTTTGACTCTAACTAGTGTCGACACATGCATATCTTCTTCTAAATCTACGTAAACATCTTGGAATTTTAATTTATGCAAATCAAATAAAAGTCTCACCCCATTTTTCAATAAAAAATCTCTACCCAATATCATATTTCTATTTAAATCCTTAACCACATGGAACACATGCCTGACATTTATCCCTCCTAATTTCAAGTTTATCATCGTTTGTCCTAGCACTTCTAATTTTTGTCCCGTTACCGAATGAAGATTCTCCTGAATTCTAAATATTTTACAATTTTTTAACATTCGATATAAAAATGCTTCTTTAATCACGCTAACTTGTGCTCCCGAATCAACTAATGTTCTAACTTTATATTTTCCTATTTGTACTATACATGAACTAGGATCTACCATATTTAATGACAATTGTTTTATCTCGGCTTGTTTTTTATTTCTAAATGTCCTACTATACTCATCCTTTGGGTTTTTAATACATTGATGCCCCTTTTGGACCTTACTATCTTCCCTCCTACTGCCGATCCTGTTCAGTAAGCGGGATGCCAATTTCCCTGATTTCCTGACCTTCTAAAATTTCTCTGCATTTCTCCATAATTCCTATTTGCTGGTCTGCCATTTGCAGTTCTATTCTGTGTACTCGTCTGAACACCTCTATTATTTTGTGTATTCGATGGGACACGTCTGTTACCACAGAAGCGAAAAAAGTGCCCACGTTGGTGACATCCCCAACAAACCACATTCGAGTTATTTGTGTTACCTTCCATGTTTCTTACAGTATTTCTCACTTGTCCTCCTCTACCTTGATTATATACGTTATCGTTTCTTTGTACCATCTGTATTTCTCCTCGTCTTCCTCTCCATCCATGTCTATACTGTCCTATTTCCATAGGTTCTTCAATTCTATCTTCCGAACTACTACCTAACTCTCGTCCTACCCTTAATCTAAACCTTCTCCTCAAGCTTTCCTCTTGTATAGCGATATCTACGGCTTGTGACAATCTTGCAGGATTCTCTCTTAATAATTTAAATTTCAATCCATTTGACCTAATCCCATCAACAAAAATCCCTACTAACATCCGTTCCACTTCTTCAGCTCGTACATTCTGTCCTAAAAATGACTCTTCCGCTAAATTGATTAACCTGTCACTGTATAGCTGTACACTTTCTGTAGTATTTTGTCTAGTCTGTCGCAATACTGAGAATGCGTGTTGTGGATCAGTAATTTCAGCGTATTTTCTTGCGAGATGATCTTTAAATTCTTCCCAGGTTTCACCTCTTCCTGCTTCTAGTTTTCTTCTTATATGGTCAGAAACTGGACTTGTACTTGTTCTGTATGCCAAATTCTTTTTCTCCTCATCTGTAGCGTTTACTAAATAAGCATGTTTCTCAATAGAAATGACCCATTTCTTAAACTGGTTTGCTTGTCCATTAAATCTCTCAACATCACTGCTTACATTTTGTTGTCTTAACACTGCATCCAACCTTGATATTGCCCCACCAACTCCAGTCAGTACCTGTGAAAAATCTTGGGGTTCCATTCTAGAATCTATAATGGAAATTATTAAGCAATATACAAATATTTCAAACAATATTAATTTCAAATTCAGCAGCAATACATAATCTGTTCAATTAATTACTCTAATATTATCTATTATCTAACTATACTAACAAAAAACTCCAATCGAAGATCCTGACGAAGAAAATTTTCTGTTCTAATCACGAATCCTGATAAAAGAACTTAATTGAAATCCTGATGAAGAAATTTCTAATTGATCCTGATACCAACTCTAATCGACACCGTTGAAAGGATCAGAACACAAAAAAAAAACCTCTGGATTTCCTAATTCAATCGAAGTCGAAGTCAGTTCTTTCCAATTATTTTCCTGTCGTTGATTGTGCTCGATATAACGCTCGATACCAAACTGCTTGATTACTTGCTCGATTGACTGTAAGCGTTAGACTTTAATTTCCGTCAAGCAAGGTCACCTTCACGATTTTTCAACCGACAACTGCTCCCGGTTTCAGCAAAAATCTGGCATTTTCATATGTTTCAGCGTAAAAATGATCCAGTCAACAACAATTGGATTCAAACCTGACTCTATCCACTCCGTTATATGTTAGATGGCATTCCAACAACGGTCAGTTAAATTTATTGTAACAACTTTTGACTTGAGACAAGTTGACTATATTCATCAATGCCTTCACTTAAGTGAAGTGACTGTAGAGAGTATTGAGGATCTCGATTTAATAATTATGGAATTTGCAATATAACCTTGACTTCACCTTCAACAGTCCAATGAGCTAAAACTCATAATTTTCAGCATTCTTTGTTTTACTTGTAGTTTTATTTGGAGCAGGTTATTGTTCTGTTGAAATTAAATCATTTCTGGTACCTCGAGACTTCATAAGTTGTTGTAACATGTAATCAGCGAGTTCATTCTTATAACCTTGTGTACTAATTTTTGATGCAAAACGGCATTACTTGATCTCATTATACAATTAGCGTTGGTCAGTGCTCAAGTTATTTCATACTACTAATTAGATAAAAACATCAGTCTTTCAAAAAAAATAAGTTAATCAGTCAAACCTTCTGAGCTGGCCTGAGAAATCGATCTCCTTTTTAAACAGAAATACACTGAGAACCCACAACAACTACCCCTGGGTGGGCTTTCAGCTGTTGCGTTTCTTATTATTATTTACTTAAAAACTTCCTTCTCCAGACGCCCAGACACAAGAATCTTTCATGGCGGTAACTCTCTCCACGACATCCCATATTTCTTGAGGTCAAAGGCACCAAATCAACCTGTATTATAGTGTAGAGATGTTACACACAGGTTAGAAGGCACGTGATGATCGTACAGCACACAAGTCTCCGTTGTTTAGAACATTCTTTATTAGTCGAATCGTTCAACTACAGCATAATGATGTTATGCTCAAATTCTGATGTTTACATGTTTTCCTACTTCCCTGCTATCTGGACCCCAAGTGACGTGTGTGCCAGCCTAGATACCCTTCTTTATCCTATATCTCCTCTTGTGGATGAGAGAGTGGTTGTGATGTACGGTGTGGTGTTGTAGATTAATAATAGTAGATAGGCATAGATTAATGATATAAGTTCTAGGTAGATTATCTGTTTATAGTGAGTATTCTTTACTGCCTTGAGGTGTCTTTACTCAACGGGCTGACTTACCTGCTTTAACTATGGCCACTCCCAAACTAACTACAGCAGAACTTAGGGCCAACGGAGAAGAAATTGGGTTGGCTGGTTCAGACTTAACTGATTACATCCAGGAAAGAGAGCGAGAGATTCGTCAAGCGGAACGAGAAGATCGCAAGACCGAGTGGGAAGTGAGAAGAATAGAGGTGGAGACCAAGCGACTAGAAATGGACCAGGAGACCAAGCGACTGGAAATGGAACAAGAGGCCAAGAAAATGGACCAGGAGACCAAGCGACTGGAAATGGAACAAGAGGCCAAGAAAATGGACCAGGAGACCAAGCGACTGGAAATGGAACAAGAGGCCAAGAAAATGGACCAGGAGACCAAGAAACTGGAAATGGAACAGACTGCCAGGAGACAAGAAATGGAACATGAATACCGCTTGAAAGAGTTAGAACTCAAGACACAAACTAAGGGTGAAATAGATGCAGCAGAAGGAAGTTCATCTTCACCTGGGGCAACATACATGAGTGGACAGGGTTACCATGCCATGAAGTTTCCCGTGGCGGTCTTTGATGAAAGTAAAGAGAAGATATACCAGTTTTTGGATCGGTTCGAGGCTATGGCAGTCGCTATGGGACTGGATAGAACCAGATGGGCTCTTAAATTATCCCAGTCTTTACGTGGTTCAGGGTACGAGGTCTACACACGCCTACCACCAGGACAGGAAAATCAGTATGAGGAATTGAAAGCCGCTTTGATGAAACATTATGAAGTCACAGCCCAAACGTATAGGAAGAAGTTTAGATCGTCTAGACGAGAGCCGGGAGAACTATTCGCCGCCTACAGTCTAAGGCTGAAATCCTATCTCCAGAAATGGATGGACTTGGCAGAATTCAAGAGGGATTATGAGAGTCTCGAAGAGATGATGGTGGTCGACCAGATGCGAAAGCAAATGTCAAAACCTCTCAGAACCTTCTTGGGAGAACAAGGGGCGGAACGGATTGATGTTGTGAATAAGCTGGCGGAACGATTCGTGGAAGTACATGGTGAAGCGGAGGAACTAAGTACACAAACCAAAGGTCAGGAGAAACCAGAGAAAAAGAAACCTAAAAACTGGGAAGGAGAAAAAGTGGAACCTTATATAAAGCACACAGAGGAGAGTTCAGAGAAGGTGAAGGTAGGAAACCAGAGCACCTCGAATTCTCAAGCGAAACGACCGTGGTCTGAGAGGTGGTGTTCATTCTGCAAGGTACCATCGCATAACACGAAGGACTGCAGATCGAAACCTAAAAGTTCTTACTTCGCAGCATGCAAAGTGATTCCTACATCGGTGATCACAGACAAGGCTGAGGTTGGCGAAGGAGAAAGGAACACAAAGGACCCACGGAAACCTAGGAAGGGAACATGGTGTACACACTGCCAGTCGATAACACATAATACTGTGGACTGCAGATGCAAGGCAAACGACGCCAATTGCATAACCAACCTCGAGGAATTAAAAGAGGAAGGCGAGGAAACGGTCAAGGAGATGAAAGACACTCAGGACCAAGAGAGACCACCTGTGGTTGAACTGATTGAAGTCAATGGCCAGCAGGTTGCTTGTCTCTACGATACAGGTTTGGATGGGGAAGCGGTGATAGACGCCAGCTTGGTAAGCCCAGACCAACTTACAGGGGAGACCATAGAGCTAAAGCCGGCAATGAGGAGTGCTGTTACCATGACGCTGCCAATCGCCAAGGTGGAGATTAAATCCAGGTACGTCACGGGCATTATTCCTGCGGCGGTATTAGCTGACTCCCTATTCCCAATGATCATTGGCACGAAATATGTCTTTTTGGGGATGCCGAAACAGCCAGCCCAAAAGGGAACAGTAACCAGGGGATCTCAGGGGAAGGAAAAAGAGGCAGAGACTCTATGCGACAACTCAGGGATAGGAGAATTGCATACTGCCCAGAGGAAGGATACTACGTTGCATCCTTGCTACAGGAAGCTGCAAAGAAGTGCTGAGCCACCAGAACGGGGACAGTATTTTCTGAAGAATCAACTACTCTATAGGAGAGCTGGGAGGGGAGATAACCTGCATGAGCAGTGGGTGGTTCCAGAGACCCACCGTCCTCACATTCTTCAGAGTGGACACATCATAGGCGAGAATCGACATATGGGTGTCAGAGAGACCTTGCAGCAAATATCCGGCCATTATTGCTGGCCAGGAATGACCGGAGATGTACGCCGGTGGGTGAAGTCTTGTTCGGAGTGCCAGAAAGCACCACCCAACAAGCGAATTAAGAGGAAACTAGCTCTTAAAGTGGAAGACAAAGTGGAAGTGTGGAGTCCAGCAGAGACCAATATACTCCAAGTAGGATGGAAAGGACCTTATCCTGTGGAAAAGGTGGTGTCCAAGAACATCTACAAAATACGGATCGGGGAAGAGAAGAAAAATCTCCCTAGACATCTCATTAGGAAATATGAAGAGAGATCCGGGAGCAACGCTTCGCACTTTATGGTGATGGCAGCCATTGGGACAAAAGTTACCAGTCCAGACGAAGACCAGAGATCGCCAGTACAACCTAGGAGGGCCTATGGGACAGTACGTGATAGGTCAGATTTACCCAACGACAGGAGGAGGGAAATCACAAGTCAGGGAAAGGACAAGAGTGAAAGTTTCACCGGTAACCAAGTTCAGAAGGGGTGGGTAACGTCGGGAAAAGCGAGAATTACCCAGGACTCCAACCGAAGATTGGCTGACCAGATACAATATCGCCCAAGATGGTCCTGGAAGCAAAAGTCCAGGAGGTTTGGGAAAGACGACTCGGTCCGACGAGGACGAGGCGGAACATCCCCAGAGGCAAAGCCGGGGGAAACCAAGAGGACATGGAAGCAGTGTTACAATCAAGATGGGACAATCCGTCTGTATTGTGAGCCGTCGCTGACGCAAGTCGAAAGTAGGTCGACCGGACGTACAGGAGCGAGGAGCCAACACTAGTTTCAGTCGTTAGTAGTATAGTAGGGTGTCAATTAGAGCGCCTACTGGATAATGTGAGGATCCAATCATATCATCAACACGTGATGTTAATAGCTACTTCGAAGAAGCTCAACGCACGGTGGATGTGATGGACGTTGTTGCTGCAACTGGACTTCACAGTGGAATACATTTTTGGTAAGGAAAATGTAGGAGCAGATTTATTATCCAGACATCTAGCTCCGGAGGAAGAAGATTAGGGTTGTGGATCATGGGAATCAAACCTACAGTGAGAAAGATTCGACGCGGTCTAATCTCTTAAGAGGGGACCTATGTCGTGAAATACTGAGAGTTAATGATTCCCAGAGGGACGACTGCATACACCGACTGCCCAGGTAGGAGAAGGGTTAACAAAGGAGAGACCAGGCGCATGTGTTTATAGGTCAAGACAGGAGAAGGGGCCGGCTAACCGCGCAGGAAAAAGGGTCGAGTGGAAAGATTCGTTTGGGACAAAGGCAGACAGCATTATTGGACAGCATATTGCGGTCTGGGTGAATGAATAACGGAAAAGTTCCAGTTCTGTAATTTTCCACTAAAAGGTGATAATGAAGTAGGGACTTGAGATGTCAAGCAAGGTCAAGGACTATGCGGCAGAGATGACCGATATAAAGAGGGTCAATTCTTTGTGTAAGTTTAGTGTGTGTTCCAAACTGACCTGAAGGAGATATGTTCTTGAGTGGGAATAGAAATACACGTCCCTAATGATGGAAAGAGGGGATAATAGTGTGTTATTCGCTAAGTGTTTTTTCAATTCCAAGAACATAGATGCCTAAATAAGGTATAAAGATATTAGATATAGTTTAGCATAGGAATATAGATGTGTGTGAATAGCAATTACCATTTCTTTCTATTTATGGATAGTTTAGACTTTGGTGAATTCATATGTCTTATGCGGATGTACTTCGGAAGCCTTATCATTATGGCTGGAGAAGGACACTTGCATAAGTAGTAGAAAGGGGCGGCTGCTTATCACTGGATTTGTTATACTTTTCCAGGTTCTACTCTCCTAGTGAAAGCAGAGACAGGATGAAGAGTACTACATTAAACAAACAAAGTACTTACATGGAACAAAACAGAATATGACCATATTTACGATGAAGAAAGAAATAAGTTAAAATAAATACAGAACACTGTATGCTCAAACGAATATAACTCTAAGGCCCTGAAAGAGAAGAGATGGAGAGGAATACCCTTGAGTAAACAAAGAAGAAAGAATAGACAATTAGAGACATTGATATTAATCTATAGACAATAGGAATAACTGTGACGAGGTGGTGGTTTTTTCGATGTTGGATATGCACCGTCATGAAACAGACTCGAGCGCAGTCATAAACTTACGGGACTTTTATTACGGTACAGTGACTCAGTGGTGAACAGTTTTTGTTTCATTCAATAACGGATTTACCATCAGATTCAAGCATACGGGTAATCCCGGGTGAGCTCTGTCCTGTTTGATGTGCTGTCCTGTGATCTTGAAGAATGAATGGGGCGAGAAACAACACCGCTGATAGACATGCAGAGTTCTTTCTAACACCAACCATAGAACACCCTATCAACTACACTTACAAAATCAATACATACACCAGACATAGTTTTATTAATAAATCTTTTGTTTATTGTTGAAAGAAACTGTTGTCGGAGTATGTGTTGAGAGAATAACAGAGAGAGAGTGAAACCACTAGATATATGGAAGGGAAGACAGAAGAGAGGAGGGTAGACTAAAGTCAGGCAATAATCCCAACAGATAATAAGTTGAAGATGTACTTGTTGATTCCCAATCTCCTCTCGGGGAAGAACAGGACAGGTACGCTACATTCTTAGTAATTTTGTTCAACGCCCTGTAGTCACAACAGAACCTGTTCGAACCATCAGATTTGGCTACTATGACGACCGGAGATGACCATTCTGATTTTGATCTTGTTATTATGCCTGCTTTCAACATATCTTCTATTGCCTTTTCTACAACTTCTCTATTTCTTAATGGAGTTCTATATGGTTTTAAACTAATTGGTGGATGGTCTCCCGTATCTATTTCCATTGTAACTGTTTTTGTCTTTCCCAATTCTAAATCATTAATTGCAAACACATCCTGATTTTGTTTTATAAGTTGTTCTAATACTTCCTTATTTTCTGGCGGAGTTTTTAACTGTGCCAACAATTCCTGTTCCCTTGTCACTTTGTCTAGTGAATGTATTTGGGCTGTATTTCTTCTGGATGGATGGATCAATTCATCCATTTTTACGTTCCCTTTTCGTCCGCATCCGCGCCTGTTATTAATTCTTTCACTAGAGGTTTCTGAATAACTTATGCCTGCCATATTTACTCTATCTGTTGCCAATATGTCACTAACATTATGTTCTAGCTTGGCTATTACACATCCTCTGTATAATTTAATTTCTCTACCTGTGTTATACCTGTGTTATTAATAACCATCACTGGAAATGTTAAACTTTTATCCAATTCTATTATTCCATCCGGAACTTCTAAACCTGGCTCATCAATTATTTCTTTTTGCAATTCAGTGATTCTGACTATGTTTCCTGCTACATAATACGGGTTTCTCTTCAGCTTTGCTTGTATCAAATTAACTGACTGTGGTTTTAAATTCATGGTCGTTTTGACTCTAACTAGTGTCGACACATGCATATCTTCTTCTAAATCTACGTAAACATCTTGGAATTTTAATTTATGCAAATCAAATAAAAGTCTCACCCCATTTTTCAATAAAAAATCTCTACCCAATATCATATTTCTATTTAAATCCTTAACCACATGGAACACATGCCTGACATTTATCCCTCCTAATTTCAAGTTTATCATCGTTTGTCCTAGCACTTCTAATTTTTGTCCCGTTACCGAATGAAGATTCTCCTGAATTCTAAATATTTTACAATTTTTTAACATTCGATATAAAAATGCTTCTTTAATCACGCTAACTTGTGCTCCCGAATCAACTAATGTTCTAACTTTATATTTTCCTATTTGTACTATACATGAACTAGGATCTACCATATTTAATGACAATTGTTTTATCTCGGCTTGTTTTTTATTTCTAAATGTCCTACTATACTCATCCTTTGGGTTTTTAATACATTGATGCCCCTTTTGGACCTTACTATCTTCCCTCCTACTGCCGATCCTGTTCAGTAAGCGGGATGCCAATTTCCCTGATTTCCTGACCTTCTAAAATTTCTCTGCATTTCTCCATAATTCCTATTTGCTGGTCTGCCATTTGCAGTTCTATTCTGTGTACTCGTCTGAACACCTCTATTATTTTGTGTATTCGATGGGACACGTCTGTTACCACAGAAGCGAAAAAAGTGCCCACGTTGGTGACATCCCCAACAAACCACATTCGAGTTATTTGTGTTACCTTCCATGTTTCTTACAGTATTTCTCACTTGTCCTCCTCTACCTTGATTATATACGTTATCGTTTCTTTGTACCATCTGTATTTCTCCTCGTCTTCCTCTCCATCCATGTCTATACTGTCCTATTTCCATAGGTTCTTCAATTCTATCTTCCGAACTACTACCTAACTCTCGTCCTACCCTTAATCTAAACCTTCTCCTCAAGCTTTCCTCTTGTATAGCGATATCTACGGCTTGTGACAATCTTGCAGGATTCTCTCTTAATAATTTAAATTTCAATCCATTTGACCTAATCCCATCAACAAAAATCCCTACTAACATCCGTTCCACTTCTTCAGCTCGTACATTCTGTCCTAAAAATGACTCTTCCGCTAAATTGATTAACCTGTCACTGTATAGCTGTACACTTTCTGTAGTATTTTGTCTAGTCTGTCGCAATACTGAGAATGCGTGTTGTGGATCAGTAATTTCAGCGTATTTTCTTGCGAGATGATCTTTAAATTCTTCCCAGGTTTCACCTCTTCCTGCTTCTAGTTTTCTTCTTATATGGTCAGAAACTGGACTTGTACTTGTTCTGTATGCCAAATTCTTTTTCTCCTCATCTGTAGCGTTTACTAAATAAGCATGTTTCTCAATAGAAATGACCCATTTCTTAAACTGGTTTGCTTGTCCATTAAATCTCTCAACATCACTGCTTACATTTTGTTGTCTTAACACTGCATCCAACCTTGATATTGCCCCACCAACTCCAGTCAGTACCTGTGAAAAATCTTGGGGTTCCATTCTAGAATCTATAATGGAAATTATTAAGCAATATACAAATATTTCAAACAATATTAATTTCAAATTCAGCAGCAATACATAATCTGTTCAATTAATTACTCTAATATTATCTATTATCTAACTATACTAACAAAAAACTCCAATCGAAGATCCTGACGAAGAAAATTTTCTGTTCTAATCACGAATCCTGATAAAAGAACTTAATTGAAATCCTGATGAAGAAATTTCTAATTGATCCTGATACCAACTCTAATCGACACCGTTGAAAGGATCAGAACACAAAAAAAAAAACCTCTGGATTTCCTAATTCAATCGAAGTCGAAGTCAGTTCTTTCCAATTATTTTCCTGTCGTTGATTGTGCTCGATATAACGCTCGATACCAAACTGCTTGATTACTTGCTCGATTGACTGTAAGCGTTAGACTTTAATTTCCGTCAAGCAAGGTCACCTTCACGATTTTTCAACCGACAACTGCTCCCGGTTTCAGCAAAAATCTGGCATTTTCATATGTTTCAGCGTAAAAATGATCCAGTCAACAACAATTGGATTCAAACCTGACTCTATCCACTCCGTTATATGTTAGATGGCATTCCAACAACGGTCAGTTAAATTTATTGTAACAACTTTTGACTTGAGACAAGTTGACTATATTCATCAATGCCTTCACTTAAGTGAAGTGACTGTAGAGAGTATTGAGGATCTCGATTTAATAATTATGGAATTTGCAATATAACCTTGACTTCACCTTCAACAGTCCAATGAGCTAAAACTCATAATTTTCAGCATTCTTTGTTTTACTTGTAGTTTTATTTGGAGCAGGTTATTGTTCTGTTGAAATTAAATCATTTCTGGTACCTCGAGACTTCATAAGTTGTTGTAACATGTAATCAGCGAGTTCATTCTTATAACCTTGTGTACTAATTTTTGATGCAAAACGGCATTACTTGATCTCATTATACAATTAGCGTTGGTCAGTGCTCAAGTTATTTCATACTACTAATTAGATAAAAACATCAGTCTTTCAAAAAAAATAAGTTAATCAGTCAAACCTTCTGAGCTGGCCTGAGAAATCGATCTCCTTTTTAAACAGAAATACACTGAGAACCCACAACAACTACCCCTGGGTGGGCTTTCAGCTGTTGCGTTTCTTATTATTATTTACTTAAAAACTTCCTTCTCCAGACGCCCAGACACAAGAATCTTTCATGGCGGTAACTCTCTCCACGACATCCCATATTTCTTGAGGTCAAAGGCACCAAATCAACCTGTATTATAGTGTAGAGATGTTACACACAGGTTAGAAGGCACGTGATGATCGTACAGCACACAAGTCTCCGTTGTTTAGAACATTCTTTATTAGTCGAATCGTTCAACTACAGCATAATGATGTTATGCTCAAATTCTGATGTTTACATGTTTTCCTACTTCCCTGCTATCTGGACCCCAAGTGACGTGTGTGCCAGCCTAGATACCCTTCTTCATTCGTGCACACACGTTCACTAGCTATGGTTTTCCCACTAGTCAAGGAATGCGCAGCATTCCTTAACTCTTTACTCCTAAGCTACTCCCTTTACTGTTACACATCTCGTCGTGAGCGTCTGGTCGAGAAACAGAGAGCGAAGCCCGAGAAGTACTGCATAAGTATTTCCGTAATATTCTCGGGCACGTGATAAGCTTTGAGTGCATGTCACAACATTTGATGGAGCACTGACCCATACGCGTTGGTGAGATCTAACCATATCACGCGGAGTTCCTCCTTCTTCATCTTCGTTCTCTGGATAGCTTCCCAGATCATGGTGCCGTGGTTTAGACACCCAGGGACACAAGGTTTCCCTCCTTTTTGAACCGCTGTGTCTACGTACTTGTTCCTCACCAAGTACTTCGTGATTCGGCTGGCCATGACTGAGAAGAATATTTTCCCCTCGACGTTTAGGAGAGAGATCGGCCTGAATTGGGAAATACTGGCTGAGTCTTGCTCTTTGGGAATGTAGATTTCATTGGCTTTCTTCCACTCCGTGCTGATATGCTTTTGTTTCCACTCGGATCTCAGTATCCGGTGTAGTTTCTTAAGGACATTCGGGCACATCACATATAAAGTATTATTTATTGGAGTGTAAAAAATATGAACGTCATGAGATAACGCTATTTGAATATATGACCCACTGCATACTATCCAAAAACCGAGCAAAAGGATGTTATCAGACAGAAATGATGTTAACAGACCGAGTAAGACATGATGTTATTAGACAGACAGTGGGATGTTCCACATGTATTGAAAGACAGAAGACCAAATGGTTTGGCCATCTTGTTAGAATGCAACACCATAAACTACCAGAACTGGCTCTACATCAACGAACATCTGCTACGAGTGTAAGAGGACTCCCGAGAAGAAAATGGATTGACGATATCAAAGACATTGTACAATCGCACGGAATGACAATATCCAGTGTCACCCATCGGGCGCTGGAGCGCCAATTATTCCTCCTCAAAACGCTTGACTGCAAAAGTGGAAGTTGGTGATGATGGTGATGACGACCAACTGCAATAAGCCTGTGACAATAAAAATATGTTTTTACAAGTCAGCTCTAGAGAAATGTTGTAGAAAATTAAACAATATATCATTAAAAAAAAAAAAAAAACCAAATTTCTATCTTCTTCTTCTTTTGTCCTCTATCCCAAGTGAGGTATATGTCCTTGAAAACTTATTCTAGTTCCCTTCATCTTTAGCACTGCCATACAGCTCTGCCCATATCCTTTCCGTATTGTTTACTTCTATCTGCACTACTCTTTTCAATGAGTATTTAGGTCTAGATCTATTTATTTTATCCTGTGGACTAACGCTTTTCTGGTTATGTTATACTGTTCTCGGGTTTACTAAATGTATAGCCTATCCAGCGCCCGCGTCTTTTTTTCACCTTTTAGTTCATTGGTATTAGTCTAGTTCTCCCCATGAGCTCCACATTTGTGCTTTTGTCATAGCATTTTATTTCTTACTTATTGGAAAGCTGATATACTGATAGGGGTGAAAAGGAGTTGAGTTGTGTTGAGCTAAGAACCGACATCATTGCACTCAGGACATTCCCATACTCGCACCATCCCCTCGTTCAACAGCCAGCAAAGAGTCTAATCTTTCCCAACGCTATCTGATTGAAAGTTCTCCTGGTTCTCAATATGTTCCCTTGCCGTCCCCACCTGGTTCCACAGGCGGTCGACTACCTCTCCCTTGTCCATAAGTAATCTACCATCAAGAGATGCATTCCCTGCCAGCCTACCAACCTGTTAATTCCTCCATATTCCCGCTTGGCCAGGTCAAACCATCCACACAACTCTCACAATCTGTAACCTCTGAAGCGAGGGTAGTCATTCCACAGAAACAATGTCTTTCTCCACCTTATTAAGCATACCCCTTGAGCCCGTAATTAATTTAATATGTGTTGCAGTGGTCTCCTCTAACCAACGGAATGCCGCTGTTACTGCTTCCACCTCCATTCTCGTGATGGAGGTCGTAGTCTCATATGCCAGATTCTCCTTTTTCATGCATCGTCCATTAGCCTTCACGATGAAACCCCAACCACTACGTCTGTTTCTCATCACTGACCCATCGGTATAGATCACTATGTCACGTTAATGTGTGTTTCTCTGGATAAGTTGTAGCACCTCAAACTCTGTGCGGCCCGCTGCCCATTCTCTGCACTCACGACACAGTGTTACTATTACATTATGCCAGTCCGTCATGTCTTCCGGTACTGTAACCCACTCTTTTTTCACGACTGATGGTCTCTAGATCAAATATCTGACGAATAGATGTTTCTGCCTGTGCCATCCAGGATCTGCCTAGTCTCAGTCTATGACCTTTGACGGTATTCATTGCTTCATGCAGGTGGTGATCCCTATCTGCAGTAACTCTCAGGTACCATTTGGCTTGAAGGACCCTATGCCTTTCCGCCATTGTTGGTAGTGCCAGGTTATGCCTATGCAGATAATTGGTGTGTCCTTTGTGCACTCCAGGATAATCCACATGGCCTCATTTTGTATGCGCTCCAACCTGTCAAGTTGGCTCTTTGATATTGTGAACAGCCCCAAACCATATTCAATTATATTAATTATTAACTGCTGAAAGAGCCTGCGAAGATCTACCCAGGTTGCTCCCATCGCCCTCAAAGCATTAAGTCCCTTTTTCTAGCCTTCCACGACAAAACCTCCACATGATACTTAAAAGACATACACATGTAAAAGGTGATTCCCAGGTACTTCAGATTTACCCTCTCTACAAAGAGGACATCCATTCATTCAATATAATACACAGGACATCTGCCTTTACGATCCGGTTTTTCAGGGAGTACCACACAATCGATGCCTTGTCTGGGTTTATAACGACCCCTGCGTCCCTGCACCACTCCGCAACCCTGTTTACTGCCGTATGTAAGTCTTCAGCCAAACTTTCCCTGTCTGTACACCAGCACATCATCTGCAAATGTCAAGATTCTACCAGTTCACGGTGTCTCAATAGCTGCGACTTTGCTGGTGTATACATTAAAGAGCAATGGGGACATGGCAGATCCATGTGACAGCCTAGGTGTAAAAGTATAGGGGTCAGAAGTCCATTAACCCGCGCGTAGTGCAATTTGACGCTCATAAAGGACTGCAGCAACCCATTTGACAATCCAAGGGCAGACCTCCATGTCCAACAGAGTGTAAAACAACTGATCATACCTGACCCTGTTATAAGCATCCCCCAGGTCAAGTGCCACCGCCACTGTCTCTTGTTTATCATGGAAGCCCTCATAGACACCAAATACAAATGTTGCCGCATTGGCCCAGGTGTCCTTCCCAGGCCGATAACTCCCAAGCCCTTTGGGAAACAAGTTACGGCTTTCCACGTGGTGCTGTAGCCTGCATGATACAATCTTTTCGATTACTTTGCCAAAGGTGTTTTGCAGTGTGATTCTATATCCATTAAGTTTTGAGTGATCCTTACCTGGATTTAGGAATGGGACTAGGTAGCTGTGCAACCAATCCTGGGGTAAAGATGAATAGCACTATAATATAGTTGTCTGAAAAATGTGATTATAAATTCTTTACAATATGAAATAACAAACTGTAAGTTAGAAAAACACAACCATTTCACTTTACTAAATAACAAATGACTTTATATATCCCATTGATAACCCAAAAGTGTTGACATGATATTGTTGGTATAAATAGAAATAAAATACAAAATAAAGAACCCCAAATGAAATACAGACGTCATGAAAAAGAGATATAAGAATAACAATCAGCTATGTCGCATGTGGACTGCACTTCTATATGAACGCGATTGCTGACAATGAGCAATGAGATGGTGATCTCTCTCTCTGTCTCTCTCTCTCTCTCTCTCTCTCTCTCTCTCTCTCTCTCTTTCTCTCTCTCTCTTCTCTCTCTCTCTCTCTCTCTCTCTCTCTCACACACACACACACACACACACACACACACACACACACACAAAGCCCCGAAGCAGGAACCTGTTGTGGGTCTGTCATGTGATAGGATCATCACAATTTGTAGGATTGAATGCACCGAGGAATAGGCGGAGGTCTTTCCCTCACTTAGTGAACAACGAACGGTGTCGTCGAATCGTCGTCTGACCGCACTCATGACATAATCAACATAGCCCCCTAGTGACTTCACTAACGCGCCTGCTCACCGTCAACATCTATATTATCAATGCCTTCAGTTCCTGCCTTCAGTTCCTGCATGATTCACCTGCACAGCAAATGCGATAAGCGATGGTTGCCAGCACTCGATATCTTCAAAGAACAAACTACAGGCGTCAAGTGGTCCGAGCTGCTCTATTCTTGCGCCAGTTATCTGAGAGCTAACATTACAACAAGCTTCTTATCTTTATCAAGAACAAAGTCCTGGATTCAAGTAACATTTCTTGAACTCTGAGAGAAAGTTCTCGAAATGCATGCCATTTTTATTTCCTCCACCCTCCACTTGTGCTTCAAGGTCCTATATAACACGATGAAACAGTGTCATCGAATTTGTACGGACGAGAAATGAGATACCGTGGCAGTCAACACACAACATCAGCTATACATTTAGAAAAGAAACAAACACTATATTTATTACATTGAACGCAAATTCCCAGCAACGAAAAGTAACAACTTTATTAACAAGAAAATCAGGCAGTTCTCAGCTCTCAGATTGGACACAACTACTATAGCCAACAACAACGTATGCGACTACACGCCGTTAGTTTGATATAATCGTCCGTACAACACATCACATTATAAGTATTTTACTACATCTAAGATATTTACACAGTAACTA